>VYXB01002327.1:938507-1027585 GCA_013397135.1 Pachyramphus minor | reverse complement strand
GGGGGTGGGGTGGGGGGGTGGGAGTGGGGGGATGGAACCCAAAACCACAGGGAAGCATATTTTATATATTATTTAAAATCCTCTGGAATGACCTTCAAGACCTTTTTTACAAAATACTTCCCAAGTCATAAACTGAAAAGTCTCAGTCAAAGACGAATCAAAGGAATACTTAGGACTGCAAACCAAGCCCTTTATTACCTGACCCTATCAAACCTGCTGGTAGTCCCCAAAGGTGCCACACCAGCATGCATTACAGGAAGCCAATAAGTGATAAAAAAAGAATTGAAAGGATAATGAGGGAAATCATACGGGCACAGATGACAGTGCTGAGACCACTGAAAGGTAAAGAGGACATTATATATCCCAGACTACCATTTTAGGCCTATAGATATGTAATTTATTGCATATCGGGCAGTAAGTATTGGCTAAATAGTATGTGCTTTTCTGAGGAAAGTGAAGAGGGAAAACCCGCAAGGCCCAGTGCACCACCATATGTCATATGCCAGACCACATAACTTCTTCCAATTTTTTATTGGTATTTAAAAAAGAATAGCACTCTATTAAGGCAATAGTTTATGAATTCATTAAATAAATGGTGCCTGTTTTTATATCATTTCCTCAGTAGTACTAAGAAAGTGCCTACAGGTCTTAGAAAACTTCCTCTTGACTTTACCTCATAAAAGTAATGACGTCAAGGTGACTAATGATGTGAAAACTAGAAAACAGTGATGACTTGAAGTTTCAACACATCACAGAAAACCAAAAATAAACAGCAGAAAGTAGACTACAGTAGCAGCAAGCCCCAGCTACACAAGCCTAAGAGAAATATTTTTATTTGCCTTACAAACATTGGTAGCCAAAAAAATCAACACCATCTGCCCAGCTCTCTTTCTAATGTAAAGTTATTTTATGTGGAACAAAGAGAAGATACCAATGGGGAAGATAATTTTAAACATTCTAAAATTAAAACTAAGGATGTCCTCACAAGGAGTAAGATGTATTTTTCCATACCTAAATCTATTCTCGTTTCTGCACAAAAGAGAAGACAGATTTAAACAGAAGGCTGAGGCTTAGGTTCACACAGCTCTGGGCCTAGGTTTATACTTTTAGATAGTTGGGCTGGAGTACTCTACACATTTTCAAACTTTTTTTTTCCCCCCTCCTTATAGTAAGTAGCTTAGTTGTGGAAATGTGAAAATGTCAATTCCAGACACTACAGTTTTGAATCTAATCCAAGCCATGATGATGGAGTGATGCATAAGTGCTGAACCCTAACTGGAGCCAAGTTCAATCTCTCAGAATCACTGAGGTCCAAAGGGACCTTGTGAGATCATCTGGTCTTAACTCCCTGCTTAAGTACAGTCAGTTACAGCAAGATGCCCAGGATCATAGCATCTCCTTCAATAGACTTCTCATGTCTTTCCAGTGATGGATCTGGAAATCCAACAGTGAACTTTAGCAAATCTGTTAGTGTCTGGTTACGTATCATAGATATCAGAGATATCCACGAAAAACATCCTCCAACACACTCAAAGCGTAAATTGTGAACTAATTCACTTTACTCACTGTACAAAGCTGTGTTACTGCCCTTGTGAGCTAAAAGATAAAGGCATTGAGCTAGTGCATTATTTGGACGCTCATCCACATGTACTATGTTTCCACAAACCTATTCATAGGGCTTGGCCTTCTTGAAACAGTTGTATTTATTTATTTTTTTTAATTTCAAAGCTATTTACACTTTGGATATACAGGAGTGTCAAACTTTTGGGAAATCTGTTAATGAGCTGATTAACTGGGGGTCTAGTTTTCAAATTTTAAGGCCTGAACGCTTCACACTTGACTCTGCAATATTGTCACTAACCCACTGCCCAACACAGGCCATTTACTTCCTATGCATCATATATTATTTGTTTCAAAGCTAGTACAAAATGCTTCCCCATATTTGTAAACATTTAGGGAGACACAAGTGAAGTGTACTATGTGTGTAGATGATATTGACATAATTGATATAATACTCTTCCTGCAGCAAGAATACCTTGGAACTAATGAATTTACACACTCTGAATTAAAACATCTTGCCTACCTTGTCTGGTATACTCATCTGCTTCTCTGTGGACCAAATCTTTTACCCGGTTTCCATACAGCAACCTAGAGGAATCATGATCAAAAGCTTTCAAGGTTTCACTGGAGCTGTAAGACTTCTGCGTGGGCACTCTGCATTCCTCATTTTCTGCAGAAGAATTTGTATAGCGCCGCTCCTTGTCCCGTCTGCTCTTTGTCAGGGAGCAATAAGGCCTACGTTCCTTCACATCCATACTTCATTCCTTCTCTGTGCACATCAGTCCAGCTTATTTGGAAGTCTTCTCTACATTCAGCTTACATTCACCTATAATAAAATTAGAAAGACAACCACTGATGTGTTACAATGATCTCTAATTGCTGTAATTGCTCCCTAACTGTCTGGAAGAGAAAGCAAGAAAGATCTGCTCAACAATGAGTGAGAAGCACTTCTGTGCATATCTGCAAGACTTCCCAGAGTTCCATGCACAAACTACCCTGATCTAAAGCACGAACAAAGAAATTCTTGTGAACAACAACACAGTAGTGCTGAATTTTATACAACAGATGAGAAGATCAAAAGCAGACTGAGAACTTGGAAGAAAAAAATGTAGTTATTCAGCTTTAGGAATGTGTTACTTGCCTACATTTAACTGTATGTAAAGCTATTTTCTTTTCTTCTGAGAAGAATCTATGTTTTAAGGACAAATCTGACATCCTTCTGCTTGTCAGAAATTTGTCGGGTTAATGTTTGATTTTTTTCTACTTCTTTTTATACTTCAGGACATCTTTAACTTTATTGTAATTTTTAATCAAAGAATATTGTTCTCATCAAATAACATGAACACATGATTTCATAGCAAGGTACATTTTAGGTGATGCCCAGGAAGGTTTCTCCAAGCCCATATGTTCTATATAAGTTGTGCTAGAAAACAAGAAAATATTTGATTTGTAAATGACAGAAAGTTTTTCCTTCCCTCAAGATTTTAAGGAATATTACAGTAATAATCTCAGTTTTATAACTATTTACTTTCTTTAATATTTCATTACACTTAGTTTTCAAAACCAGACTTAATCCTTAATCAAAATATCTACATTTCTGAGAGAAAGAAACAGTCTGTAAATTTTGCTTTTGTTTTTTAAAGAGAAGTACTAAAATAAAATAAATAATATAATTTGTAGCTTTAATCAGCTGACAAAACATCTAAACAATTTTAATATTTTGCAACTGCACTTTTTTAACTGATACTTTGATATTTCGTATTTAATACCTTAATATACTAGGGTTCTCTCCTTTTTCTCAGGGAGAACTTTCTCCTCAGCACTTCCCTCAATTTCAAGTGTTTAACAGTAAACAAATAAAACTGAGAAAAGCTAAACTAAAAAACACCAAAACTGATTATTTTACAAAGTACTATCAGTCAAGTGCTTTGTGACGTAGAATTAAAAGCAGAGTTTACAGCACACACCACACATAGTAACAGCAACCTCCATTTACACTCTTCAGCAAAAATGAGGTTGCTTTCTATCTCTTATTTAAACATATAATATCAAACAAATTAGCTGTCACTTAAAATATTTAAGAGAATATTTAATTTACTACAGAACTGTAATTCTGGCTTGTGAATGGCAACCAGCCCTTTATCATTCTATTTTGAAATTTTCTTAAAAAGCTTTTGCTTCTTGACCTATGTAAATCAATTTAGAATACAAAAAGTAACAAAGACTTTAATTTAAGCTTCTATTTTTATTTTTTCCTCTATTTTTATTTTCAAATGTTAAGTGGTTAAAAAGAAATTTCTACATGATCATAAAAAACAAAGTTTTATAATAGAACCATTTATTTAATACATGACTGTTTAGATATCTGCATGCCCACATAGCACACTTTTTAGGTATATGAAACCCTCGGATTTTAAAATATTTGATTGACTAATGAATGTAAATTCTTTCCATGTGAAAACAATTTTCTAGGCATTTTATTAACACTAAACTGAATTGTAAATTTAAAAATAATTATTAACAATACACACAGGAATTCTTTTGCAGTATAAAGTCTTTGTGGAAGCGTATCTCTCCTTTCATCTAAGCGTTTCAAGACTTTAAAGGGCCACTAATTCCTAGTGTCTCTAAATTACGCCATAGGAAAAATTATGTACACTATTCACCAACCAAGGTGAAATAATTTTACATTTTTTCCAAGTTTTCAAAATACTTTATAATGTTAAAAAAAAAACCAAAAAAAACAAAACAAAACCCAAACCAATAAATTCAACTTTTAGCACAACACTTTGTTACTATACAATAGTCTGAAATCCTCAAAGATTTAATCTTTGCTGTAGTATGGAGGAAGTACTGTTCTGTTTCCCACAGAAGTCAATGAATACAATAAAACTTCAAAAAGCAGTTCTCTGAGTTATGTATTGCCTGTCCAGGCAAAGAATGAAAAGGTTAAAAAAATACACCTGTTTAATAGTACCACATTATGGGGACACTTTAGCACTGATTACCTTAACACAATAATAAAGACTAGAGCATTTTTTTGTGGACATTTTTGGGGGAGAAAAAAAAATCCGTTAGGATTTAAGAACCTGATCTTAGGATTTAAGAACCTGATCTTTTTGAATCTGGCATTACACAAAGCACCTGTTCAATTTCAGTAACCTTTACCTTTTAAAACTAATAGTATCTCTCAGTAAGTCTCAGAAAACAGTTAACATATTCAGGCTCCTGTCTTTGAAATTACTTGATCAGTGAATTACTACACATATCTAAAAGAAGGCAGAATAAAAGCTCTCTCGAAGATCTGTGTACAAATAAGCGTTCTCCACCGTGATCAGACAACAAGCAGAGAGAGAGAGCACAAACATATTTGCAGAACACAAAAAACAAATATCTGTGTTAATGTTTAAGTCAGAAGTGATAAGTCAAACAAAAGAAGACCTGCAGATGGCCTTGTAAGATCTTAGTTTCTCCCATTATGAATCACGATCTTTTTTTTTCTAGAAACACCCCTCACCCCCAAATAAGAGAACTATTTTCAAATATTGAGAAAGCTATTTTAATAAAAAATCCGAACTGTCATTTACTGCATCTGTTCAGCTTCTTTCTTTTAAAGATCACTGTAGCTAAATTTTATTATTATTATTATTAATAAATTTTCCCACTGAAATTGTCAGATTTAAATGAACCACTGCTGCACAAAATTGAACATATTTTCTTTTTTTCTACTTCTCTGCTTTCTATAATATAAAAGCAGCATCTTTGGGGGAGTTATCCAAACCCACAGCAACTAATTTGAAAAATCTGATTAAAATTTTAAAGGAAATAAAATTAAATTTATTTAGTGATGTTATAAAAACACTTGCCTTCATCTGCAAGGAATTTTTGCCCATATGTCAATATTTATGGTCTACCAGATAGCTTCCTTCCAACTAAATTAAGGAATTTTCATGGAGCATTATTTACAAAGCTATTGAACTACTAACTGACACACTCACAAAAGCACATCAAAACAGCCATGCTATATAAAACTACACGTTATATTGCAATGCTAACCTAAAATGGCCTGCTCATACTGTAGAAGAATGAAAAAGATTTAACTGCTGCATGCCACTGCTTCAAGCTTCTGTCTAATACTTTTCAAAGTATAAAAACTGAGGATGCTCATCTGTGTCACCGAGCATTGGGATCTCCCATGACCTTTTCAGTGATCTCTCCAATGTTACAGGCTCCTGGCTGAATTACACAGGAGGGTGTTCACTAATCACCAGACTGACATGTCAGCTCTTATATAGTCATGCTCATCAATAAATTTTACATAGCTTAGCTGATTGCAGACTCACACTGTACTTTCCCAGTGTCACTCCAAATTTTAAAAATGGTTCGAAACCGTAAAGACGAGATGCCCATTTTAAAGTTAATACTTAAATATTTCTTTCAACCTAATTTAGAAGGGAAGCAGAAAAACCACAGAAGCAATTCTTGTTATGACCAGATCACTGGGACCAGAGAGTCCATTCCCTTATGTATCAGGGCATGTTGCAGACCTCTGACATCATTAGCACATTTAGCGCAATATTTAATTACCAATTCAGATAAGTTACAGACAATTAATAATTAAAACAAATCCATTATCAGAATTCTTTCTTTTACTTTAAGTGTTATAGAGACACCAAGTGCAAACACCAAAACTGAGCACAAGGCATATTCACACACAAATGTCGAAGCTATTATGGGAGCTTCAATGACTGAAGTCTCAGATTCAAAGCTGGCTGATGCCCATTAGAAGTTTTACACTGCATTTAAAAGTCCCCAAAACAGCCTTTCATCAGTTCCTCTTAATCGCCTATTGCAACATGAAATAAGGCCAATGTTGTAAAAAGGAGGAAAAAAACCACCCAACCCACAGTTACTTACCTTTTTTACAGTAAAAAAGCCTCAACACTTAAGTTCTACAGTGCCATACAGAAAAGTACAATGCACATAAAGCATAGTATGTATTTTAATTGCCAAGATGTAAGAGAGGCATTAGAGTCATGCTACAGTGTTATCCAAAACACCCAGGTACAACTTTAGCATGCCTGCAGGACTTTTAAAGTGTTATGGAAAATTATTGCATTTCATTCAGCAGCTTCAACTCTGAGTTGAAGGGGTTATTACAGTTTAGCCAAAAGGATGGCAATCGTGCCTAACATACACAGTGCTCCCTTCCCGTCTCTCACTCAGAGAGCCTTCTCCCATCATTAAACCTGATTCAATGAACACCAAGCTACCTAAGAAGTCTAAATATATCTCAATATTTTATGTCCTTTGATATCTAAAAATCTACACAGGCGTGAAATAGTGAAGAGGTAAAAAATAAAATGTTTGTTACCAAAACGGAGATAATTGTATAGAAAAGATTATGTCACACTGCTTGGGTTGATTTATGGATCTACTATATTGTGTTTTGTAGTCCCTTTCAATGTCTATCTCCATTTTAGACATCTCAAAACATACAAAACAAAATTGGAATTAGTTCTGAGATTAATGAGCATCATTATTATATGCAATACTGGAACAGAAAATATTTAAAAATAGGAAGATAAAACTTGTAACATTTTTTTATTACAGAGGAACAGAGTTTGAAATACTGTTATAAGGAAGGCCAAACAACTCTCTTAGCCTCACAAGGAGAAGCAGCAGTAAGGCAAGCAGCATGCTCTTTGGAGCAGAGCCCTTCTTTGCTCCCTGAGGCAGCAAAACGGAGCCACGGAAGGAACTTAAATATTACATCAAAATTTCCCTCCTAACATCTGAATCTAAAAATTTAGGCATTCCAAAGAATCATAGTATTCCCAGATGCAAAGGCCTTCATTATTATTGAATTACTATTATGTTTGTTATTAATCACCATTATTACAAATTAACAAATATCACTCTTTTTACACTGACCACTTAGTACAAGCACAGTTTGAACTCTGGCTTAGACGGGGACCAAATCTCCTTTCATGATATACTACTATATAAACACAGGTAGTACAAGAACCTACATAAACACAGGCAGTACAAGAACCCTAAGATTTCTGGGAGAAGAATCAGGCTTGAACTTTTGTCTGGTCTAAGAGCAGAGGCAGATTTTACAGGCTGTGAGTCAAGACGGTGCCTATTCTCAGCATTGTCAATGGTTGCTGAAAATAGCATCTAAATAGTGCTGTTCAACAGATACATGACTGCAAGTGCCATTATTTTAATGTAATAATAATTTAATTTGAATCTGTAATTGTTTACAGACTAAACTAATGTAAATATTGCATTAGTTACAAATTGCATTAGGTATAGTACTTGGATGCCTCTTAATAGCAAAAGAACATAGCAAATTCAACTGATACATGCAAACAAGTAGATTAAAAAGCCAAAGTGCAATATGCAAAAATTAAGAAAATCTTCTGTCCACAAAAAAAATCTTCACATTTCACACAACTAATCACCCATAAAACCTATTACAAACAAATACTAAGAAAAACTCAAAAAGCATAAAAGACTGATGAAATTTCCACTCCAATGGCTGATAAAGTGAGATATGTCAGAAATCAACTGAGCTGGAAAAATGACACTTTGAAGAGGTGCTTAGGATGATCTGTAGCCATGGTGTGCCATTAGTCAAACTGATGACTCTTAATACATGGACATTTCAGGTCATCATATCTAGAAACTCACTTCTTAGTATAAAAAGTCTGTCTTCCAGCACAGATACTAGAGAGGATGCATCCCAAGTCAGCCTTCTTAAGGAGGATTGGGAAACAGATGGCCTGTCAGACAGGCAGTTCACAAACTCCTTAAGTCACTAAATAACCCTACATTTTAGAATCAGATTAAAAACAAACAAACAAAAAACCCAAACAAAAAACCTACAAGAATAATAAAGAAGACTAGTAAAAAATGTTTTGTATCTTTCTGCATATGAGGGGAACAGAACACTCATATCTACCATCACTACAGGATGTAATGTTAATATAAAAGTTACTTTACATAGTCTATCTAAAAATCTTAACTACATTAGAGACAGAATAAACAACAAATAAACGTACTCTATGTTCATTACAGAAGTTTCTTGCAATAAGAGTCAGGAAAATCACCAAGATAAAGAGTTCAGCAGGATGCTGGTTAGTCATAGAGGTTGATGTTCATATAACAATTTTGCTGCAATTACTTAAAATTGAAATCCTTGAGCACAGGGGTGGAAGAGGGAAAGAACATGTGTTCTCATGCTTTCCCTCATATAAGCATAAGGAGATAATGCTCCTTCAGTAATGATGGGAATCAAGGGAATACTTTTCCGGATGGCATTTTCCTGTGAGGGTACAAAGACCATATAGCAGCATTTGAGATAGAGCTACAGCTATTTCTGCGCCCTGGAAGCCCTCCCACAACAAGGTTATAAACCTTCTGAAGAGAAAACTGAAACTAACCCTGAGTTGGCCATGCACACACACAGCCCGGGGTTGTGCTGCCTATTAAGTCGCCAAGCAAGCCCCGCAGAAAAACCGTAACTTGCTGGAAGGAAGGGCTGAGACACTGGACCAACTGCTCTGTAAAAAAGAACAGCCTCTTCAGAGGAACTTGGTATAGGGTTACATGGACATTTTCTCTTCCTCCTTTGGAGTAACAGTTTGTAGGAAATGTCATGAACTCTAATCTTAAGAGGAAGTGTCTGCCTCTAATCTGGGGGATTTGTGTAAAATGTGTTTTATCTCAAAGGGCTGAGAGAGCTAAGTGATAAAGAGAATATGAAGACCAAAAGAGTGTAATAATGTGGTGTGCTCCTATAGAAAGAATGAGGATGAGAATACATGATGAAAAGATGGAGGCAAAGGAAGTCAAAAGAGCAGAAATGCTGCAGTATAAAGAAAAAATGAGTAACAAAACAAGCTCAGGATAGAAGGTGGAGGGAGACAGAATCAGTAGCACTCATTATAGCGACACTTATTAAGACCAAAAAGGAAGTAGAGGAAGAGAACAAAGAAAACTTCACAAGAGGGAAACTTTGTGACTCATTTACTTCAGAGAAAAGTAATAAACTCAAAGAGAGTCAGCACTGGGTAATTCATTACTCAGCAGCAACTAAGAAAGGCCTAAATGCTTCCCTCTACTCATTTAAAATTGAAATTCATCCTTTATGACATCATCTCCTTCCGTTCCCATCTTTTACATATTATTTCTCCTTCACCATGTTCTTACTCAACCTATCTTCATGGTCTTCTACTTTACACAAGCCTAATTCCTTCTCAAGTGGTATCTCCCAAATTTACTTTTGCACCTTCTGAGTTCTTCCACATAGTCCTCTTTTGTTGTGGAACAAAGCCACAGAAATCTAGGAATTTTTAAAACAAGTGTGATGGAGAATGTGACACAAGAATAACATATAGCAAGCCATGAACATCAGCAAAGGTGCTACAGTCCCCAAGTCCCCAAGCATGCACAGCACAATCATTTCTGCATTCCTGTTTGGAGAACAAAGCTATCAGTATGTCAGCTTCACCATCTGAACAGGCTGTCGATCATTCAACTCCCCCTTCAACAACTCAGAGTTAATTTCAATCTGACAGTCGTGAGGTTTCAAAAACAATACATCTCTCAAGTCACTATAAGGGAAATGAAATATATTGCATGTGACATGCAAGAGCTGGGCAAACAGTCACAAGGCTGAGCTGAAAATACTATTGTAAAAGTGTCTGGAAATGAAAGGAGGACCTGAGGAAACTGCAACAAGAATGTCATTGAGGACACCTGGGAGAGGGAATTAAAAAATAGCTAAAGGTAGGTGCTGAAGATGGTGGTATGCTGTGGTCGCATGGCATAGGAGACACACAACATCAGCCTTAGTTTCCAAGTACAGATTCTTATAGTGAAAACTGAAATTCCACATAAACAGGAGACATTCACAAGATTTTTCTTTTCATAATGATCTGACAGGTAACCAGATTTTTCAGTCCAACTTACACTATAATTAGAATCTTGTTGCAGCCTGGAGAATTATTTTGAATTATGACTTATCTTAATAAAGAGTAACTAGGAAGATTTATAAAGCATGCTGCCAATTTTTTTTAATGATCAAGAACACTGTTTTGTTTAAACTTACCCCCTTGCACCCCCCCAACTGTCTCAAAACAGTAATAAATCAAAACCATGCAAATACAAACAAGAAAAGTCCCAAATATGGAAAATCCCCACAAAAACACAAGTAGTCTATACTCATACTGTCACAACATTTATTGACTGCTCCTAACACAGTAGTATTAAAAATTATTAGCTAATGCCTACATAACATGTAGTAAAGCACTGTTTAGCTTGATTATGTTTACATTAGTGATACCTTTTACTATATTTAACTCTCCTATCTATTCGGACTGTATCAGCTGTCATGTGTTCTATTACTCCCCAGGTTCCTGCTTCCCTCTCTGCACAAGCTGTGTCCTCTTGTCACAACCTCTAATTGTCTCTTCTTCAGCATGATCCAACATCAGCTGACAGTAGAGGTTGGAGGTTGTTTGCCCTGCTGGATCACTTCCTTCCTGCAATCCCTGTTCTAACTCTCTTCTCGACCATCCTTTTCATCAGATTTTTAGCCTTACCTTAAAGGTCATATAAAAGCTTCTTGTCCTGTAATCACCCCACACCATTCTTACCTCCCAGGTTTTGATTAGGGCAAACAAAAGAATAACGCATTTTTAAAGTAAGTTCTTTGGCTAACTACCTGAGACACAAAACTTCCCACAGTAATTAACAGCTGTGTTCAAAGGACCGTGTTTCTCTCTGAAAGTGTCTACACAGCCTACGCTGGCATGGCCAACCAAGATCCTCTCTGGTAACAGTACTTAAAGAACAATTAACCTTTAATAATTCAAAATCTCCTTCAGGAAGCTGGGGAAATATGACAAAGAACTACCTCCTGCTAAACTCCCCTTCTACTGGTTGGTGTGTGTTATCTGTAGGTAAGGTACCTGGCTGTGCTTCCACATGCCACCAAATTTTGACCATGCGGATGCAGCTGATCTGCTGCTGGCAGAACCCAGTGACAGCACCTGGCCCACTGCACTCACATCTCAGAGAAACCAGTCTCAATTTGAAAAAATGCTTCATTGACAAGTGATCCCAATTTTGCAAAATACGCACAAGCTTCTACAGTAAATACTGAGCAGCTTAACATTATGCTTTTAGGGGGAGGGGAAGTTGCTTCTTTAAATCCTTTAAATTACCACTTAATATAATACTAGGAATTTCTTAGTACAATAATTGATTAAAAATCCTTCTAATTCAGCAACAGATCTGAAGGTGACCTTTAAAGGATGGGCAATTTCCATCCTTTAAAAATCTCTCTTAATAACATAAATGAAAATTTGGTCTCCAAACACATGGAAAATTAACTATAACTGAATAATGAAAATATTTCACAATTATCAACTAAATCCTTTTAGATCCAGTAAGAGTTTGTAGAGAAGTTCCACAGTTCAGTTACACCAGAACTAAACAATACGTAATTGTATTTCTTACCAAGTAAGTTTAGCAAGCACAGGTGCAAGACTGAAAGCCAGGAACACTGCAGGCTTCCACTCATTTACGGGACATGGAAAACACAAGCAGAACAATGAAGAGACTCTTTCCCACAGTGACAGTCAAAATGCCTCAGACAAGTCCATATGGACTACATGGATGGATGAGCAGCCATTTTAATTTCCATCCTGTTTCAAATCTTTCTACTTCTTTTTTAATATGAAACACAGAGTGGAACATTAATTTTTTTCCTTGGTCTTATACCTAATATGAAATTATTAGTGATTTTCTTACTGTATATTCAAGAACGCAAATCTCATTGCAGTATAGGCACTTCCACGCATTAACTTTTTCCTGAATTGTCTAGGAAACAGAAAGAGAGCATGGGATGCAAGAAGAGGTAGGATCTCTAAGTTGCCTTGATCTACACAATGGAATAGAGGGGTTCATGTCCCTCCTAAAGTGAAGAACTCTACAGCATAGTAGAAAGCCCAAGTTAAAGTTCTTTCCACTACAGTAGCTATGCTTAAAAGCATTTAATTCTCAGAAAAAAATTGATCATTTTCTCCTACTCCTGTGGAGTGGTCCAGGACTGAAGAAATGCAGGCATTAGAAAAAGCAGAAAACGCCTAACACCTGTACTTGAACCTGGTGGCATCAAAATCTTGTCTCTGTATTTGCACAGCTGAACAATGTGCATAAAAAAGCACAGTAATGAGAGATCCAGTCTATACTGAAAAGTTCTGCCAGCATAGTTGAATTTACTAGAAGTCATAGCTTAAGCTAGCAAAATTTATTGTGCAGATGCAGTGATGCTGACAGAAGAGTGCACTTTTAAAACCACTGATGTAGATAAGCTCTGAGACTGGAGCCATTCTGATTAATATCATAGGCTCTTAACGCATCCAGGTGAAAGGATAAGCACAGGCACCAGGGTGAATGAAGGGGTTCAGACTGCTCAGCTATCATTTCTGGACACACTCATCTTCTGGGGAGGTTTCATTCAGCTGAGAACAATGAATGTGCTACCGCACACCTTCAATTCATACACAGATTGCCTCATACAGCTCGTACTGCCTCATACACAGCTGCACAAAGCTGTTGGGTAGGATTAGTTATACAAGGTTTCGTGTGTAAGTTAATCAAGGTTTCCAAGAAGCAGGTATCAGAAAGAAAAAGATTTAACATAGGTTATTTGCTGGTATTGGGGGAGTTTATATTTCATATGGGGGAAACAGGAGAGACAAAGGAAATCTTAGTATCTATCTTTACGTCATTCAATCTCCATATAACTTAAGTATATGCAATCAAAGAATCCTCACACACACTCTCAGCAAGCAGTGCAAACACAATCCAGAAAAAACACTAAACAAACCCACGAACACCAAGTACAGTTGTAACAAAGACAGACTTGAACAAAGAGTTTTAAATATACGGATGGAGACTAGATCAAAGCAGGTAAAAGAGAGACCGGAAAGGTGAAGAGACATTTTATAGCTCTGTGGAATGACTAGACACATAACCATCAGATCTTAATCCATGGGCAGCTCTTGTTTCCTTAATGCTTAAAAAGCTTAATTCAACGTTACAAAGCTAGTGAACTGTGAATGTGAACATATATGTACATATAAAAATAAATTTTTATATATACAAATAAAAACCACCCATGAAAGACATGCCATGGGGAAAGTATTATTAGAAGTATTCTTCTCTTAAATATAAAGTAAAACCCACTATGTAACTAACCTAAGTCAAGCCAGCTTGGGAAATGCATGTAACTAATCTGATACCCCTACACCTTCAGCAATTTTATATTCCAAACCACCTAGACGCTGATAATTTGTCTCTTCACAAAATTATGGTAAAAGTGGCCAAACCAAGACAACCAGAGAGCATTGGATGAAGGAATGTTCTTATAACTATATAAGTTGAGTTTTTAAATAGTCTCTCTTCCATCTCCCTTGAAGATTAACAGGGGATCCTTCCCCATTGAAAAAAGAAAAAAAAAAAAAAGGTTGAAGTTTTTAAATGTAGGTTACAAAGCAATGAGTCAAATGTGCAAAGTACCATTGTGACCTTTGAAACTAGAAAAACGTAAGACTGTAATTGCCTCCAAATTTTATCTATTTATTCAACCAAAATGAAATTTATAATGGAAACAAGACCAGCGCCACTAAAAATAGCAAAATATTGCTAACTATGTATTACCCTGTATTTCCTAACCTGTTATTCCCTCAGGGCTATGTTTCAGTGTACCTGAGGGAAAAATTAGTAGCTTTTGGCACAGGTACCAGATTTATCAGGAGCTGCTGCCTGAGAAATACTGCCTATCAGCAAGTCAAAAACATTTCTGTGAGGCTGCATATTCCACCTCCTATTTAAGCATTTATTAACCTTTCACAAAAGCATGTTATCAACAACAAAACCACTATGGGCTGGTACATGACACTGATTTAAGGGCACTGACCGTCCTGCAGAATTGTTAAATAGATATTGTGTCACAGTAATTCAGTAACAGCTACTGAATGTGAATACAAGGGACTAATGAAGTAGTACCTTACCTTACCTCACCACGATGTCAGTCCTGAACACTTACGCATCTCACTTCAGTCTGTGCCGTGCTTGTGATAGGACACAATACAGTTTCCTTCAAAAGCAATCTGTCAGCCTCAATTTCGGAATGGAACTGAATTTCTGAAACCTTTATCCATAAATCATGAAGCACCTTGGCTTCCTCAAACAAGACATAGTTCAGAGTCACAAAGTATTATTTGCAAGAATCCTAGTGATAAAATTTTATGGTCTGGGTTTTCATGCAACTACAGGAAAAAAAGACTTGGGAGTCTTTTCAGGGAGTCTATCTTCTCCCTATTGACTGAAGAGGAAGCAAACTGAATTCGGCAGATGCTTACCAGAAATTAAGCTTAACATTTACTTAAAATTAAAAAAAAAATAAAAATCAAATAGAACATCTTTTCTTGTTTTTTCAAAAAGCAAGATGAAGAGCAATAGCAACTGTAAGAGAGACCCCTTCCCTCCTCTAGCCCTTGCAGATGCCCTCATTTAAATACTCATCCAAGAGGACCAACTCTGTGCTCCGGTGCTCCAAAAATGAATAAGCTTGAGCACCCCTGGGATCACCCCACACCTCTTCCGCTGAAGCTGGGCCTTGGTGCAGCACACAGGAGAGTCATGAGGCTGGGGGAGCAACAAGGAGTCTGATAGGGTTTGGAGAAAGCTGGCAACAGAGTGTTAGCTTATTGCTTGTATCATCTTTGCTTTATCACTAAAGAAAGAAAAAAAAAGGATATTTTTATCCAGATTTAAATGTTTCTGACCTGCAGCTATGACTTCAGTCTATTTTTGAGTGAGTTTGGTAGTATTGACAGACACAGTTCCCCAAGACAGAAAATAAAAGCCAGATGCACATGATTTCAGAAAGCTTTAATCTAATTGTATATGAAGTAGCCCAATAAATACAATTCTTGCCAATGCAGGTGAAAGGCCAGAGGCTTTACACTGACTGGTCAGTGCAGGGTCTCGAGAGTGGCTGGGCTTGTCTTGACCCTTGTTTTAACAGCTGCCAGGTGGTCAAGCAATTATTGCCTGGCCTGAATGTAAAAATAGAGAGGCAATGTCTGACACCTTGCAGTGATCACTGGGTAACAAGGAGAACCCTTTGTGTCACCTGAGGCTGGGGAAGGCTTTGGAGCAACCCTCAAAACCCAGGCTGGGAACTGATGTGAACAAAGCAGGCTACAATAAAGCACATACACATAGCCCCAAGTGGACCATGATCAAGATGCCAGACCCACCAAGAACACTCCGTGGTGGAGGGCAGGGAATGCTGGTGACTTCATGGAAAAACCTCCCCCTCACCATTTTATTTCCAACCTCACAAACCAGAGGAACAATTAACATAAAAAATGGCAGGCACTTGGAAGTTCCATTTAAAAATCTTATTATTAAAGATGCTTTTCTACATTCCATGGAACATTAAATTTTTAAAACATTAACTGGACTACTAGGAAATTTTTATTTCTTTATCTATGGCATGTGTCCTTTTAAGTTAAGAAGATGCTGAATTGATCAACAAAGTGCACCTTCCCATCCATGAGAAACAGTTTTTAAAAGCAAAGGAGAACTGTAAAAGCTTTGGAAGATTTTAAAAAACACGTTTTCCTCCGAGCTGCAGACTAACTCTCCAGTCACTTTCCACTGCTTTTCCTTTACTCTCTGCATATGAAAAACCTTTGTCTTTAGTAACATGCAGTAGAGAGTAATGATGATAATGGATGCTGCCACACAAGCTCTCATTTGGGCAATAGCATCTGACTGATGAGTGTTTGTCATTGGACACTAACGACATGTTAAACCATGGCATAATTATTACACTCTGCATCCAACTGCCTGTTTTCCAGATTGATAATAATAAGCATTAAGAGACTTCAGAATTTAAAAAGCAGAAGAAACTTTCAAGAATATAGTATTAAATTTGATCTACTGAAACAAAAGAACTTTAACTGCTGTATCATTAGAAGCTGACTGCTTTGAGGAAACTATAATCAGTCTGTATTTTAAGCAGATAAAACTATGAATGACATGAAGAAAAGCCTTACCTTCCGCCAAATATCAGTTATAACCAAGACAGTCTTACTGTCTGTCTTTGTTTGAAGTACATTTTGCTACTATGCGAATTGGTTTATTCATTTAGATGGATAGGTAATTACAGTATGGGTTAAAAGATCAGCTTTTTTAACACTGTAACCGACTCACAGAGATTACTCACTGAAACAGCAAACCCTTCTCACAGAGCTTCTTTATTCCATTACTGCATAAGACCTGTGACTAATATTACTGTTTATATCAACACAGATCCTTACAAAAATAAGAAGAAAATATTGTCTTTCTTGATCCTTTGGAAGCAATTGCCCTTGCTCCCACAGATCTTAAATACCCATATTCCCAGAGACTGTTTTGTGAAATGAATCCCTTGATGAGCTTCAGAATCAGACATTTTACAAAAAACCCAGCCCGTCTCGATATTCTGCTGCTGCCACTGTTGCTAACAATTACAAGCTTCCAGTACTGTGAATAATTCAGAAAGTCATCTGTTCCTTTCAGTGTAAAGACAACGTTGAGAGAAAAAGGTCACTTTTTTTCCTTTTCCAACTGACTTTTCTATCCCAGCACTGGTCTGATCGCATGATACACCTAATGTTTGACATCCATCCCCTGACAGCTTCTTAGCAGCAGTTAGTCTGTTTAGCTTAGACTCCAGAAATAATAGGAGCACAAAGGAATGACAAGTTTCAGCAGTTACACACCCAGTACCAGGACTCACAATTGCTGTAGCTATTTCAGATACCTGATGTACAGGCCTATGTTTAATTATAAAATAGACAGATGCCAGCATATGTATTGTAACTGGGCAAGCTGGTAGTGATGCACATGAACAGTGGTACTTGAAAAATATTTCTTAAACACAAATATGAACAGTATAATCACCTGTTTCTGAAAGACTAACACTTGAGAATACACCTCCCCAAGCCTTTTTGACAAGTCTGTAAACTCAGTGCCACTTCCTCTTTAATCTTGTGATTAACAAGTGCATTAGAAGGCTGTCAATATATACACATACAATACGCAGTTTTATTTGAAAATGGTATCTGTCATAGCAAGACAGACTCATGCAATATAGTGTTTCAGGGATTAATTACTGTTTACTTGAGTCTTCTCTCTTCACTTAAATTATAACTAATTTTTTGCCAAGAAATCTTATTTTAAATGCACACACAAAGGATTTGTACTATAATGAATGTTTCATCTTCCAAAAAAGATGATGAGTTAAAACTTTAATTTGACATTGTAGTGAACTCTAACATGTACCCAACTGAAGGCTGCTGCACTGACCCACAGGTTTGTATTTAACCTTGAGGAAAGTCAGAGTATGCTTTGATACTAAAAAAAAATCCTAGTTAATACAGCAGAGCATAGCACCTAAGTACTTTTACTCACCTATTTAATGCTTTTCTTTCTCTGGCTGAAAATAATTAATGATCAAGGAAGATGATTGCCTCATAGCAAATGAAAGACTACGATGCTTTGTCTCTCAAATAAAAGTAAAACCTATAAAAACCCACACCCCCCCCCTTTCCAGGGAACAAACTAACGCCCTCCACAATCCCTAATGTTCAAATAAGTTCTAGCAGGTTGTGGTTTGTAACCTGACATCTTTTCCCCCTTTCCTTCTTTCTCACCAAATAACTTTAGATATATCACAATGTCAAATTTGGTCTCCCTGGTTTTGCGGAAGGACTTTTCAATGTCTTCATTATTGAGATCAATGAACTCCTCTCTCAGGCTTCAGCAGAAAGAAGAGCAGTGCTCTATCCTGAAGAGGGTAACCTTTCTCCCAAGTGTCCTTCACTCACAACCACTCAATTTCATAAAAATTAAAAAGCAACCAATCAACAAAAACCCTGGTGTGTGCACTTACTCATCTGCCATAGATTTTGTTTTAGTACTTTCTTGAGAGAAAATACCACAAATAGATATTTGTCATTCTAACAGCAGGACAAAGTCTCTGTTTCTAATTTCAAAGATCCCTAAACATCTCAATTCTATACCAACTGTTGGAAGCATGATGAAGAGTCAAAAGCGGTTATAAACTTCCCACCTTTCAAATGCTGCATGTTTGCAACCTCCCACTACACACATCCTGTGCAAAACTGTGTAATACAGACATAGTGCATTCTGAGTTCTGGATCATTTTGTATTATCATCTCTGCATCTCAAAAAAATTTAATTACTACCATGTGTAGCTTTAGACTATGTCAGGTACTAAAAGATCCTAATAAACACACAGGCTCCTTTGCACAACTCTAAGGTAGCGAGATATTCTTTAGAGTCTGCTAAAGGGAGCAATTCAAGACCTATTCTTGAGGTAGAACTTACATAAACTCCATATATTCTAAATTATACAGTAATTTTAAGAAAAGGAATTTTTTTCCCCCTTCAGGCAGGGATCACACCTGTGTATTTGACAGACAGGAAGAATACTGTGGATTGTTAGGCTACTCTCCCACTAATTAACAGAGTAGCTACTGCACTTAACAAATGGGAATAATATGAGCTGCTGTTCATGAGAGGCAGCTGCAGGTTCTCCTTAGGCACACAACCTGTAGAATCATAGAATCATTTAGGTTTGAGAAAAATTCTAAGATCACCGAGTCTAACTGTTAACCTACTTCCAAAGTCCACCACAAAAACACGTCCTTAAAGTGCAACATCTACACGTCTTTTAAACATCTCCAGGGATGGAAACTCAACCACTTTCCTGGGCAGTCTGGTTCTGTTCTTGACAGCCCTTTTGGTAAAGAAATTTATCCTAATATCCAATCTAAACGGTCCCTCCCCCCAGCACCACTTGAGACTGCTCCTCATCTTACATAAATACTGAAGTCTTAGAAACCAGCCAGGTTTCTAAGGCCAAAATAACACCCCCTCCCCAAAAAGGCCATGACAGAGCAAGACAACCAGCACACAGGAGACATACCTAGAAATTCATACTGTAGGTTCAGCAAATTACTGCAGCTATTTAGCTTTTATAAACACGGGACAAAAAAGCATAAGGTAACGTCAATACAGACTACATTCAACTGATCAATAGGTACAGTAACTCCCACGTCGACCAAGACTTTTAACTAAGAAATTGAAATAACTCTTATCCCACTGTTTTGGCTCAAGCCAGTAACAACCAGTAACATCACTGTGCAAACAGAAAAAATTGTTGGTGATTTTCCATGTTGGAAAGGGTCAGATGTTTTTGTTTCTTACACTTCTACTGGTGAAGACTGAAAGAAAACTGAGCAGCAGAGAAAAAGAGACATTTCATTCAATCTAATTAATTCAAATAAATTTGTACCAGCAGGTTTCACTGTCCATTTCAGAACCCTGTCCTCTGGGCTGCTGAGATGAACATTGATAACCAGTGCTCATGAACATGAAACTTTTTGCTGGATTTGCTTACCACCGATAATCTTCCTGGTACACCATGAAAAAAACGGAAGGCAAACAAAAATGGAAAGCTAAGAATTTATCTTCAGCAAGGAATTGGTTTAAAGACTACCAGGTACAATTCGTTTGTTGTATTATATGCCTCAAAACAATCGCTAATGCAAATTATACTAAGAAAAAAAAATTCAATATTTCTAATCTGTTGTTAAAACACAGCCAGGGCATACAACAGAAATATTAATGTAAGGCACTATCAATTTTGATACAGTTTATAGTTTTTATATTCAAATTATTGCATGTAAGAAATATCTAGAAAATATACACAACTGTCAGAATTAATCAAACCCATTAAAGCATTTCAGTTTAAGGTTCTTTCCTAAATTTTGAATTAACATTAAAACACTGATGAATGATGGAAAACACCTACATGAAAGATTTGCATTGGTACTTGCTTTAAAGTTTGTATGTTCAGTGAATGCATAATCAACATGAAATCTTAAAAAGATACTTGTATTTGTTATTTATGAGATTCCCATTGTCTCCTCCTAATATGTTCAAACTGTGAATTGCTTGTCTCTTTCTACTAAGATCATTAAGCATTACTGGTAGCAGTAAAAAAACCCCCTGTTCGTTAATTTTTATTGGAGGGTGGAGGAGGGAGGAAGAGGGCACTATGGTCCAGGCTCAGAGGAAAACAGGCATCAAATAAAAATGATAACAAATGGATTTTTTGGAGTGTGTACACAGCCATATGCCACTAAATCTGCTAGTACTTACATATATGCTTAATCTTACTACTTTGCAGAGTCTAATGTCTGGAACAACATCACACACAGAGTTTCCAAGGTCTTACACATGTATAAATTAGCCTATCACTGTGAAAAATTTGTCTTGCGCGTCAAAGGATTTGCATTCCAGCATTCCAGTTTTAAATAAGCTTTGACAACTCACCTTAGAGCAATTAGTCAGAATTTAGAATTTGTGATGAGTACTAAGAAAAGCATTGTTTGTAACATAGTGTATGGATGCTATCTATAATTACCATGGCTGTTTCTTTCATGGCTATTTAATTGCCTCCCATAATAATCTACAATCCACATGCAGCTGTGCATTCTATACAAAAAAGTCTCGAACAGGATTGTATGAAAATGTCCAAAACCCCTAATATTTTCATATCTGGCTGTTCAGGTTCATATGGTGCCTCTCCAGAGTCTTCCAAATACACTTTTTCATGACAACAAAGCAAACCTCATAGACAACACAGATTAAGATTTATTGCAAATTTTCTCTTTTTTCAGAAGTTATATTACAAACTACATAAAGAACACATAATAGCAAGCTTACTTAGTGTAAAAAATACTTGTAGTGAAGCTCCATTGGTGTATAATGCTTTGAAACCCATGTTTCAAACAGATAAAACAATCACAAATCACAACCTTCACTAAAGGATATGACATGTATGGCTTGAAGCACTCTCTTGGGAAATGTAAACAATTTAAATATATAAAAAATTACCTTTATGCACCAAAATAAACCTGTCTCTCCCAGTCTTGGAATCTTTACCAATTTATACATCTTCTGCACTGATTTTTCTTCCAGCAGGAGCCAGCAGCAGCTGCTGGAGGAAACAAAGGGTTTCCCTCCCTTCCTCTATAGCAGATCAAGATTTGCTACAACCCAAAAACCCCAAAACCACGCTTACAAAAAAGGGGCTGGAAGCATTTTCTCTTCCTACAGCTCTTCCCACACCATGTACTCTTCTGGTTTCACTGTTAACCACTGAATTTAACTCAGGTAAGGGGGATAAAGATTTCAGGCATAAGTCACAGGCACAGAACCCAATGGGCTTGTTAAGAAGGTGCCTTTCAGTTAAGGGCTGCTGAATTCAATATTCCTCACTACTTGTCATATAAAGCTTGCTAATTTACAAAAATTTATACCTTCTCATTAGTGGTTTCCAAACTTTCCCTGCAAGGTAAACCATCTGAATAACCCCATTTTATCATAATCTGAAAAGATTAACACCACGGGTGTAGCTACCATGTGTCATACTGGGGGCAAAAGGTGACTCTTAAGGTTTTCTACCTGCTTGGTGAAAACCGAGTTGAAGACAAGACCAGCTACCTGGCCCTGAGTATCGTTGGTAAATGAAAAAATGTAAAAATTTTTTCCTTCATTCAAAATGTTGTGATCAACAACGAATATTTTACAATGCTTATGTTAGAAGATCTTCTAAGATTATAATATTACCTTAGGAAAATCTACTTCCTACACACAGCAAGACTACTTAAAAAGTAAAAAAGAAAAAGGATCAAAAACAGGAAGAGTAAGATAATTACAAGAGGGTACAGGATTTTTTTCATCCCTAGTTTTACAGATGTTGTCTTCTAACCCCTCCAAACTGAAAACTATTTCAGAATATTAGGGAGTCATAAGAATATAAATACAAGAAAAGCACAATCATAGAGACCAACTAACGGGAAAGTCTGAATTCATCTTGTGGAAGAACTTTTTTTCATTGACCAACAATTTGATAACATTTGAAAACAATGTCCTGGAGACATCTGTCAGACAGCTGCATCAGAGACAAAAGGTTCACGTCTTAAACTTCAAAGTAGCTCTGTAGCTTCCTGAATTACAATAATCAAATTCAGATTTTTAAGAGTAGTTGTCAAGAAATGGTAAAGGTATTAATGGTGAAGAAATGGTTTGTTTATCTACACATGCACACAAGATATACATATAATATTCCACTGATTCAGTCAAGAATACTCTACTGGTTTTACAGCTCTCTCTTTTAGATCTTTCAAGTTTCTAGAAGAAATTTTTTTCACAGAAGTAAAAGGAGACATTTGATACGGTTCCTTGAAAGATAGGATCCAAGAATCTAAGCTGCTGTGGTGTAACAGGGAAAATACTCCCAAAGAGAAACTAATAGACAGGTAATAGACAACTAATAGCAAAACAGTGTACAAATAAATGCTTCCTCTATGGAGAGAGATCCCGCTGAGAGTTGTGTTGAAAAACTCATAAACCATGGAAAAAAAGAAACTGAGACTGAAGATGTAATCATTCACTGTCTCTTACAACAAAAGAAACAGGGATTTCTTCACATATTTTCACATATGTGCACAGAAGGAAACAGGACAGTAAACTATGTTGGCCTGACCAGTATGTTTATTCTTATGCTTTTATTTTAGAAAATCCCAGTAGCATAAGCTGCAGCATTTCTTAATTCAAACTATCAAAAGCACACTGCCAAAAGTGGTATCCACTCTCTTTTACCCAATCCACACTTTGCAGTGCTTTATCTAGTAGCTGCATGTCAGGATGAGCTAGAAAATCAGCCCACTGATTTTGCTGCGTTTGTTTTTCATGAGTCCACAGAGGCAGTATGTGAGGGAAAAAACCCCACTGGCTTCACACATTCACTTAAAATAAGGTTCTATCCTATGGAGAGTTGTAAGTTACGCAAGTAGCAAGAAGGTGGTTGGGAAAGAACATTTGAAAAATGGAAAATGCCATAACTTTGACCTTGCTGTAAGTAGATTACAAACACCGTTTTTGCAAGCTCCTCAACTCATATATACTCACACTGGGTCAGTGAGCTGAAGCATCTCACCATACTTAGTACCGGAGCTGGTGTGAGGAGTGAAAGAAATGGCACAGCTCACAGAAGGGTATCTTTTGGTGGTGACAAGTTATTTGGGTTCTCAAGTATTAAGAGAATCTCCATTCTCTTACATACCACTGTATACAAAAGAACAAACATGGTTAATTATTCTGTTAAGACTATTAATAATAGTTAAAAAGCACTCATTTCTCTGGATAAACTCAGGAAAACTAATGAAGACGCAGGATGTAACTGAACAAAGTTTGAAAACCTATAGGTAAGTGAAGATTGTTCACGTGCAGAAAGTGTTTTGTTTAGCTCGAAAAGCATATTTATCTAACATGCAATGCTGCTGGTTTACAATTGTGTAGTGCACATTATTTGAGGCATACAGAATAAAAATACCTATCAGATCCACTAAAAAAAAAATTCCATCTCCACACTTCCAAAACAAAATCTACTGCTTGTAACTTCTTACTAGCTGACTCTTCAAATCTAACTGTATTTTGTTTCAAATATTGTATACTTATCAAATCTTATGTTCACAAATACTGTCCTAAAGAAATCACTTCCATATTACACATTTTTATTTCCAGAAACCTCTGTAAAGTAGAGAATTTTACAAGGAATGTATTGATTCCAAGATAATAATAAATGGGAGCTGTGTTATCTACGTAGATTTTCCTCAGAAAAAGAATCAAGTGATAAAGTCCTGTTGTGATTTGTAAAGGTCACATGCCGGCAGGTAAAATCAATCTTAATTTTGAGAATGGTGTAAGAATAAAAAAAATTCAATTTCTAAATGCTGGATTCTTAGGAATGCGTAGCTTGAAAGAGCCAATCATAACCATAGCTCTAAGTAAGATATTTTGATGAATTCACTGTATTAATTATTACTTCTAAGACAGAACACAGTGCTGTCAAATGTCTGTTTGCAGCAAGGTTAACCTTCTGCTCAGACACATTTTATCTCCCCATCTACTCTAGCTTCAATGTTTTTTCCAATATTGTGTTATTTTTACTACCAATAGAAAAACAGCTCATACTTAAAAAAAAAAGCAAAAAAACCCCACACACCCAAACACAATTCAACCAAAATCTATTTGCATTTGGATTTAATCTATTTAACAATACTCTGTAAAGTGCATCTTGAACTTTGGAGAGAGCTTTTAAAACCCAAATCTTTAAGCCTAAAAGAGCAATTCAGTGCAAGATAACTAAAGGGCAGAGGACGGGTCTATCTCCTTTGCCCTGCCTAAATATGTTTCAAGTAGAAATGCCATTGAAATGGGCACATGGAAGGGTATGGTTTAAGAGAAATACATGTGTTCTGTCCCTCTGAAATGAACAGTTCTTAGATTTGGGGGGCCAAGTAGAATTTGACCAGTGTGAAAAGTATTAGTTCTAGTTTCTTCATTTCATGTTGCTTCTGAGGCAACACTTCTTCGGAGATATCTATTTTGCATGAACAATCTAGCAAAATATTCACATTACTGCCATCTTTACGCAAAGGAGGTCTAGACAGACTGAGAAATATTGCACACTTATTTTTTCAATTTTCCGCAATCTTACAGATTGTTCTAATAGTTTAATAAAAATATTTTGTTATTCTTTATTAATAAATACACTAGAAATCTGAGATCACTAGGGATATTGCTGCATTTATATTCTGTATGAAGCTTGCTGAGGAGTCTGTGTGAGTCTCTTGCAATAGACTCACCAAGTATGACTTACACCAAGTATGGCAGCAAGAGAGCACAAATCAAAAAAACCTACTTATGAATGTCTAATAGCATAACTATGAAAAACAAGTACCTCCCAAGTTCCTTACCCTTTAATACAAGTTTTACACCTTCCAGGAAAAAAACAAAATAATCATCTCAATATCAACACAAAGTGTTTGGTTGTCACTGATCCTGGTCACAAGCAGGCAGCAACAACACTAAGATTACTGGCATCCTCTTGTCCAGACTGGAGAAGGTTTATCCCTCCTTCTTACTTGCAGATCCCAGATGGCCAGGTGTGGATTCCAGCCACATCAGCCTCCACCAGTAAGTCACAGCCACTTAGCACTTTTAACTTGGTGCATGTGAAAAACATGGAGGTGTCTTTTGCTAAGAGTGCTCCAAGTAACACCTGCCAAAGCCTGAGCATTATTCTGAGTGCAGCTGCTGGACACTTCTACAGTGATACTGTTTATGACAGCATCTTCCAGCAGATGGAAACACATGCAACATACACAGCTGCTAGCTGTACGAAAATCTCTCGCCTGCGTAGTAGAAAGTGAAGCACAGCAGCGGCTTCTTTAGAGCTGAGAAGACTGCTTTCACTATTGATGACAAAGTGATGGCAAGTAGCAAAGTTTGTACTTGCAATCCTGCCACCTACAAACCAGGAGGAGGGAGAACATGTTCCCAAGGACAGAGCACACACTGGTTATGAATGAGCAAGGCATGTAGCCATGGAGGCTGAGCATTCAGCACTATTATCTAAGTCTGACTGTATGAGGGGGCTACCTTGATGTCTATGATGTGCTGCCTTGACTGCCAGAGCAACCATCTTAAGGAAAGAGCAAGAATGAAGAATTAGGAGAGAAAAGAACTTGCATTTCCACAAATACAAGCCAGAAACTCAGCAATGGGGGAGAAAAATCTAGTTCAGAAACAAAAACGGGCTGTCACTAAGCAAAATAAATCAGCTTCCACAAAAGAATAAGGGAGGTGTTCAGCTAACCACAGTCCACTTCCTCTAGATGAGTATTCACATATATAACATCCCATTCTAGACCAATAGTAAGAACAGAATAAACTGGTTTTTTCCCCTTACACCAAAATGTAAAGTCAACATACAACAATATTCCAGATTATAATATGAAGCTAACTTAATCTTAGTCATATAGCAAACCTAAAATTTTATTTCTACTAGAAGTCACTATTAAGGTAAGCTTAATGAAAATAATAAATATATGACACAATATAATGCCACTGACAGAGGCATTACAATTTCATACTCTGATAAGCCATAAATTTTTGATCCCCAATTCCTACTCCAAGACAGCTCTTAAGAATATCTTATTATTCTTGCCTTTATATCTAAATGATAAAGAAATTATCATTAAAACCTTGGAGAATCTCTGTTAAAGATGCTTAAGCTACACTGCCATTTAAAAGAAGAACATTCATTCTGCAACTCAGAAGACTTATCCCAACAGTAACTTCTCCTAATAACCACTTGCCTGCACTATGGCTGCTAAAAAGATACTAAATTACATCTGAAAAAAACCTCCAGATCTCTGCATACTTCTAAAATACTGAAATACTATACACAATAGGCAAAATATTAAAGTAGAAAAATGTTTCAACAAAAAATGAAATTTTAAAATTTCAAACAAAGTAAGAGACTTTCAGGTCTTCTGGGTAAAAATTTGTCTTTTTCACTTGAAAATTTGCTAACATTTTGTAACTGTTTAGACAGAATTAACTTCAAAACATAATACCTTTCAGAGCTACTCCCTGGTGAAGTCTAACCGAATTTGTCACAACGCATAAACACCAATTTGGAAGGAACTGGTTTTCCTTAGTTCACCTTTGAAGTTAAAACATTTTGACTGAAACAAACACAAGCCTCCAAATAGTCTCGGACCTTTGCATAACTGATCACCTCTTTTCAAGTTGTGCAGCTGTAGCCAGGAACAACACGCTAATGAAAAATTTGCCTGCATTCAGCAAAGTGCCTCAACCTTTGACATTTAGAAAAAAACCCCCACACTTTCTTTGGCTGGAGTCTGATGGTAGGAACATTGTATCAGCTCTACAGACGATGAGAGATGGTGAGAGCTGGCAATATAGCTAAGGCTCAAGTTCAGAGCTAGAGCTGTTGTGGCCTCTATAGCTATCACACAGCAACACAGCTTGGGAACTGTTCCCTTTTTTTCCCCACCTTGCTTGTGGTGCAAGCTGGTAGCTTCCACTGCACAGCATCAGCTTCTAGCTCCCACCAGTCCCTTATAAATACCTCTTGGTCAGGAAGACTGACTCTTTGAATGGAAATGCAAGCTGGGATTTAATTTTAAATTAGAGAGGGCACTGAAAAGGGTTACAAATCAGTGCACAAAGCAGTCATGAGGAGTTTGTACACTGGATCTCACATACTCTTTAACACTAGAGCAAATCAAAGCTGTTTACAAAATACTCGCTTTTTGCTTAGGTCTGAAAGATACCTGCAGCAGTAACGCAGAGATCATCCCGAGCAAAGAAACTTCAGCAGTGAAAACAGGTGGAGTAAACATTGATTTAAAGTCAAAACAAAATCAGCTGTAGGCTTAATTGTGAATAGTCACTGCAGTAACCATTAAAGCAGGCTTCCTAGGCTGTTCAGCGAGCAAAACATGCATAAGTCTTACAAGACTGTTCCAGCAAGATGCCTATAGCTTCAGAAGCACTTATACGGAATACAGTTATAGACAGGACACTTGCATCGTGCCCAAAGTGGATTCAGGTATCTTGAAACTTTATACAGAGAAATGTAGAAGCAGTAGGTAATAAGTGCTTTATATTCTTAGCAACTAGATCTCTACAACTAGCCCTTTTTAAAGTCTGACTAAATTGGTCAACAAGCCTCAGCATTGGACTTGGTAATGTAGTAATACTCTTAATAGCCATCACAGCAGAGGGAGTTTGCTTTCCTGTTATTCTCCAAAATGTGAAGGACTGTATGCATTGTCATGTATGAATTACAGTAAATATACATACACTTGAAAATCTAAGCAATGAAAAAAGCTGCAAACAACTTCAAAATTAAGTTTTAAGAAAATTATTCACTCAAATAGCATGACAGCCTACAAATTATTTTCAAGCAATATGTATTACTCAAGAGCTCCTATTAAAATACATTTTACTAGTGTAACTAAAATCTGTTCTAAAATGAAAGGAAAACACCAAAAGCAAAATATAAGACAGCATATTGATCCCTGAATTTAATTGGAAGCCAGCCAAGTTACAGAATAGTCAGAAGAAGAATGGATGCTTCTTTCATATGCTGGAAATACAGAGACAAAGAAGAGATGGAGAGAAATGAAACTGCCAAGACAGGAAATTCAGACCACAAGGTACTAAAAAAAATGCCAGTCTTATATATATATTAAATCATATGTGCAGGTAGAGGAAAAGTATCAGTTGAGAAGTTCAGGATCAAACATGCTACCAAGGTTATTCACAGAAATAGCAACTATACAAAAAGAACAGTTGATTTGTCCTCAGGAGAAACACATCCACGCTAAGTATTTAGAGGGAAACTCAACACCAGCAGGCAAAGAGAACAGAGAAGAGTCATTAAAGGTGTCAAGAAATATGTACAGCTGAAAATCAGGAGCACAGAACTGTCAGTTAGCAACCTAATTTAGACACAGTATATAAGAAAGAGCAAATAGCCAAGAAGCGACCCTTGTGAGAGGGACTCGAGAGGTCAAGGGTCTTGTCACATAAGAAATGAACAAATACACACCTTCTTTTATTTTTTAAGAGACGGGTAGAAAAATGTCCACAATAAAAGGATAGGGCAGGCAGTTGGATGAAAGACTCATAGAAATATAGTGGTTATATAAGGAGAAGAAAATGAAAGAAATAATACCTGCAGACAGAGACTGCAGTCATCATTATTATGACTTAGGTCAATCTCAAATGTAATTTCTTAATAACTACTATGGAAAAGATACGAGTAAAGTTCTAACAGTGACTATCTTCTCTTTTCGCTACCAAACAATTCATGATAAAAACATTCTTTAACTGGAGGACTTTATATCAGGTCTTTTACAGACATGACATTTAAAACTTTTACGAACTGAACAATGTAAGCCAACTGTTAGAAAGCAAAGCAGCAGGCAGGCTAGCTCACTCCAGGTACTGTGTACATTTAACCATTTATTTAAATTACCTAACGATAGAATTGTAAAGTGAAAATACCACTTGTCAGTACATATCAACTATAATTGGTGCTGCACATTTCATAAATAAACCAAAATTGAAGATTCTATAAGTATCTGACTAAATAGAAACTCAGTCCATGCCTAAGTTTCCTCTCAGAGCCAGAACAGTTTCTAGATCATCTCCTTGCTTCTCTCAAACTGAAGATTTGACAGAATACACATAATATCTCAAAAAACCTAAACTGTCATCACAGGAAACACATTATATAAATGGTTAATAAACATATATTAGTATAATGATATAACAGTCAAAAATGGCTAATGAGAAAACAAAATGACATCATCAATGTCATACATATCAATGTACTCAAAACTATCTAAAACAGTAGGACAATACTAATTGTTAAGAAAAAGGTCTTGACTAATGGCAAATTTTTGTAACTTTTTTTTTTTTACTATGTAGACATTGGTCAAATATTAGAGGTGCTTAAATCTAAACCTGGAAAGCAGATCTATGTTCTAAGCTTCATGTAACTCATATGATATCTATTTATGGCCTATGAATGTTTGTTACGTCCTTCACATTGGAGGTGAAAATGGGGAGAGTCTTCTCCAGTCTTCCAGTTCTTACATGAATTAAGCAGAGGCCATCTTAACAAGTGGGCTTATAAATCTAAAAAAAAAAAAAATAGAGTAGCAGAAGCTGCCTTTTATTAGTATGAAAATTGGGATAAAAAAAGAAACCTAGGAATAAAAAAGAATAAATGAAGACTTAAATGTTTTAAATCATAACAATTCATCATATGCATATCATTACACAGCACATAAAAACATAACATCCTAATATGATTACATTTAAACATTCTATAAGGAAGTGCACACCATATCTTGTGATTTAAAACATTTTATTTCCATTAAAGCAGCTCTACAGCTTTAAAACTTGCTGCAATTTTACATGTCTGCTACCTCTTACATTCTTCAACATCAAATGACAGAGTCTGCCAAATATTTACTTACTAAGAAACTTGGCAGAACTTGCAGGCCCTGATTTTATTATAGGTTTGTAACTCTATATACAAGTTACCAGACCTTCTGCTTAGAATCACGGCATCAAGAACTAGAGTAATCTTAAGCAAAGGTTTTGTTCAATTGATTTTTCTCTGTCTAAATGCCTCAGCTTAAAAATCTCAATGCTTTGAAGCATCCAAAAATTCCTAACAATCAGTACACAAAATCTCTGCTGCATTGTCAGACTAAGACTCAGTGGACAAATCAGAAATACAAATGTTGCAGAAATGCAGATATTTATATTTTACAGGAGAGATTTCTAGCCCTGCTTCAGTTCGTGAAGACAAATACATGCTGAGTACTTATGCAAGAACCTAACATATAAATAAATGTTTAAGTACATACATCAGACACTATATACATACCTACAAGTTACATATGTAGCTACTCAGACATAATACTCTAAGAAACCTTGCAGTAGAAGGTAAAAAATCACGATGCATGAAGGAATATTGCTTATTTTCAAGTTTTAAACAGGTTTCCAAGCCAAGCATGAAACTGAGAGTGTAACATATTGCTATGAAAACACTGAATAAACCAGCAAAAGGAGGAAAACTTGTTAAAAACATAGATGGTGTCATACGCCACAAGTGGGGAAGTGTTTGAAAACCAGTAGCACAACCACCAAAAAAACTCTGCAAAAGACCAAAAGTTTCTTTTTCAAGTCAGCTGATCTTGAGAAATCAAAAGAACATCTCAATTATCTTTCATTCTCTAATTGCAATGAAGAAAGAAATTTACTAGAACAGCATCAGTTTATGTATCACTAACTATAACTCAACAAACCTTCTCTACCCTTTTTAAGCGCAATTTTACTTGTTAACAACTTTCAAACTTGTTAACAATTTTCAAATTGAAATGGTTAGCACAGAACAGATGAAAGAATGCATCTAGCATTTTTTCATGGATGTTATTTATAGTATTTCTTGGTAAAGAAAATGCCTGCATAAGATATACACTTTTGCTATTAATATAGCACAATTCTCCAGTTTCTTTTCAGGTATAATAATGTTTGACTGTGGAACCCATTGAGAGATGGATAGAAAATAGGGAGACTGGGGGTTTTTTGAGACAAAGACATTAAAGAGTCTCCTCTTCCATGAAAAGGGCTTGAGGAACAGCAGAGATATGCCTCTCCCATCTTCTCTTCATGTCTGCCAGTGATTTTCATGAAGCCATGCTACAAAATAAATGACATGTCCAGATGTGCAGTCCCTTTTTTGGGGGGGCACCGACCTGTATAACAGCACTTCCGTAAAACGACCTAGTCCTAAACCCTTTCCTGCTCCCTCCATGTCAGGTCCTGTGGTTGTACGGTGCCATCCATGCTGCAGGACTAGAGGTGTACAGGAATAAGCTCAGCCCAGCACTCCCAAACTTAGCGGCTCCACTCTCACAGCATGCAGCACACAGAATGAATCAAGTGATGAATCAAGAACTGGTAGTGTCTCACTGCAAACATGTGGATTTCAACTGCTGACGTGAAGAAGTCAGATCTATGGAAAACTGAAGAGACTGAAGCCCGTTATCTTCTATCCTTCCCAGTAAAAGAACATACATCACTATGAGAAGGACAACTAAGCAGTCACCTAAAATACAGCTCATCTTTCACTTTCCATTGCTCCATGTGGAAGAAAAGCAAGTTATATTTCAGTCCTAAAAGTTTTGAGGGTTTTCACAAATATTTGTATTCTTTCAGTTTGTTTAGTGTTTGTTTTTCATAAGAAATCTTTTCATCATGACAAACTAGTAAGCTGATGGCAAGATAATTCTGTTTGAATATCACAACAGTATTTTAGTTGGTAGACTCGGCCTTCACAAATTTAAGTTATTCAAAGAGAGGAGAACTAGCTTAAAAAAATAAATACATTGGTAAGAAACAAACAATCAATCACAGAGAAACTAAACAGAGGCTAAGAGGAGGATGGTGATACTTTCAAGGGAGGCAAGCAATCCACAGAAAGAATCTCCTTTAATACCTACATTTGCCAGAATGAATGGAACTAATTATTGTTCCAATATACATAATGTATTCAGAGACCTCAAATACTACCTGGCATTTTGAGCCCAGTTGTTGAAGTATACTGAGTGTAAGCATAAATGTTCATATTATGAAACAGGCAGATGGTCTGCTTCACCAGAAACATTACAGTCTGACATTTGTTATCAATTGTACTGACTTAATATTAATAAGAGCAATGGAGACAAATTTGCAAAATTCTGTCTCAGGAAGATGTATGTGTCCCTTTAAAAATATTTTACTTCAGATATATCATGCTATGGTACCAAGAGGAATAATGATATATTTTAATATACAGCACCACTCTTGACATTTTGCAGTTTTCAAGCCAGTAACCAAAACCTAGAAGAGAATAAATTTATTCAGGAAAAGAAGCAGAGGTGATGTTTCAGGAACTCTGCCATAGCAGCAAAAAAATCAAGATTAAACTTACTTTTTATGATATTATAAAATACCATTATACCCATTACTGAGACTTTTGTTCACAAGTACAGCAATTTTAAGATAAGCACAGAAATGTTAAGTTACATTTGCTCATCAAATGCTGAAGTGCTGCGCTCTTAGTCAGTGTGTCCCTGCTGATGGCCTTCTCACTGCAGGCAGGGGAAAAAGGAAGAACCACCAGGCTCCCTCCAACATGATGAACTATCAGGCACCCAAGACGGGGTAAGCAAAACAGCCTGCCCCATCACAGTCACTGGCTGCATTATGAATGATGGTATAAATCCAAAATCCAAACACTAAACAAGGGGCATAAATATCAGTGTCTTCTCAAGCCTAACATTCTCCTTAGACTTGTTCTTCTCCATGTAATTGCTTCAGATCTTAAGAATCATTGAGGCTGGCTATGTTTCTCATAATGATGAAGTAGTGAAAGTGTTCCTTCTAAGTCACTGCCTGGTCATCAGCATTTCTGTGAAGTGATCACACTAGTATCTCTCAGATTTCTGCTGTTATGAATTGTGATAAAGGATAATGATTCTTAAAAGCATCTTTTCAAATATAAATTAACAAAAAACACTGTGCTCTTTCAAAAAGGTGCTGAAGGATGGTCAAGGCACTATTTTAAAATTTATTCTTATAGCAAAGCTGTCTTAGTAGCAAAGCACTGGGGTAGACCATTCAGTGAACTCCTGACCATCAACTAAATGCAACAATTGACTGAAAATGCAATGGTCTCCACAGCATAAGCACTCCTCATCTAGCAGGACATGCCAAGGCACAGACACAGAGAGTCTACAACAAACCAAGACCACAGAAGCTTCTTGCTTATTTTGCTCCCTTCAGATACTTTCCTTCCTGTTTCGCCTCTTCAGCAACACCATAGTGAGATCAATTATACAGCAATTCGTTACTCTCATTAATTACGCAGCATCAGTTCCATGAAGATTTCCAAGTTTGTTCAAATTACTATGAGTACAAGCACAATTTAAGACTGAGGTGTAACAACACAGCATTAGGTTACAATTTGATTGTTTCATTTCAATTTATGTCAGATACCAAAACTTGAGAACTGATTCAGACAGACTAATAGTGAACATCTGGATTTCTTCTTTTATAGCCAGAACTGTAAATATGATTATTCACTCATTTACTATTTCATCAAAAGCCAACGCTTGTTTATTATCCAAGGATAGAGTATTAGATGCTTTATTATGAAGCAAAAATTTATTTGTTTCTAATCATCCATGTACTATAACAAATGAATATAGCCAAGAAAGAGGTGTTTAAATAAGTCTTTTAATCTAACTTGTCTATAGGCTATTGATAGAAAACATATGTAATCGTATTTTTCATTGCTTGGAAAAACTCATTTCGGCTAAGATTTCCAGACCCTATGTACTGAAGGGCAGACATTAAATATTACATTTTCCCAATTTTGTAGCATTTTATAGCAAAGACATGGTCATTGCCAGCAACTTCTTAAGTAGGATTAAACCTAAGATTCTATTCCTTGCACAGACTGCTGTAATAACATACTGCAAAAAATATGTACTGTACTTAGTGCTGAGATAAAAATGCCCCTGGTATAAAATAAAGAAAATTTAAAGTCAGCTGTACACACTTTCTCTGAAGCTTCTACACTGAAACACAAAACACAAATTAACTGTCATGTTTAAGCAATTATCTTCTATCAAAATGATCAAAAAACTAATTTACACAAGAGATACAGTAGATGCATTTCCAATTCCCCCTCCAGCTTCCCTAAGACAGTGTAACTGAGCTAAACAAACACAGTCAATCATTTGCAGGGTGAGAAGAGTGTATTTTAAAATTATTATTTATTCTTAAGTAAATTGAAGAAGTGTGATCTTGCCTAAAAGGAAGAGACTGAAAATACATACGTCAGTGAATGTGTCATTATCTAGGGATGTCATCCAGATCAATATCCTACTTTTCACTATTATAATTTTTTTCCTCACAGAAAACTGATAACACAAACAGATACTACTCAATTTTCCAAACAAGCTTTTAACAGGGTAAAGAGCAAACTAAGTGGAGAGAACAAATTTTGGATTCAGCGTCCTGAATTTGCCTGTTGTGACCTTGAGCAAGATGTCTGCTTCTATCTCACGAACACTAGCATCTAGAACATGAGCAACATCAAGTGCCCAGGTCCCTAATCTAAACATATAAGCAAATCAGTGTAATTTAGCAAGGGAAGAGGGGGTCGGACACCGTGGACAGTGCAGACAGAGGGGAAACAACAATCCTTCATTCTTTCAAGACACTCTTGTGGATCTACAGCAGTGGAAATTTCTAGTCCATTTGTTTTTTTAAAGTACAGGATTGGGTCTTATCTGTTTAATTTTAATACTTTAAAGTGACTTGCTGCAATAAATTAGTATACCTACACATATATACTTCATATATTCTCTCTCTGTCCTGTATGCAATATGCAAATTGCACTAAAATCTACTGCAAATACCAGAGTCTAATTTTGAAGAGTGACTAAAAAACATAACGTACAAAAGAGCGAAGTACTTTTGTTACTAAAAATATCTCTCCTGGAGATATGAGCTATTTTTTCTAGGGTTTTTTGCCTTTCCTTACTAGCATTGGTATTGAACCAATACCTTGGCTTTTTGACTAAGGAACAGAATACAACGGATAATTTCTATTCCAAAATTCAGAAAATGTAACTATTTGTAAATTATTTCTTTTAAATTGAATTGGGTATTTAAACACTCTCATATGTGAGACAGTAAATATATACATTTTTTTAATTGCTAAAGAGACACAACAGGTTTTTGCCTTTTTTTTTTAAAGATCAAAACAAAGCCCACCAATTCTACCAGCTCCCCAAAACTGCTGTTACTGTCCTTATGAAGCAATGATTTTCAAATGTGAAGAGCAATCATCTTGGATCAGACTGAAGCAACTGATGTAGTGATGTATGAAAACTATGATGGATCAGTGCACGATTTTATATACCTTCAGCTTTGGTTATGGTTAGAAGCTAAAGCAGTAATAAAATAGGCTGTCTTCTCCAGAAACTAAAGTAAAAACAAAAATCTCTAAGAGCCATAACGAATTTCACTTATATCAGTTAGTAAACAGTTAAGAGATAAAAATCTTTAATATGAAACCCATTTTGTTTCCTATAGAGACACAAAATCTATTGCTAAAACCTGAACGGTAGACAGTCCTTTTCAGAAAACCTGAATCCATTTGTTTTAATATTGAGATACACTTGAACCACCTTCCTTGGAGACACACACATTAGCAGCATACAAATTAGCAGCATGCAGGTACTTGAACCAGTGCTTGCAAATCTGGGAATAAGCACGCACAGTAGCTATTGCTTTGCACAGACAACAGCACTTCCCTCTGTAATCTCTAAGAACTTCCCTCAGGTCTTAAGGCTGTTTGAAGAAAGATGTACCTGGAAGGAGATGGTTCTGGTAAAACAACAGTTAAAAGTTCTGAGATGTGAAATAAGAAGTTTCCATAGACTTCTTAGACTCCTTCACACTTCACTGACTAAATACATAGCAAATCAGTTATGACAATTTGTGGTAAACTTTCACTCTGTTCCCAAAATACAGAGGTTCAATTTTGAAATTTGATCAATACTTACACCATCTTACATACCAAGTTAATTGGTAAAAATGCTGCAATATACTCTTTGAGACTGCTCTGAGGAACTATTTAAGTATTTGATACCCAATGTGAATAAATCTGCTGTTCATGAATACTGATGATGGTTAATGGAAGTATTACGTTTTTAGAAGGGTTTCAAAGTGACTTACATCAGCATGTAAACAGGATAAAAATAGAACTAAAAATATCGTACTGAAACCATGAAGGCATAATTTAGATACACACACAAAATGCAAAGTCCTTTTCCCTCTCAACAAGAGAAATATCAAAACACGTAAGTCACATACATAAAAGCAGCTTTAACAACAAAGTGACTGCTGTGTAGCTTTGTGGCAGTAAGATAGATATCACAAGCACATACTCTTAAAAGGCCACTATTTAAAATTTTGCTACATTATTTTACGAAGGACATCTAGCAGTCTGCAGACCTTCTGCATAAATAAGAATCAATGGTGCAAACAAAAAGCTATTAAAAATCTGAGCAAAGAGAACTGAAGTCTATTGTACGTTCTATATATTCTTTAATTAAGACCTATTGCCTACTTTATCATCTATGATCCTGGCAAAACTCTGCGATTTGCACAATAACAGCACATGCACATCAACCACTGTCATCTTCTTAACCAGAAATGTTCATATGTATTTCTACAATAAGATTAAGATTAGTTTTAATGGAATTTTATACAAGTATAAGCCCACAGTAGTGCTAAAAGCAACACCTGTACATTCTGCTGCTTCTGCCCAGGTCTGTGCACTCCTGCCCCTTATCACATCCCGAAGTTTCAGGTGTCCTTGTTATCAGAGCTCACCAAGCCAGTTTTAACTTGGGTCCATTGCCCTGCCTATATCTGCATCCACTCACTCTTAATGCTCATGCAGGCAGGTAGAGGCACAGACAATGACCCCTGCAGTGTTCATTACACTATGATCCTCACCCCACAACCTGGCTTCATCATCTGAATCCAGCAAGTATTACACAGTGAATCAGACCTGACAACTGTTTCTTATGTAACAGTCACTTTTTGCTCAAGTACCCATCTTCTTCCAGCAAAAACAGCATAAAAACTTAAAGAGGCCAGACAAGCACTGCTCTTTCTCCTCTTGTATACTTCCTGCTCTTCTCCTGTACTGCTGACCTTATGCATTTACCAGTGACATTCAGGTGCATAATTCAGGTTTCCATACAAAATCAATTTGGAGTTGTGGTAGCTAGATTTCTGCTGTTTAGTTCTTATTCTCTTCTTTATAACCAGAGCTAGGCATCACTACCAAAGGCATTTCATCTTTACTCATACAAGCGAGGAAATGTCATATTATCATACTGGTCTGAAACTTGGATCTTGTGGAAAATGCAAAGTAAAAATTCAGGCAAGGGTAGGGAAGCTGCATGAGACAGTAATTGTTGACACACATATACATATATATTTGCCACCCAAATCTGAATGCCGTGGTGAAAAGCAGATAAAGGAAATAGAAAATAAATCAATTACTGCACAGGAAAGAACTGCACCTTGGGAATAAGGACTATGGAAAACAAGTTCACTAAAGCTGCCAGCAACTGTCTGAATATATTTTTTTCTTTTCACATTACAAAAGGTGAGACAATATCATAGGCTTCCTTGCTGCTGAAAGGCCACTAGCAGTTTGGAGTGATGAAAACCCTTTGAGAGACAGCAGTTTTAAGGTACAACTACAGAGACTTGGTGGATCTATCTTTGATTGATATAAAACTGAACATACTACTAATAATATATTTTCAGATGTCATGTGTGTGAATTCATAAAGGGAATTCAACGGACAGTTTTAAACAGACTCAATATTGCTATTAGAGGGGGTACATCTACATTATGAAGCGTCCTCTGGCTAAAAGGCAAGAATCTTCTTATCCAAAAAAAATCTCAATGCTTTATCCTGTCCAGTCACAGTAATTATTGCAATGATTTCCCTTCCTCTTTTACTAGGGGCAAAAAACACCATGATCTTATTTCAGTCTTTAAGGAGAAATTACATTCTGGTACCATCTGATTGTTTTAGTCTAATTTTTCCAGAAAAATGATGCTATTATGAGAACACTAAACAGAAAAGCATAAAATTTGAACCACGTTTTCCACGTTCTATCAAATTTTGCAAGACATTGGATGTCTCAGATATGAATTTCACAGAAAAGCGTCCTCTGGCAGAGATACAAGACCCAACACAGCAACTTTTCAGGGAAAAGTAACCACAGCTTAAAGTAAAAGCAATCTAGTAGCTAATCAGAATTCAGGTTCTATTTGTCGAAAGCACAAGCATGATGCTCCTACTAAAGCCAAAAACCATTGAGAGAGACTGAAAGGAATGGCGGATTTTAGGGATGTGGGAGGGACCTGGGGTACCCGACACTGGGCACTAAAATACAAAAGGAAGGAACCTAGAAAAAAAATTCAGGTTTTAAGTCTAATACTCATGAAGCAACTCCACGGTTATGCAGTATTCTCTAGCCATAGCACCTAAGAAAGAAAAACAAAAGAACACTTGAAGAGCAGATACATATAAACATACACATAGATAATTTGAGTAAGTCAATACCAATTAAACAAAAGGGATGAAAACCACTACAAGTATTACTGTGACTGGACAGCTTTAACCATCTTGGGAGCATGCAATATAGCAATGTAGATTTGTGCTGAGATGCCTAAACAAAAGACAGAGCATATCTCTTTTCATCAAAATGTCCAATATGATAAATATTAAAATAGAACAGGAGAAAAAACCTCTCACCGTTTATTCTTCATGCAAGTAAATATTATTTGTATATGTGGACTGTAAGCACACATGCATCCTTTTAAAGCTCTGGCTTTCAAAGTAAATTTCATTTTTTTTCCCCTTCCTCTATGAAGAAAATATCATTTAAAGATGTAAAGAAGTCCAATAAAATAAAAAACAGAATAACTGATGTCCCCCAAAATCCAGAGCAGATACAAATTATTGTTGACTCATATTGTAAATTGCCTGTCCACTACAAGCTTTCAGAGTAATGCAACAAGGAAAAAATCATTTTTCAATCACTGCCATCTATCAACTTGGTAAACAAGTAAAATGTATACTCTGCCATCTGCTAGCTATTAGTCTGTGTAATCATAAAATATCATGTAATGTAATCATAAAAAACACTATTATTACCTACTCTTTCAATTTATAAGCAAATATTTCTATCTGTCAAATGATTTTATGCTGGCATGAGGCTTGAACCTTTTGCACTGCTTACCATCAATCTAGTTGTCAACCTCAGATAAGTCTGTCTCTTTATCAGTCCTCCTACATTTGGGAAATGCTCAGCATGGCAGCACTCTTATTTGATCCCAGAAGAAATCACGTGAAGAAAAGGGTCAGTAAATGATCCAGCTGTCAAGGACCTGAACAGTTTAACATCAATGGTTATGAGAGTCACTGCTCTTGGTCAGACTGACTTAGATGCTGCCAAAAAAGAAGAGAATTCTCAGTTCTAGGGGTTTTTTTTCTGCACCATATTCTATTTATCCCTGATACTCATCTTTAAACATATCTGTATGAGAAAGAACCCATGAAAAGTTACAATTTTCTCAAATTATGTCTTTTAAAGGTAAAGTAGAAAGAGCTTTAATTTAAAATGCTGAAGTCAGAGGAATAGTGCTTTTTTTCATAGATTTCCAACCAAAACTATCCATTAGAAAGCAAACATGTTAATGCGGAACTTTGTGCAGGGAAACTGGTAACATTTCCCAGTGGTATGTACTATTAAACTATGTTCGAACAACAGTACTAATATTACTATAAATTCCTATAAATTCTATATATTCCTATAAATTTCTTCATATACTGGAAAGTTGTCACTGAAAATGATGTTCACTATTTTCACTAGCTCAGAGAACTTGCTTGAGATATTACACCTTCAGACCAATAGAAACAGGAGTTCCAGTTGTTTAGAGCTCAGACACCTATTCCTTAAGTTCTTTTAATTTATGGTAGGAAAAAAATTAAGTTTATGACAGGGAAGACTCTGCTTAAGGAGATTCTTTTTCTGACCAGCTAAATGCCAAAGCTAAAGGTAATAGTGTAAGTGATACACAAGCCATTATTTCAGCTGTACATGACTCCCATTTGTTCTCATAGATGATTCTCTGGTAACTTCAGGGTTAGAATCTGTTCCTGTAGTGACAGAATGAAGTTGAACAGCATAACAAGGGAACACCTGGCATTTTGGTGGCCTACAAGTGTCACTGTAAACTAAAATAGTGCCTTTTTAAAGACAGATCGATCCACTGTGCAAAGATTGACTTTGGAACTCTGAATGAATATGTGTCTCAAGCTACAGGAGTATCTTTTCTTTCTTCCAATCAGCTGTTTCAGGATCTACTTCCTTATAACCTGTCAGAAACCTCTCTTTTCTTTCATGTCTTGGCCAGTAAGATCCGGTCATATTCCACGAAGATTATCACTACAGCTTCAAGGTATGCTCCCGGGTCCCAAATCAATTAACAGTGTAAGAACACAGCCAAATGGATAGGAGAAAGATTATGCTCTTAAAACAGAAGTATGAAGTCCAGGCTACTGGAAGCAGCAACCCCCATGCCACCTTATTGCTTCTTGGGGTTAACACCTGAACCCCTGTAGCAATCAGGATTTTGTTTGAGGCAACAGCCACTCAGTCTGGTATATGGTGCTGCCAATACAGTTTAGGAGCCCTCTAAGAGCAACAGAAATCTTACAAACTACTGAAACAAGGATTGAACTCAACCAGATCTCTCTAACAAATCTGTCTTCTAAATCTAAATTCGTCATCTTCTCAAGGTGTTTATTAAACAGTTGGGCAGTTTGTATGGCAGACTCTGCTGCAATGGAGAAGAATTAAGAGTTCAAGAATGGCACTTAAAAACTGCACTACCCAAGTTGCAAGGTTATCATTTAGAATTTATGGAACAAAATGTGTATGGTGGTGAGATCTTCCATTTAAGGCTAGATATTAATACATAAACTGATACATTCTTTCAGTTCGAGGCATTTTGATGCAATCTTTAATTCTACAATCATATATTTGCTACAGAGTTCATGACTGATACCAGAGGAAAACAGTACAAGATTGATGCTTGCAGATACAATCTCTCATTTTCTCAACTTCCTAAACTTTGTGTGTCTATTGTACTTGACTTTGATATATAAACTTATTATATATAGTATTTATGAGACTTAACAATTAATGCTGTCATAAAAAGGTGTACATAAATAACAGGAATGAGATAGTGACATTAAGGTGGTTTTCAGTATGTAAGAGGTTTCGTTTCCTATAAGTCTATTCAACTTGACCATTAGTACCACTATCTTTACGCACTGACAGGGTAAATTTAAAGGGAGTCTCCAAAAGCAAGGGCATTTCCTTTCTTCTGGATCAACTTTGTAACTGTGCCATATAGTATATGACATAAACAAAGGAATTTAGTGATTCACAGAAACTGAAGAAGACTTCAGTAAAGTATTCTGAAGTATTTTTCAGTTGAGCACAGGCACAAGGAGAGAAATAAGTTGGGGGGTGGTGACATAAAAATCATAAACAAACAAACATAAACAACAGCCTAACAGCAAACCAAAACAACAAATCCAACCTCCTGGACTACCTCAATTTCTCTCTGCAAAATTTTACTACGGCCTCTTTCCCTAACTATTAAAACAGCATGCCTCTCCCCTTCTACTACATGAGGAAGAGGGAATATCCCAAGAGTGAGGCATACAATGAATATGTTCTATGACAACCCAAACATACATTAGAGAATTGGTGCAAGACCTAAAGAATGTTTTATTTTTATTTTNATAAAAATCATAAACAAACAAACAAACAACAGCTCAACAGCAAACCAAAACAATAAATCCAACCTCCTGGACAACCTCAATTTCTCTCTGCACAATTTTACTATGGCCTCTTTCCCTAACTATTAAAACAGCATGCCTCTCCCCTTCTACTACATGAGGAAGAGGGAATATCCCAAGAGTGAGGCATACAATGAATATGTTCTATGACAACCCAAACATACATTAGAGAATTGGTGCAAGACCTAAAGAATGTTTTATTTTTATTTTAAGCTTCTTTATGTTAAGAAATAGAGTTTAAAGTTTTGTTCAACCAGAGAAGTTCGACTTACATTCACCACACTGTATACAGTAAAGTCATAAAACAGTTTGCTATCAATTCTATACTTTTTCAGAAAAAGGTAACTTTCAGTTCTTTATAGTGCCTCTTCTTTAGTCTAAGACATTCTATTTGTTTTCAAATATTTGTTTTCAGAATTCATAACCTCTGACCACTTCAGAGTTTGTAACACCAACTCCACAGAATTGAACCCAAAAGACTAACTCAGTTCATAGCCTTTACTGCTCGCTGTAAAAATAATGCAGAAAAATGCTTGCTTGACCTCTTTCCCACTGCATTAATGCAGAGGAAAATTTACCTCTGTCAATGGTTGACATGATGAACTTTCAACACAAACTAAAAATGCTGACTAGGCTAACAAGGCAAGTGATTCTATGACCAGTGGCATCTGAGAGGAGCAATGCTCTATCATCTAATGCTACAAATTTGACCTGGAGAATTGGGCCTCAACCAAAAAGACTATTACATCTGCCAAACTAGCCAGTATTACTTGGATTTTATGTAAGTTTGAGCAAGACAACACCCAGTGCTGCCCCAAGTAAGAATAGTATGGATAGGTGAAATGTGAGTCAACATAAATACTGCTTATAAGAAGTAAAAAAACATGAAATAAATCAGCAGAGTGAATTAATATTGAGTCAGAATTTGCATTTTGACTTTGTGCTGGGGCACTGGATACTCCAGGGATTGATTTACTGCACTGTTAAACCAAAGCATACTTTCAAGACAACGAAACAGAGGTACTTGACTAAAGAGATGGGAAGTGGGATGTGATATGAAGAGCCCAGCCACCATGCAGGGCTGGGGCCAGGGAAGAGTCGCAGCCGCAAACTAGAGGGCAAGTCATCGATGCCACGGCTGAAAAGCAGGTGTCAACGAGATAAATTATAGCTATGAATTCCCCACCCAAATTTCTGATGTTATCCATTATACGCAATTCTATCATGGCTTTAAGTTCATGATTGTCAGATATTGCTGGAGCAGCCGAGTACTTTTAAATGACAGTTCTCTCACTTGAGATATCAACTGTGGAGGGAAGTTAATAATCCAAGTAGAGTTAAATTTCTTACTTTGCAGTCAACATTTTAACTCTCCATAATAAATGGCCAAACATGATTTTAAGTCTACAGTAAGTGACTATCCAGCATTTTAACAACCCATAACAAATGACTATGCAATACAACAATAAAGAATCTTCCCTAGTTTTAGAAGAATAAATAAGGAATATAAACATTGAAGATGCAAGATCAGCACGCCTACTCATATTTTCAGTAAAGATGTGACTGTAAGACAAAAATTATGCATAAATTGAGGATGTACTTGCATTTCTAATGTGTATCTTTTTAGACTCAAATACTACTATTTTATCAGGAAAAAAGTGTTGGCATTCAGCATTTCAGATTCAATTAAGTATTCAGTAAATGTGTAGGTAATAGTGTACTTACTATGACTAATTACGGGAAAATTTTTCATACAGCTAGCTGTTAAAATCATCAACTGGTTTTGTTAACGCATACTCCACCCTTCTCAGCCTGTACTCACATAACTGGCTGGAGGACTTCATGTGCTAGATTTACCTTTAACACCCTGCATTCCTAAGGCAAGGACTATTAAGTCCATCTTTGCACAACATGCAGTGCAAACCCAACAAGGGTCTCTTGACAAACATGATAACTAGAAATGCTGAAGCATTAAGGTCAAGGTCACTGCAGAACAATTATAGACAATAGATTCACTGCGACACAGTCAGTATAACAAGTTCTTCACCAATCTTGAAATAATTAAAAAGTTAATAAAAGATATGGTATAATATTCAGTTTCAAAGAACAGATACATACTTACATACTTGACAAAAAAATAAAAATCCGTAGGAGACTAGCAGAAGCATTATTATAAATACATAGGGTACTGCAGATATCAGAAGGGTGTATCCAGGGATTCTCAAAAGTCAAAATTCCTACCTAATTCCATCCATACAAATAGGGTCTTAACCCTTTTCTGTCGACAAGCAATTATTACTGAAACTCAGAATAGGGGCTGTGCTTCCATTTTCCAAGGCAGGGTCCATGCTTGGCAATTCACTTCAAGTGCTTTGAGTTCAAGTGGTTTTTAACAGGACCAGAAACTACCACAAAAATATAAGTGTAACAGATGTATAGCTGTTATTTATTTTGTCCCTTGCAATGATGAACCAGTGACCTACCAAGTTAGCCATAAGTGAACAGAAGTGCTGTAATATTCCACTAAATCAGTACGTATTCCAACTTCTAGGTTTATATTACAGAAAAGACTTAATTTCTACTTCTAGGATGAGCAGGTATCAAGGGATCTTAAAAAAAAAAAAAAAACTTTGAAAAATGCATCACAAAATTTTCCCTAAAAATCTATAAAATTAGTAACAGTAATATGAGAATATTTCTTAAAATATTTTTACAACAGTCTCTCAGTCAAATGGTCAAAACTTCCAGAGACCAGTATATGGATGGGTTTTTCTGACATACATTTGGAACCACCTGCATAATTCACCAGCTGCCAGTTCCCTCAGCTCATGGAACACAAGTGCACCAAATATACTGGTTTTACTTTAAAAGTATGTTCCCAAAATATGTACCCAAAAGATATATTTTGGAAAAGGCATACCAGACAGACTATAAAAACACCTCCTCTCTCAATGCTTTCATCGTAATTCACACAGACAGCACCTTAGATTTTTGAAGACATTTGCTATGAGGCATTAAGTAAAGTAACTTCTCATTCCTGAAAACATCATTTGCAGCAGCGACAGCTTTAGTTCCTTACACTTCATTAGCACCGCAGTTGAGTCTCTTTCTTCAAAAGATGGTAGTGTTCATCCAGAAAAAAAAAAATCATTTCACAGACATGAAAAGTGATAAAACCTTATGGATAACTTAATCTTCAACCACCTATGTAATTTTAGAAGCCCTCTGATTAGCTAGAGGGTTACATGAGAAAACCCTTACACCTTTCCACTTTTACTTGCCTTTCAAGAACAAGTTTTAACTAGGTTATCAACTACTTTCAGATTCTTTATTCTTTTGGGAATACCACGATTCTCAAGCTATGCATCTTGATGCATACACCACAACACTACTTTTTCTGAACCTGGATGAAAATAATGACACTCTCTATGGAGATAGGGGCAAAAACCAGACAGGTGCAATCTCCTCATCTCAGCATTAGCCTAGAATGAGGACTCCCATTACACAGTTCAGAAACAAAAAAAATAAATGTATTTAAACTATGTTATATGGTAACAGAACTAAAAGTTTCAGGACTTACAAAACACTCCATGGTAGCTCCAATATATCAAAACAGATGTCAACAAATAAAACCCTAATACCAATTTAAAAGCAATTAAGTATTCTTAGAGGGCATCACTTAAAGCTAGTCTAGCTCAATACCAAACAGGCTTGGTATGTTCAATTAATCTGCATCTTACCCAGAAGTAAAAAATGAGACAGTCAAGTCAGCACTGGAATCAAAAATCTGCAAAATACACTGAAAACCCCTTCCTATAGCTTCAAAATGAGAGTGGTTAAGCGCTGGAACTGCCTGCCAAAAGACACTGTAAAATCTTCATCCTTGTGGATTTTCTGAGCTTAACTTAAAAACACCCTGAGCCACCCATCAATACTTTGAAGGGTAGCCCTGCTTTGAGCTGGACTATAGGGCTGGACTATATGACCTGCAGAATACCCTTACAACTGCAATTATTCCCCAATTTACCTTACTGCACACTAGAGAACCCCTTAATGAGACACTAACAAGAGCTGTTAGAACTACAAAATATACATCCAGGACCTGAATAATGAGTTTCCCAAACAAACAAACAAAAAATTGTTTACTACCCCCGAGAAGGTGATTTCTGGTGAAAAATCAATTGGGATGTTTTCCAGTGAACTAACAGAGATGTAGTATTTTAACAAAGTTAACAAAAAAGGACTGCAGGTCCCAGGAGCTTAAGGCTCTGAAGAGACTTCAGCACAAAAATTAGGCATTGCAGTTGGAGATGATTAAACCTCCTAGTAAGAGTCTGACCTCATGAAATCCTGCTCACTTTGTGTGCAATGCTCCACAGGACTCTAAAACTTGACAGCATTGTAGATTAACAGGTCATATCTCCAGCAAAATGAGTGAGAAGAATAGCAACAAAACAAACAGTGATCCCAGATTTGTTTTTTAACTTCAGATAATGTAAAACCAAACACATGGATATGCAAACACACTGGTAAGAGCACACTAATTTCCCTGCCTCAGTTTCCTCACCAGCAAGAACAAACTGGTCAAGCCAAAGCTATTTTGCATATCCATGCTTCTCTTAACGTAGCTTTTTCTTTCCATCAGGGAATTTCTCAGCTCCCTTGAGACAAGATTGCACATATTCCTTCTTTCTCCGTGTATTTCCGAAATACTTTGGGAAATACTGCTTCCATTAGAATTCTCAGTTCTCTTTGTATGGCAACCTGTAGATCTGACTTAAAAATGTCTTCAAAACATCTCAAAACATGATTAACTGCTTGTGAGTTCAGATGTGAAAAACCAGTTTGTCTAGCCAGTAGCTATTCCTTTGCCAAGGATGCTCCCTTTAATAGTAATAATAAAGCATCAAACATTAACATCATTATTAGGCCTATGCTGGATGAGAGTTTTGCAATAACAAGTTTTTACACTTGTGAATTTTATTGCCTGTTATGTTTTCAGCCCAACATTTGTATTTCCACAGCCCGGTAACAAACAGAATCAATATTCCAAAGACATCAGATTACCTGACACATCACAGCATCCTTTTAGCCACACACTGATAAGAATCCCAAGTACATCAGAGTCTACTGAAGTTGATGAAATTTTGTAACAATTTAAATCAAAGTCACTACTGTTTCTGTCCTTCCCCATTGCCCTGTCCACAGAGTTCCTCTTTTGCTCTGACATTTTAATGAATGAAAGGTGCACTGTTTCAGAAAGTAGTAACAATACTGGAGGAAATAAGAGGAGTTTAAGGTTAATATTTGCTCTGAGCAGCTTTCTGAACCAGCCTTTATTGGTTTTATATAAGCAACAGCAATGACACAAAAGAACAGCACACTCCTGCCTTACTTTTGCTTAAACAGCAACAGAAAACTAACCTCACAAATGTGTGTTGTAGTTAAAAGCCAAACATCTCTTTTTTCCCCACAGAAGAAGCACTCAATGCACCTATATCAGCATCTCTTTCCTGAAGCACAAAATCACTGAATATACTGTGCCTTCCTGATTTTAAGATCGTCTGTAAGTATTTATTGACTTCCTACATGACATTTTTTTTGGCTCAGTTTCAAGGCAGCTGCTCTTTCCAAGTTGAACTGGAAGTTTTTTAGGCCCTCGGTTAACACTTGGAATTTGGGGTCAGGAAAAAATAAAATGTAAATTTATTTTATCCATTACAGAGCCAAACAGAATGACTGCCTATAGTCTAAGACACAGGAGTAGAATGTTTCCTGAAACCTCTCATTCTACTGAGGCTTATTTTTTAAATCTTTTCAAATGGAGTTTTAAAAACTTTAAAAGGTTAAAGTCAATCCCATTATTTCAAATAGTCTTTACAGAACTTAAGAATGTAAGACTTTCAGTGTTGCCCAGGAATCCAATTAGAGTCCAAATCAGAGCATCCAAATTACAAAAGCACCATACAACCCACTGTGCTACTAACAGCAGGATCATGTTTGTTATGCATTTTAGGAAAAGTTAATTCTCATCTAGTTTATATTGTACTATAGTCTGATTTCACCTCCCCTACCCACAACTTAGCTTGCACAGATATTCTTCTTTACAACAGTACAACTGTGAAATCCCAATTAGACTGAGTAAATCTGCATGTGATGTTTTAGCCCATTCAAAATATTGAAATAATTCTTTGAAATACTCTGTGGCACCATATGGTATTTTATCCAGTTTCATCATTTGTACAAAATAGCTTGCAGTGATTTGTTACACAACATTCTGAAACACTCTGCAGCTGTAGTCTGCAGGACTAAAAGCTCTCTCCTTTTCTTCATTACTTTTTAGTATCTCAGGAATGCAAAAACCTTAGTGGAAGATCCACTTATGTGGGTATCAGGTTCTGGCCAAATCAGTCTCTATCAAAGATGGAAACAGGCAGAACACCAAATGTTAGTAATGAATGTGTAAAAATTAATTTTACTGTTTCTCTTAGAAGTAGCTCTTAGAATAATAGAAGTCTTGGAATTAAGGAGATAAGTATCACCTAGAGATATTAACATGCTCAGCACTATGTGTAAACTTACTTAAAGTCATTAAGAGCAACATCTGTCACATTTCCCACCACCACCACCTTCTTCATTAAGAAGCGTAACCAATGACCTGTATTTGTTTTAGTCTTCAATGTGCATTGGATGCACGTGTTCACTTGCCTCTATTTTTTTAAAGAAGATTAGACTAACAGAAGCTCAGTGTGATACATCAACAACAATTGTGGTCTGTGTAGCAGACTGATCTGGGCAGGTTAGCAACTGCAGATAAAGCAGTACTACTGCTTGATCTCTACACCTCTCTCCCATCCTTGATAATTATTCCCAATAGTAACAGAAGCAAACGTACCAAAGCAAAGCTACTGCAGTTCCCAGCCCAACATATTAATTCACAATGTTAGAAATTTCCCAAAATATCACCAAATAAAAATCATTTCTTGATGACAATGCAGCCCGTAACCATAGATAAAACTAATTTTGGATACTTTTATTAATACTTCAAACAAAATACAGAGATGAAAATGAAGAGTGAATACTAGTGAATATACAAGGTTAGAATATAGTTTACAGAGAAGCTATCTAAACACTGCCTATGCAAGTTGCAGATACAGAGCCTTACAAATAAACCGACAAATAAGGTAGGAAAATGCTATTTAAAGACAACATAGGGTCCTAGAATATTAGATGTATAATATATAAGAAGTATCATTTTAATAAGTAATAAGACAACTTTATAAACCTTACCAAAGGAACCTGAGGTAAAACAGGAAGGACAGAATGTTGTTTCAGGTATTTTTAAGATTTTGTTCAAACTTTGCATCATTCCATAATTTAAACCAAAACACACATTCTGTATTTATTAGTATGCTATACTCGCATTACCATGTGCTTTCTAAAACTAACTTAACTGTTCACATGACAATGTACATAAATGTGGTTACATTTTCCAGTGGTATGAGTCCTTTGTGATTACCAGGCAAGCAATGTATTTTATTACTATAGTGATAAAACTCATGTATGAATGACGAATGAAAAGATGAATGGCCTCTTCTTTTCCTCAAAGGAGAGTTCCACTGTTACAAAAATAATGGTTAGCAAAACAATTATGCCATCAAAAGACTGGACTATAAGCTGGAACTCAAAATCTATCAGTAATGCTGCTCACAAACGTTACTTGAAAATGCCTATGATTCTGCCAAAAATGGCTCTAGAAGACTACAACAGTTTTTCAGATACCTGATATTCAAGGGAAAGATAAATGAAGTTAGAAAAAGAAGTAGTGAGAAAAATGATTTACCTGTTCCAAAGTGATATTTGAAGTTTATGTAAAAGTATACATTTGTATACTAGCACTAAAAATTGTTAAATCTCTAAAGACCTACATCTGGAGAAGTATCCAATAAACTTTATAAACAGCAGCTATACTTACTGTAAATGGACTACACATTTAAGTCTTGAAATGTCACAGTTAAACCCAGCAAAAAATATCATGTATTAGTTCTTGTAAGACAGAACTTATTATAATGGCAAATTTTACCACGTTTTGTGTACTTGGAATAGTATTTACTATTTCCAAGGAACACTCATGTATAGATTTAAGTTCCACACACTGTATCTGAACACTCTGAGATTAAAGAAATGCTTACAGTGGTGTTACAAATAATAAACCCACTCAGCAGTTACTTACAATGAAACAAAATATCTCCCCTCTCCCCCTCAATTTACAAGTATAAAAAGACTCAGTTATAAGTGAAAATACTACATACAACTAAACAGAATGCTAAAAAGCTACTTTATATGTATTATTAGCAGCAATATTCAGCTGTTTAGCATTAAAGAATAATAACACTAAACCCTCCCTTGGAGGTGATTATTTCCATTGTTGATAGGTCAGTAACTGAGATTTCAGAAGTTAACCTCTGACTAAAAGATATCAAGTCTTTTTAGGTCATGGGGTCCTACATGAGGTCTCAGAAGACAAGCGTAAAAGTTCTAAAATAACAAGGACACACACAGGTTTCTCTTAATTTGCCCTGTTGGATTCCCATAATAAGTGCTTAACAGCTCCAACCCCAGAGCAACTGTGCAGTCATCAACAAGACCATTTACCACATGATTTAGCAAACGTATTTTCAAGATTTTCACTTACATCTGCTACTCAGAATTGGAATAGAAATTAACGTAAGGCAATTTATTGATATCATTCTTGCATTCACAGTTGTTTGTATATCAGATCCCAGAGGAGAAAGAAGAAGAATTTTCAGGAGGCATACAGAAGTTATATAGAAGCAGCCTCCTCCTGACCCATTTACTGTGCTATATGGGAAGTCAGTCCAGGATTGGGCCCTTCCTTTCTTCCAGACCAAGATTTCAGTTTGAAGGAAGGCAATGAAAAAAATCATTCAAAATGTAGTATCATTCAGATAAACTAGTAGTGAAATCCATGCTGTTTGTAATATTCATAATGAAGTATGCAGCCACCTTTCACAAAATAAGCCCCTTTGTTTTCTTTAACCCACATTATTCTAACTGGGAATCTGAGCACCACGCAGACTTATGAGTAACAGCTCAGATAATTGTCAGTCTGCTTTCTGCTGTAACACCACCAGTTAAACATTCCAAACAGCACAAAGCACAAATGCAAGGCAGCATGCTAGTTCAAATCAGAGATACCCAGATGATTGCAGGGACTATATTTGAACTGATGGATCAACACGGTTTGCCTGCTCTCACACTCACACTACCTTTTCCACAACGTTGGAGGAGGGCAAGGACCAGAATGCAAATTGCGAGGTGAGAGCAGGAACCCATTTTAATGGCCTCTTTCTCTCCTACCATCTTCTCCGTGCTTAACAATGCCTATTAATTAAGTCTGCCCACATAGCTCTTATGTGATCATTCTATTTCTTTAAGGACTATGCCAAATAGAGGACACAACTCTAGCTGAAGTCTTATTAGTATTGATTATTATCAGTGCAACATAACTTCAGTACTTCAGTTCAACCTTGCGGATGCTTAAATTTTTTTAATCTCTCTCCCTCAGCTGTAAGGCAATGGGATATACTCTAACTTTACATATTTTTCTTTACTGAAACGGCAGTAGGGGCCAGTATACGCTCATCCTGGATTTATTTTGTTTATTTCTCAGGCTCATCAGCAGTAATTTAAATATATCCAATGAAATATGTCCACACAGAATGATGGTCTACTCTCTTTTACCAGACATAATGTCAATTGATTTTTTTAAGATTATTTAATTCTAATAATAATATAATGGCCAGACTTCGCGAACGAAGATCTGTGGAAGGTCTTTGTACACCTTCCAGTCTGCGCATTGGATTTATTTTAGGTGGGACACAGTGCGCGCAGAACTGAGCCCACCCTTTAATCCTAAGGTTCGTCTGCCGGGGCCAAGAGAGCTTGGACAGTGGCAGCGAGGTCCTCAGGACGTAGGTGGATTGCCTTACAGGGCTCACGGGCTCCACCTACCCGGGATTTAATTCTAACCATATACTAAAGCACTGATGACTAAGTTCAAAAAATCTTACAGTCTTTTCCACCATCTCATGTAAACAAACAAGCAGGCAAAAAAATTCAGCTTCTGCTACAGAAGAAGGTAGCTGTTTATTTCACATGAGAAGCCATCAAAAGTCTTGAAAAACCCACACTGTTCAAAAGGACTCAAAATGGAAGGAAGTTATGTTAGACTGGTGTTCTCTTCCCTCCCCCACAGAAAACCCACACAAACCTTCAACTCTGATTTGTATTTCAGGCATATTCTTATAATCATCTTGGCATGTGTGTTTCTAGTGACAGAATAAACTAATTTGTCTTAGTTACTTTTTTGTCTTTTGGTATGTCATCTTCCACCACTTCTCAAAGACCATTCATTACAGCTCCGAAATATTCATGACTAGGAGGACAAAAGAAAAAGTACCAACAGAAACCAGACATGATTTCTATCTTCTCCTCTTAAAAAAAATAATTAAAAAAAACCAAACAAGCAAGCAGAAGATAGGAAGTTAGAACTTAACATCAATTAATTTCAATTTCCAGAGAAAGAATAGAAATAGTGCTGGATGTATAAATGCCTGAGCTGCCATCTGCTTCTGTTCTCAGCAGCTCTTTGGAAGCACAGCTACCGCAGTGAAGTGTTTGCCAAATACTGGAGTAAAGAGGCCAGTATGTAAACTGAGAGGAGAGAGACAACAAAGCAAAACTTTGATATCCACTCATCTGTAGGAGTTACTTACATATGTCACCTTTCTAATCATAAACCAGAGAATCTCTTCAGATAATGTAAGCACCACATGCATCCTGGATCTGTATGTTCCTGTTTGACGCTCCTATACCTGCTGGTATGCAGAACTACTCAAACAGAATATTTATTTGTCCAGAAACATTCATACTACCTCAGTAAAGTAACATAATCCTTCACAGAGAAACATTTACACTTTGATGTCAATGTCCTTAATATGCAACTGATCCGATTACATGCAGACATTATAACAGATTAATTTACGGACTGGACATGTGTACAATTATTTTTAAACATAATTTTATAAAAATATTTTTTATCTACTTCTGAGATACACATGATTAGCTAATTTACTACAACATCATCCAGAGATGTCACTGTAAAGATTTGTCATTCCAGGTACAAATTCCACTCAACTGACCACTGCCTTAATGACTGGATAGATAAGAAATCTACCAGTATTATATTCTTCTATTAGTTTCTCACAAATGGCAATTGCCCAAGGAGCAACCTGAATCACTGCTGTAACTTTAAGCATGTCACAGTTATGCATATGGACTCATATTTCTTACTGGTTTCTGCCTCCTGCCCCCAAGGTATGACACCAAGAAATCCTAACTCCTCAGAAGTTATGAAAGACTGCTGAATCAGCAGTACCATAGTGCAACAAACATGCACAAGCGAAAACACACACAAAGTAAAATTAAATTTCAAGGTCCTGCTANCATAGTGCAACAAACATGCACAAGCGAAAACACACACAAATTTCAAGGTCCTACTAAAAAAAAAAGATCCTGAAAATAAACACAGGGGTATACCAAGTTAAAAAAAAAAAAAGAAAAAAAAAGAAAGAGAAAAAAATAAAAAGGCAAAAAAGCAAGAGAAGTAAAAGGTGGAAAAATAGCTAGGAAAAAATGTTACCACATAGAAGTATAGCCAGAAGAAATATGGTAGAACACACTTGATTTCTTTTGTCTGTTATAAGTGGTCATACACATCAGAGGCTCTACACCTCTCACTCAGAGCTCGTTTTTCTTTCAAACCTGTTCTCAGATGCTGGTGGAACACAACTCTCCTTTTGAGTTTGTTTTGGTACAAAATACATGACTACTGGACTTTTAGCCAAACATTCACATGACTTTTGTCAACTTAATGATCCAATTAATCTCAAATTTAGACAACTGTAAGAGTTACAGTTTCTGAATAATGCTTATTCACTACTGTGAGGAAGTATAACTGGACATTCCCTCTAATTTTTCTAAGTAAACTATAAAGAAGAATACTGTTAAAATGTTCTAATTCAGAAACAATGACAGAATTTCTAGACAGTAAAAAAAGTTGCATTTTATTTTTTGAGCAAGAAATTCTAATACAAGAATTAACTTTCAATTCAAATTATACTTTCCTGAAAAGAATTAAAATAAAAACAAGTGTCTCTGTCAGACAGTTCAGTCAATGACGATTTAGTGACACATTTACAATGTGTACAATTCCTGAAAGCAAAACAGAGAAAATAAATCCATCCAAATAATCTGGTGACATAATACTAAACATGCTACTTGAAAAATTCATCAAATGAGTTGTTATCTCAAAGCCTTTCAGCTTAGTTGCAGTTAACCCTACATGAACAGAGTTGTCTTGGACTGTGCTCACCAAAGCTGTAAAAATATGCTTGAAATTATCCTGTTAACCAAAGTTTTCAAGATAAAACTTCTTGAAATTGAGCGCCAGTTTTCTTCAGCTGTTCTTAATTTTTAGGCTAGAGGTAGAGATCTTGCGCAGTAATAGAATATGAAGATGAAAGAGGTAACTGCAGTGAAATCTGCACCCGAAGGGAATAAGACATATGGTAGAATGACTCTCAAATCACCACCAACTGTCCAGGAGCAGAGACAGATCCCAGGAAAAAACCTGCCACAATCATGAGAAAACTTCTGACCAACATATATAATTTTTTCCCTACCTTCAACTATTTCAACTTAGTCTAGAAGATCAAGATTTTGAGTTTGTTTTGTAAAATTGATAGATTATGATATCTTGAATGATCTCCAAAAAACATACTCTTTTTTAAGCCCTGAGAGTACCCACCTTCAGTGTCTTCCCCAATGTAATTTCAAGTGCACCAAAATGCTTATTTCCGTAAAGAAGTTGTCTCCAGATAAAAGCCTCATGACTTCAGAAGCTGCATGTCCTTCTTTCTAAAAGTAACATATAAAACAAAATGTGCAAAATTTTGTATGTGACACAGCTGTGTGGAACAACCTCTGTGAAACAGATCTCACTGCTACGTGTCAGCAAGGACAACTATTAGCCACCTAATTGCACATATCTTTTATGTTCCTTAAACTAAAATTTTAAGGAATTTTGGGTTCAAGAACTGCTACAAGAAAACACTAGTGTTAAATTAGAAGTATTTATCAGGCCATGTCAATCCTGAAAAAGCTGGAAGATTAGGTCAATGTACACCTCCTTCTCGACACTGCAACACAGCAGAAACAAAGCTCCCAGGCTCTTCTTCCCTGAGAGACAGCTAGGGCTATCAAAGAGACATCTACAGATTTCTTAACAAAAACACTGATCTAAATCAAACACTCCTGGATGCAAATAGAGCATTAAGTCAGGTGACTTATGGAGAAGTTCTAAATTTATCATGGAAAGATAGCAGCAGCTTAATTAAGGTTGTTACCAGCTTCCACTATGAATATTTGTTATCAGCTCTCCAGTTCTCACCTCAGACATCTGAATTGATTTAGCAACTAATATACATTAAAGACAGAGTTCAATATTTATAGGAAGGTTATGTATAAGTACACACTCCAATTTTCATCTCTTTTACCATAAATTACTTGTTTCTTCAAGTAGCTTTTCACCCCAAAAATTATTTTAATTAAAGCACACTGCTTTTGATAGTTTGAATAACTGGTGCTTCTAGGGATCTAAAAAAGAATATTTAGTTTATGAAGGCATTCACTGATAGCTACACAAGTTTGTTTTATTAATTTAACTCACAAGATTTTCAATAAGGAGAACACCTCACCTTTCATGAGGTTATAAGGGGTCATGAAGATTACTAACATGATTGTTCTGTACAGGTACAGAAGCTGTTCCTTTGTTCTGAGCTCTGTGTGTGAACAATATCCTTTCTTGAACATTGGCAGAGTTCAGATAATTGCTAATCCTTTAGCTGAAGTTCATTTTATCCTTCTGGAAGTTAGCCTTTTTTCCACCTTTTCTGCTTCATCTTCCTTGCCAAGAAATCCAGATGTTTTCAAAAACAGATTAGAGTTTAATAAAAATTTACACAATTCTTAAAAATATTCACAAAAACTGAATACAAAAGAAGCCAGTTTGAAAGAAAACGACTGAGATTTTTCCTCTTCCTCTTCTATAGTATTTTTGTGCCCACTTTGTGCAACACATGAACTTAGCCTCTGAAGAACCAGTAGGCTGCACAAAACAACAAGAAAGACCAGTACTAAAAAGCCGTTAAGACATCATCATTACTTGGAAACTAGAGATGATGCCCCAAGGTGACACTGAAAGTAAAAAGTCAATGGCAGATGTGGCCTGTTCTATCAAAGCCCTGCTGTCAGCAGATTCTCTCTACGACCAAAGAAAGATACGAAGGTGATGTATTGTTGCAAACAGGGAGCTACAGCTGACAAATACTTTCCATGTTCCTTACAAAAAGCAAGCCCCAATCCTTCAAAGTGATCTATGAAGCCAGTGATGCTTTAGGCAAGTATACAGGTTCCTCTTGCACTGAAAAATTAACATGCATGAGGTCACACTGTAGTCACGCGTTTCTGGCAATGTTCTTTGCTGATAATCTTCTAACAGTTTTAAAGCTTCTAAAAGAATAGGGGTGTTCATCTGCAAACATCATTAGCTTTATCAACTGTTTATCACTGTTTTTGCAGTGTTAGCAGTTAAAAATAGACAAAACAAGCATGGCAGAAGCCATGCAGAGGAAAGGAAAAGAAGAGCTTTTGGAACAAAACCAAACCAAAGTACTTTTCAAGCAGCACCTAGAGCTACTAAATGAAGACTGAATACTTGCTCATCACATTTACAGATCCCTAAAGGAAACAATTTGCCACTGTCCAACAACACTGAGCAGTCAATGCTAACATCTGTATTTAGGCTAACTCTTTCAACAACAAAAGATGGTAGCTTATTTCCCCCCCTCCCCCAAATGATCTAAGAAATTCATTTTTTGGAGAAGTTTTTCACTATTCAATAGGGAGAAAGTAGTAACGTACCTTTGCCAAGTGAAATTATCACCATATTGGTCAAAGTCAGAAACTTCCCAAAACTTTCCTCTTTTGTCATCTGACACAAGAGAAAAATTAGTGAGCTAATGACAATACTAGTAGCTTAATGTGGTCTTGCCAATATAAAGCAGGTCCCATACTGATTTCAAGGGAAATAACAGTGGTGTACAGGAAATCTTGAGAGACAACAAATTCCTTTAAGGCAAGAACAAGTCCTTGCTCTTCTTGGCAACTTTCACAACATCTAGCTCATGACAGCTAATAAATCACTTTTAAATAAAAAGCCTCACAAACCAGCCTATACCTCAGACCCAGAAGACCCTATACCATGGAATAACAGCCTTCCCCTCCTAGTGCCTAATACACTCGGCCCTGCATTAAAAATATTCTTTAAAGCTTCTGTGATGCCTCATTGTAATTAGAGCTGTACAAAACCAGAACCTATTTATATGCTGTGCTCCCCATCCCACCTGTGTCAGAAACAAAGCAAAGACCTAGAGCTTTGCATATGCAAAACTACACAGCAAGACAAGTACTGCAGGTTGCAGCCACACACAGAGAAGTCAGAATGGCCAAAGACTCCTATGCACTCCTGTCACCTTGAGCATAATTACTATCATGCATCTGCATTTGTGTGTACACAACGCTTAAAAAACCAGACAAACAAAAAAACAAAAGAGGAACAGATAAATTCTTAGTAACAAACTTTTACCATGGTTCCCCACCCAGCTTGGGAAAACTACACCTCAAGATTCACACTGCATTGTGCTTTGCAGCCAAAATGAGGATGGATTTAAACCCCTTTGCTCTGTCCTGAGTTCACTCTTTTTTGAGGGTTAAAGTAGAGACACCACAAAGTAGTACCTAGAAGTTACAGAGTAACACAGAATTTTAACATCTCTGCCTGAAGGCATGTATTTTTTTTTCTGATTTATTTTAAGTTTTAGGTAAGTCAGAACACAGGTTAAAAACTAACAATATATTACTGGAGTATTTAAGAACTTATATAAGGACATAAATTAGAAGCCATCCTGAAGAGCTTGAATGACAGGGAAAAGAAATAAGTATCTTCAATATTTAAAAGTCTCTCTAAAGTCTTTGGCTTTTTCATGCAAACAAGGGAGACAAAAGGAAATTAAACATGTATTCTATGGAACATTTCAGTAAAGGCTAAAAACATGTATTTCTTTATTTCTGAACTCTGGCATCTTTTGTTACATTCTCAGCAAATATAGCAGATCTCAGCAAGACATTTAACCAGGTTAAAAAACACTGTGATTAAAGTTTTGAGAACAAAAGCAGGTGGAAAACATGTTCCACTTTGTATCAAAAATATTCACTTTCATCATTGTCTTATGCAATTTGTACCCAATTAAAAAAATTCCAAAATTTTCATTATATATTTCTACAATTTTTTTCAAATTAAAAATAGCTGATTTAATTTTCAGTCTGTTTAATTAATCCCATCAGTTATTCATACATTCTTTATCACTCAGTTTGGCTACCAGTCAAAGTTCTGCTCAAGAACAACAAGGACAAAAAAGCAAGCAGGATCAGGAGTAGAGTTAGATTTCCTTACACTAACAACTATCATAAATTATTTACTAAACTTCAAAGCTTTGAAACTAGTGATGAATACAGTGGGAAAAATAAGATGTGTTTGTTTACTATCAATTATTTACTATATATGTTTTACAGAATAAGTTATGCAGAAAATAATAAAAATGTATTGTGTTCATTTCATTAAAATTTACTGTTTTTTCTATCCATTCAGGGATTACGAATGGATTATTTGGTAACTTTTCAATAATAAAAGATGAAAAAACCTGACATGTTAAAAAAAGAAAGGATTGAATCCATACTTTGCAGTAAGAAACTTACATCTATATATGCAAAACATTAATCAAGACTAGGGAAAATGAACTATTGAATCAAAATAAACTACTTACATAAGCCAGCTCAAGTAATAAAACATTTACAGCCTAGAATACAAATGATAGCTGAACTAAATTCAGTTCCAAACCAGACAGATCAAAGAATTAACATGTCAGTCCTTCTGAGCAAAGCAGGATACCAGCTTGGTATGTTGAGCAGTAAAGGGTCCAAATTTTCTTCTGATTAGAAGTATGTCTGGGATGCCAACTGAATGTCAGATAGCTATAATTTGTAATGTGCCTTAGGTCAAAGGTGGTAAACTTCACACTTCTAACCAGCGATGTTTGTAATAGATTGGATGAAACACGTTTGCAAAAGAATCAATAAATGTAAAGGCTGGAAAGAATTAGAGAGGCTTGCAGGCTTGTACCTATTGTCTGGGGGAATTAGATGTCAGTTTGAGCATTATAACTCCAACAAAGGTTTCCTAGTTTTAATTTACTAGAACACATAATGGGCAATGTAGAAGCTGGGACACACTAGTCAGTCTGAATACATTACTTAACCAACAGTTTAATGAAGGTTACAAACATTATTATTGTCCTGGCATACTCTCTCTGCTCATTCATTCTTACTTCGCAATCTTATCATCAAAGGATATTTCTTTGCGAGGCTGTTCCACTTCAAGTCTCAGAAGCAAGGAACAATACAACGTGCTCAAAACATGGATCTAAGTAAAGTGTAATAAACAGCAATGCTAAAAGCTTTATAAATAGTGATACAGAGCTTTCTAGTACATTCACACAGACAGCATATAAATTTGCATAGCTTAAGCACTTCTACAGATTAGCTATACTATATCCTATATATATAACTTAAGAAAACCTTCCATTTGTAAACTGTTGTATAAAAACAAATGTATAAAAGACAAGTAAATAAATGTAGGCTGCAATGGAAATAATAAAAAATCCCATCACCACCAGCACATTCTTTAAAAATCAAATAGAATGCCTGATGTCAGAATATACAGCCCAAGACTGGTTCACATATTAAAAGAAATAATAATTTCTTTCCTGAGGGTGTTTAATTCTTCAGCAGTTCTTGTGAAACAAAAGATTCATACCCTTTCCTAATTAAATATTTCACAATGTTTTTTAGTCCTCATTTCAATCTGACTTCAATTCAAATGTACAACCTAATCAACGGGGCACAACTTTTGTGCTCCACTAAAATAACTAAGAGATGAGGAATAGTTTACCACCACACTGAGCTTCAAGGTTTACCTTTGATTTTCAAATATACTTCCTCACAATATCTGATATATAAAGTAGAAAATAAGGAAACAAAGATGAACAAACTATCCATAAGCTTCTCCAAATAAACTATATGGTCTAGTGTTCCAACAGACAAAATGAAATTTTAAACACACAATAGGGTTGTTTAATGTGATATTCCACTGGGTAAGACTGGATACAGAAGGTTGGATTTCTCCATCCCAGGTTTCCTCTTCAAACCACAAACTGTTCACGTGCAGCTGATAAGTACAGTATCTCTGAAACTCCCTTTATAATCCACTGCATACATTGAAACAATCACTGGAGTGCATTTTTTCCCAGGGAAATGTGTAAAGAACCCAATTTCTCAAGACAGAAATGTATTCTATCACAGGATTTTGAATAACAAGTTATTGAGTTCTTGTTCTATCATGATGGGAAAGTCTCGCTTGGGACTTTTTGGTTTGTTTGACAAGCAGTTGTTATGATTGTAAAGAAAAGGTACACATATATCTACATCACAAAGAATGTCCTTGTTACCGAGAAAGACTTCATCAATATTCCTACCCCCAGACAAAACTAAGCATAACCTATATTCATTTTTATGTATTAAATGTTACATGTTAAGATATGAGGATGTAGGTATATTTTTTCCCACTGTCTTGTTGCATGCCGTTAATTTTGGTTTCTATCCTGTCAGCAACAACCTGGGTGGTTAATATACTCACATGTGCTTTAACTAGTACAAAGTATTGCTACACTAGATCTACAGCAATAAATACACACACTTGACATTCTGCTTTCTTCTCATTTCAATCTACTTTAACAACTTGAGAGCCTTGTCACTTAGACCACCAAAGTCATGATTTTTGAAGAAGGTTCACACTGCAAGCAAATCCCAAAGGGCTATATGAGTCTCTCTTTGTCTGGTCACATCAAAAGGAAGTTTTTAAAAGGGTTAATCATTGCTTTAAAATAAAAAGAAAATGCACTCCACAACAGAAGCTCCTGTTTATGCTCCTGTGGGCTGTTCATTGTGGAAATCTAGTTGACAGAAATTGGAATGAAAAGCTTAGAAACAGCTATTCCTAGAAACAGCTGCCTCAGAAAACGAGGACACACGATTAACCTTTTTGGTGTATCCTTAGCCTAGTAAATTGTAGCACTCCACAGTGCAGAAAAGTATCATGCAGTTTTCTCTGAAATCATACTCAAATTTATATTTCAGCATATTCCTTTATTTCTACAGTAACAAAAATGTAAGTTTTTGAGATGTTAAAAAATAAAACCAATAGTTTATTCTTCTGGTAGCCCCTCCCTTGCCCAATAAATTAAGAGGTACTACCACCCCTATATAACCAATGAGTGCCCTATTTTCAAACCTGGGGCACAGGGGCTGAGCAGTGCATTATTTTGGAAGCAGGTAAAACACGTCTTCAGTCAATAAAGTTTTTTCACTGTGAGAAACTTCAGAGAAATACCGTCCTGGCAAAAAGCGTGATTCACCTTGCCTCAGCCAAAAACTATATTCCCAGACACAGACTTCTATAAAGTCCATTATGATTGTGGGTAAATAACTCAACAAATAGGTAATTTTTTACTGTCATTCAGAGAGGGAAGCAGCAGCATATTTATTCAAAATATCTATTTGCTGACAAGAGATGGGGGAAGTAGGAAGTTCTGCATTTCATTGCAGTCAAGCAAGAATTAGTATGAAAGCCGCTTCTTTGGTTTATGCTCATGTGCAGAAAGAAGAGGAAAAGGGGTCAGTGGACAGTAACAGAAAGCTGAAGCAGTCTGTTCCTCATTGCTAGTCCATGTGAAACCAGTATTTACCACAGGGATGGGCAACACCAGCACAGGTTGCTCAGAGAGGCCATGGGGTCTCCATCCTGCAGGTATTCAAGACTCAGCTGGATGTACCACTGAGTAACCCTGGCTCCACTGTGGGCCCTGTGCTCTTCAACATTTTCATAAATGACTTGGACACAGAACTGGAAGGGATACTAAGCACATTTGCAGATGACACGAAACTGGGAGGAGCTGCTGACTCCCTCAAAGGCAGGGAGGCCCTGCAGAGAGACTGCGACAAATTAGAGGATGGGCAATCACCAACCATATGAAGTTCAACAAGGGAAAGTGCTGGATTCTGCACCTGGGATGGGGCAACCCTGGATGTACGTACAGACTGGGGAATGAGATGCTGGAAAGCAGTGCCACTGAAAGGGACCTGGGGATCTGGGTTGATGGCAAGCTAAATATGAGTCAGCAGTGCCCTGGCAGCCAGGAGGGCCAGCTGTGGTCCTGGCGGCATCAGGCAAAGCATCACCAGCCNATGAGGAGACACTGAGGTCACTTGGTGTGTTCAGCCTGGACAAGACAGAGGAGACCTCATCACAGTGTACAACTTCCTCATGAAGGGAAGGAGGGGCAGGCACTGATCTCCAGTCTGTGGTGAACAGCGACAGAACCTGAGGGAATGGCCTGAAGCTGTGTCAGGGGAGGTTTACATTGGATATTACAAAAAGGCTCTTCACCCAGAGGATGGTTGGGCACTGGAACAGGCTTCCCAAGGCAGTGATCACAGCATCAGGTCTGACAAGAGTTCAAAAGGCGTTTGGACAATACCCTCAGGCACATGGTGTGACTCTTGGGGATGGTCCCATGCAGGGTTGATGATCTTTGTGGGTCCCTTCCAACTCAGCATATTCTGTGATTCTGTGAAACTAATTCTTAATAGGAGGGAAGGTACCTAGTGTTTCAGAAGCTTTTACTAGCTCTTCATTCAGAAAGGAGAGCCCTGCCTCAACTCATCTTTTTCAGACAACAGTATTGAACTTGCATGAACATACTTCAGTGAATGCTCGATGGCAACACATTCCATTTCTTTTCTTGAACTTAATAGCATATTCTTCCATGGTTTAGTTGTTAAAATAATCCAGATACTTGGAAATTTTCCTTCCTGCCCACCCTCCTCTCTCTCCTTCAATTCTTTACTGGATACAGCCTTTTATACTACAAAAGAAACAATATAACTTGAATTTTATTCTGTCACATTCTACAGAAAAGTTCCAAGATAGTATAAAAACAGACTGATTGCTTTATCTAATTATATCTCGCTAAATACCACCCTGAGAATATTTCCACATTTTCGGTACCACATATAAATTTCCTTCCCCCCCTCTCCAAACCTTATGAATCTCTATGGAGCACCTAGTTCTGCTGCAAATTTTTATTTAGGTTTTCTACAGACATATTTCCACTGTTAATCTAGACTCCAAAGGCAGAGCAGAAGAAACATGCTGCTAACAGAAAATACCTTAAATTTAGCACTAACATGACAAATTTTTCTTTCCACAAAATTAAACCTGTCAGTCCACACCTGTTCATGAAGAAGGAAACAACTCTCTCTTCCAGCAACATCTATTTACCTTTCAAGACAAAAGTTGAGGCTTACTATGCTCCTCTCCAGTACAGGAATCATTAACATAAACTATCTCTCAATTCATGAGCATCACAGCAGGCAACACATTACTTTTTCCCATTCTGCATTTGCAGTTGATTTTTCCATGCTTATGCTGTTTGGACAGACAAGAAGTACTGCATATTCACCTACAGACACCTTCAGAAGCACATGACAGTGCTTTAGATGAAGTACTTGCCACAAGTACCTGTGTGGGTACTTGCTTCATCTGCTACACAGAGATCTGTAAGAACATACTGCTATTAAGTCATTAATATAGTTTAGCATATCTGAGATATTTTTTAGTGTTGGTGCCCAAACCATTTATCATACTACACATGGTACTGGTACAGCTAATCAATAGTATTTGAAACTCAGCAAGACTGAAAAAACAAGCCTACTACAATCCAAGACACAAAACACATCGCTTACATATGCACACTAAGTTATAAGAGATGAAAAAGAATGAAGTTTTTTGCTAGTGATGCATTAACAAAGCTATTCTGTTTGTTAAATGCCATGCAGACCACATAGCATTAATTAGTGCAATCCTCCTCTGAATTGTTGACATAATTTACATAAGACAAGTACCATGCTTCATAAAGGACTAACTAAAATGTTTGTGCATTTTCTTGAGTAAAATGGCACGTTCCATTTTGTCAATTACACATATTAAAAAGAAGGAAGCAAATTTGGACAAACTAGCAGAAAAAAAAAAATCATCTTATTACCTTTAAAATGTTCGGGTAGTTTCTGTGCTGTAGAAACCACACATACAAATGCCAGGTTGTCTTCAATTATTTTTCTTCTATACAGTTAAACCAGCCAACAGACCACATATTGGTAGCTGTCACATTTCAACTCCTGACAAAAAGTATTTCATACTAGAACATTTAGCAAAAATTCAATTATATTAAAAGACATTTCAGCTTACAAAGGTGTTAACTCCGCATTTCTGTTCCCATTTTACAGCTTTACCAACATTTTAAAAAAATCAACCAGATTATCCTTATTTTACTGTATAAAAATGGTTACTAGATGAGACAAAATATTTGTTTGCAACCCAGAGTGATCCCCACATCCCAAGAACCCTTCAGATAAAGTAGCCCTGTCAGGAGCCTGAAAACAACTTTTTTTTTAGTGGTTGTTATCTTTTCTGATTTGAAACTTGTTACTGTTTATTCTTCCTTTACCAAACAACACCCAAGCCTAGGGTCGTATCTATTAGTCCTACTGTATAATTTACTATGACAAAGACGTAAAGATAAAACCATGCAGTTGATCACATCTTTAACTTACAGTTATAGTTCCTTACCACACAGCTCTATACAGCTTAAAACTCAATGTATACAAGAGCAGCAGCCCAAATCAGTTACTATGATATCAACTACTGCATTTTTCTACCTAAGAATCCCAAAATCCACTCCTAAATTTCTGGCTACTGGCTACTCTATGTTACAGCTAAGCAATAGAAACAAGAATATTCCTTACTTCTCCTGAACTATATTCTCAGCAACTGATTTCTGGGAGGCCATGCGAAAGCACAGGGAGTTCTTTTGTTTTGTTCTGTTTTTCTGTTTGTTTGGTTATTCTTATCGTTTTGGGTTTTTTTGGTTGGCTTTGGTTTTTCTGGGGGATGAGGAAGAAGGTAGGGTTTTCTTGGGGTTGGTTTTTTGAGTCTTACAGAGAAAAGTAATTGTTTAAGCATGGCTCTAGTTTTCCATCCTATGTCAACACCTTTTAATCTCTTTCACTGTTATTTGCAATTTGCTTAGTCATATGCAGGGAAAATAAACTTTAAGACAATTTTCATATTTTTCTGAAGTTTCTCATTTTTTTCCTATAAATGCTTATTTTTCATCTCTTGAGCATGTCAGTGAATATTTTTTTTCCCCACAAATACACCTATTCTCACAATGCGGGAAAAGGAGAAAACTATAAGTAGGTATGTAACACACACTTTTTGTAAGTTGCTTTAAACTCAGAGTGTTGTTTTAGAAGGTTCACACTGACTACGATCAAAATGGAAAGTTATTTTTACATCCACTTACTAAAATAAAGCATCAATAAGAAGCATTCTGGACAACTTATTTCTGAATGCAAAGATTGAGGTATTAAATACACAACTACAATAATTATGTCCAAAATACCAAGCTACTACTTCCTACCCAATTTATTGTATTGTGCTATATATGTCACAGTATCATTCAGCAGACAGCATTCTGCTGATCGGATATTATGCTGACACGCGAGCCCCAGTTTAGCCTTAAATCTATATACAAAGAAGCAGCATGTAACCAAAGCGAAAAAAAATGGCCTTGCAAATATATTCTCCCAAAGGAACTCTTGATGTCGTAGGGATAATGCTACTTATAACAATGAACACACTCACAAAGGAGATTTATCTTCCACAAGCATCAGAGCACTTGACCAGGACTGGGACTATTCCTATTTGATAAATCAGGGAGAAAGGTTATTTTCATAAATTTGGTGGCAGGTATGAAAAGAATCCAAGTCCATAATTACAATACCCTTAGTGTATTATATAGAGCAAATGCTAATATCTTTAAACACTAATTAACTGTCTGATTTGTAATATTAATATTGGTTTCAGGCAAAACCTCCTTAACTTTATCCAAATAACTAATAAACAGTGAACAAGCTTTCCATGTACTTCAAAACCAAGGATATGCTAGATGCAGGTAATATAACATCTTTAAATTGTGTGCTCTGATTTTCAAAATATAGATGACGTAAATAAAATTGAGATTACATAAATATAACATCACCAATATCTACCTGATAGGCCTCATATCTGTTACTCGTTTAATGAAAGTACAGAATAAACAAGCTGCCCAGCACATCTTGGTGTATGCTTATATCATCATGAAACCAATTTAAAATTGGAAATAATGTTTATTTACATCATCAATATTCTATTCTTGATTTTTTCTTCTCTGTAATTTTTTCTTTTAAAGTATCTCAGAGCACTTTTGAGCATTTAGTTCATTCTCTTGGCCCCCTTTGATACCTGTACCTTTGGAATTTCATATCTAGAACCTTTCTATTGTGTCCATATTTAATTAAATGACACACTTTTAGATGATCTGCTTACCAAAGAAACATGCACTTTGCTTCCTACCTCACAATAACTAACTACATAGTAGCAATATTTTATGCTAGAGATTAATTATCCTAATTATCCTAGGGCTTACAGCTCAGACAGATTCTTAACTCCTGATAAAATGTCCTGTTTTCTTGCAGCAGCACATACTGAAAGCATTGACATTTTTAAAAAATAAGCCAGATAGAATATTTTTGTGCATTTGCCATAGACAAATAGTATTTTCTTCTGGACAATTTGATCTTACACTGTAAATTGTACACACAGTGCATGTTTCATTCACAGATATTTCAGCAGAGGCAAGAAATTTTCTGAAAAGGAAGGATTTTGCTTTAAGATCTTCCTCTCTTTTTTTACTCACTTGGTCAGAAAAGATGACTGGACACATACAGCATGCAACATAATTCAGTGCTCTCCTCCTTTTGAAGGGTACAGCGCTGTCAGACCACGAGGAAGAACAATAATGGAATTGTAACCAACAAGCACGTCGTCTTTGAGAGACCACTCAGAAAACATTAACTACCCAGCAATGTAAGAGGCCTTTGTTGTCTCAGTAAAAATGAAAGCATTTTTGCTATCTGAGACTTCACTCAAACTGTGACCTTATGTTCTGAAAGTCAGAACCACCTGCATGACTCAGTAGCTTTGGTCAAGTTCATGATAAGGTCTCTACAGAGGATCACTCCACGAATGTATAACACTCTCTGGTCAAACACTCAAGTGCTCGTAGACTCTGCTTTTTATTCTGCTGTACCATAAATTTAAATCTTATTATCTCCAATTAAGAGCTGAAAATGAATATACATATATATATATATGAACATATATATGAACATGGTACACGGCTCATGTAACTACTTAAACAGAAGTCACTCAATTAAAGAAATCATTGTAGCATGCACTCTGGTTTCATTTTTAAACCATTTAATCTTCATTTTCACAAAAGAAATGAAAATAGACTTTTACAGAAAATAAAAAGGATTGTTTCAATAACAAAAAAAAAGTCCCCACAGCAATCTCATTTATCCCACAGGACTGACTGATTTTAGGTAAAAAAGTGTGATTGAGATGTCAGTCAATTCAGATATACATCTTTTCCAAAATCATTTAAAAAAAAATAGTGAACAGAAGTGTTTAGGAAATGGAAACTGATAAAAAGTTCACATGGCCAGATATTGCACAGCCTAAGCTGCAAGCCCAGCTTAGTTACTGTGAGAAAATATTATTACTGGTTCGAAGCAACTACAGTGTGTGTGGGAGGGGGCAGGGCAAGTTCTGCCAAGGTGGGACAGTGCCCTGCTCACATTCCCCACCCTCCAGAGCCTCTGGCACAGCCCAAGAGTGGCTGTCAGTCACTGGAACATTGGAAGCACTGCTTCACAACGTGGCCCTGAAACTCCTAACCCAGCTCCAGAATGGCTGGCAGACTGGAAGACCTACCTGGGGCGAGGTGGCCCGCAGGAAGCCAGAGCAGATAAAAATAATTGCACAAGGCCTCCATGTGTTGTGTCCCTATTGTCCTTGGCTCATTCCATGCTGGAATATGATACAGGTACCAGTTTGGCCCAGAAAAATATACCAGCACACACACACAAACAATTCCACTCCCCAAACAATTCCATTCCCCTAAAACAAACACAATATAACCAAACACTAAACAACCCATCACAAAGACTTTTAGACTCTTTAAAAAGCTCTTTAAAAAAATTTCCTAGCAAAGGAGCATTATACCTGTATCGCCCAACACTCCCTATTCCAAACCAAGGACCACACTTTTTTTTCCACTCATTTGATACTTTATCTGGTGACTTCTTGCTTCCTCCTACCTGTTCCTGCACAAACTTTGTGTTATAGCTGAGCTCTGTTGCCAAGCCATGGGCGAGACTCTAAAGGACCAAAGCCTGAAGCAGGGAATATCAAGTACATTCCTTCTCCTAATTGTCAAAATCTTTTCAGCTCTAAGTGGTTGATATTCATCATTTACTTTTACTACAACAGAAAAAAAGAATATTTTAACTTAATGTAAAATAAGATCCGGACTTGCGCCACAGAGAAAAAAAACAGCTGGTTTTTTTCTATGTGAGGCTGTGAGATACTGGATTATTATATTTGTTATTGACTTGAACCAACTCAAATCAGGGGTGGTGAAGAGAAGGGACAGGGCAAGTTTCACAAAGGTGAGGTGACACCCTATTCCATAACCCAGACCCTTGGAGTCTCCTTGGGCAACCCCATGGAAGCTGTCAGTCAAAAGCAGCCCAGGAGCACTGCCCCACATCACATCCCCTTTTCTCCCTAAATCAGCCTCTGATATACCAGCAGCAGTGCCCCTCACCCTCCCTGGAGCACCAGAGGGGTCAGTGGGCTGGAAGCCCCACCTGGGGAGTGGGGGGGGGTGTGGCCACAGAGGGGCCAAAGCAAATAAAAGCAGCAATGTGCTCTCCATGCTCCTTTGAGCCCTAGTATCTTCTGGACTCCTGGTACCTAGATCTACCCTGGATCTAGGGGTGGTAGCTATAATTCTCTTTTTTCCCCCCTCTTCGCTTCCTCTTATTCTTCTATCTCCTTTCTTAATATTTTGGGGAGCTTGAGACAGGATGGGTTGGATTTGACCAAGTTGTATGGGTTAGCACGTGCTAAGTCAATGCTTTATTTTGGTTGAGTGTTGCCCTTTAAACTTTTACCAAGTTCCCTTAAGTTTACCAGTAAAAGAACCCCCTGAGAAAATGTGTGCGGCGTTTCTCCTTTTTGATCTCTTAAGGCCTTAGAAGAACTGAAGGCTCTTCTAATAAATTCACCAAGCAAATATTTGGAGCCTTGTATATTTTTAAAGCAAACCCCCTTCTGTGAGATTGTATCTTAGAGCCTGGGGTCTTACAGAGTCATGAATTAGATTCAAGTTTTAATCTGAGATCATTACTACTCCTAATCTCAGCCAAAGCAAAACAAGTTTAACAACTTGCATTTGTTCAAAAGCTTCCCAATTTTCAATTTTAAATTCTACTTCTTGAAGGCAGTTTTCCGTTCTCTTGTAATATTGTATCAAAGTTTCATTGATATTTAAAATTTGCAATATAAAAATTTGTGATTAAAATTTGCAATATAAATATTGTCAGTGTGATTTTTCTTTTCTCCCCCAAAGTCAGCCTCACATATTATGCCTTGAAGTATCAGATATATCTCTAATGGAAGCTTTCTTATATATTATCCTTGAAAAACCAGACTGAACTCAAGTTTCTGCTTGGAACCCATGACTTCCAGCTCCACTCATTCCTCAATAATTACTACACAGCATCAACACCAGCCAAGAAAAACAGTAACAACCCAAACTCCTTGAGCTTGGCTACTTCTAGGATTTCTCTGTTAGCAAGTTCCATATGTTTTCTTCATCTCAAAATATCTATTGTCAGGATAACAGAAGCTCAATTTTCTTCCACTCTTGCATTGTTGAATCTCCTCTTGATATTTAGGAACTGAAAAGCTGTCAGTCTGTATTTCTAGAACCTTCCTATCATATTCAAAACATAAATCTCCACTCAAAAGTAGACTTAACGAAATGTCAAAACTGACAACATGACTCAATGGTTAAAAAAAGGGGGAGGGAGGTTGCAGGTCTTATTAATACATATTAAAAAAACCCCTCTTATTATTGCTGAGTTTTGTGCAGCACAAAGGAAGAATCAAGTATTGTTACAGAGTCTGCTAAGCAATTTTCATACCACTAAAACTGCAACATGCTACAATAAATTTTATTTAAGACAATTTTTTTGACAGATAAGAAGTCAATACAGAAGCCTTTTGAATGTTACTAATTTAAATCCAATAGTCATCATAAAACCTGCCTTTTAACAAGAATTTCTAGTATGGAAATAGCATTTGTTTTGCAGATTGAAACATTACCACTTAAAATGTTTAAAATTGTGTACTTCATTGATGTGCATTTCAGCCTTTTAAAATAAATAATTTTTATACTGTGGTCAGAATTGGCTTGTTAGAGAATTGTCAGAATTGTTGTCAGTTCTGTGTAGAAGCTTTCTGCTTATAACGTATTTATGCCCTTTCAAGTGGTTAAATCAAGGATCCTGCCTCAAAATACTCACACTTGAAATTGTTTCACAATTCGCAATATTAATGCTCTTTAAACTCTGAAAAAAAAGAAAAAGAAAAAAAACACATACAGAAAACCCCCCAGAAAATAGAATACTTTAATACTCCTTTCTCTTGTTATTTATTTTGCATTATTTATTTTTAAAAAAATCAAAATGTGCAGTCATCTCTTTAAATGACAAGTAATCAAGCAACGGTAACAAAAGTAATTAAGCTTCTCAATTTTAAGACATTTCTGTCAAATCCTAAATATTTAGAGAGAAAATGTGATTTCTGTTACACAGATTTCTGTTACACATACAGCTAATTTCAAACTACAAAATACTTAGTCAAATACATTTTTTTAAGTAACAACTGTCTTTCTCTTGAGGTTCTTACTGTCGACTTTTCATTAAGTAATCTAACATCATTTCATGAATTTAGGCTAACAGTATTTAGGAATCAGTACAGATGAGCACCAAAATCAACCCCCTCTCCCTAAACACCGACCCATTTATTATTACCATTTCCCTCCTTTTCACCTTTAGTCACAATGGTTTATCTTTTTCTCTCTGATCAATACATTCATAATGACCAAATTTTTGTCTGAGCCCTTTCCCTCAGACTATTTTCACAAGCTCAAGCTTTCTTCAACCCTCTATAGAAATTATTTCCAACTAGTTAAGACCAGAAATTCTTAATTTTAATTAAAATATACACTAATGAAATACACTGAAAAACCAAGTGCATCTCTTTAAACTTCACTTTGAAACCAGGACTAAGATGTGTTTCATAAACAGCAAAAGATGGCTGCACAACTACATTTCCAAGAGTATTAAAACTTTGACTTTTTTTTTTAATGAGTTATTTTGCAAGTTTCCTGAAATGGCACTTGAACAAGTTTTCAGTACTCACCTTCTGTTAACACACTCTCAGCTACTTGTATTTGGGCCTTTTTTCAGAGATTTGCGTATCGAGATGATACCAAGATAAGCTTCAACCATTGCAGACAAGAAAGAAATGGCAGGATAGGGGGAGTAAAGTGCCACTGTATTATGTAAAACACTGCAGGTCATATACTAATTCTCATGATAGATGGTGACCTTGTGACTAGGTGACAGTGAAAAGAGGAGCTCAGTGTTTGCAGAAGTCAATGGAAAGCTCCATAGGCCATTTGTGCTGAAGATGCTGGCCAAAGCTGGGGTAAAGCCATCACCATCACGCACTGGAAAACTCTCACCACAATTTGTGCCAGTTCCTCCACACAACTCTTTCCAGAAACCACTGGCAAAGAGGAGTTGTTTGGATACGTTGGGCCCCTGGTTACTGAAAAGTACTGTGATACCAATTGGCATTAAAGTGTGGGCCAGAGGGATGCTTTGCCTTTCAAAGCATCCCTGCTGCCTTGGACATAAAAGGCACATTACCATCAAATCTTGACCTCCATGATAAAATCATCACTTGCTCTTAAGCTGATCACTGCTTGCTAACTACAATGAAAATATTAACATCCCAAAGGTTTGTTTTGTCACGCACACATTTTTGGTGTTGACAGGACATTTTAGACAGAAGACAGTTCCTTCTTGAAAGGCTCTCCTCTTCAGTAACATCAAAATCTAGCAAAGAGCACAGTAATTTCTATAGTATTTATCTTTTAGACAAACCATGATGTGGTGAAACAAGAAGAAAAACCTCTACCGAATACCATGAAGGATCCCAATATCCTCTATACTTTCCATTCTACACCATGGTGAACCAGATACATCCATGAGCAAGGTGATGTCCTATCACAGTAACAATTTCACCAACAGAGTATCAAACTTCCACCTAATAAATATTTCTATTTCCCAATATACACTGAATTTTTATTTCAATCCACATTTTTTTATTTGTTATTTTCTTGTCACTATTACGAAACCTTTTAAGTATCACTTTTAATATCTACAACTTTCACATTTCTGTATTTAGAAATATCCGTATCACTTTTCATAAATCTACCTTGAGTAGAAGCTTTTTTCTTCTTATCCTAACCATTTGCTGTAACAGAGAAGCTAGACCCAATCTGGCACTGATTTTATGCAATTGTCTTCCCCATATTAGACCTGATCAGCTGTGAAATCTAATAATTTCTATGTTCCCTTTTTTTTTGAAGAAAACTTTTAGTATAACTCCACTGCTTACATATGTTAATATTTTACAATAAAATGTAGATAACTCCTTTGTAGAGTAAATAGTGTGTTCTTAAGCTATTCCTAATGAGTCTCTGCTTTATTCATAAATGCAGGGCACAAACAAAATCTTAGCATTCCAAAGAAACATAGCAAAAAATTCTGATTTTTATGGAAAAACCCCACAACTTAAAAGTGAAAAAGATAACTCAGGGCCAAAAGACCGCAAAAGAAAATTGTGATTTTTGCATGCCCATGTTTGGAATATCTATAAAATTAAAAATTTCAAGTCAGATAACATTCATCAACAAGACAATTCAGAAATGGTAATAAAATGCAATCACTATCATTTCTTAAGTCATTGAAAACCATAAACAATAGCATCACACACTAAGAGCAAGAATAATCTCATATTGACAGTTTATTAATACAGTATTCCAGTCTAAAGAAATATATCCATTAAGATGTGAATCGCATACATAAAGTACAGGAAACAACTACTTGCTCATCAGGGAAATCAAGCAGTGCCATATTATGTAAGTACCAAGAATATTATATATCTAAGTTCTGGAATCAACTGATGGTTCAAACACTGTGTTTTCATGCAAAAAAACCCAAAAAGTAGCAGAGACAAATACTGAGAAAATATTGCCCTTCTAATACATTTACACTAAGCTACATTGTTAAAAGAAACTTGTGACAAGAAAGCCTATCACTACACTAAGTCACAGGTATTCCTAAATTTGACTCTTTTAACTGATCATTTTTGTTTTCGTAGAAGTGCTAACCAGGCAGGAGAACTTGCTTATTAACTTTTGCCGAAACAATCTCTAATAACACCATCTGTTTGCAAATTCAGCAGTGTGAACATTTTAAACGCAGTCTTAAGCAGAGTTCACTATTTTGTGCAGTTGTTCCTTCCACTCCTAAATGAGTTAGGTCCTGTGACCCACTTTCAACAATATTGAGAAGGACTCCAGTAAAAAACAATGCCAAGGTAAAAAAGTTGACAATTGTGATCATCAGAAAAGGCCCAAACAAACCTAAAAAAACCCCAATCCATAGTTCAACATGCTGGCAAAGGATAACAAGAAATTATTTGTTTGTTTTTTGACATGTAGTTCAGAACTACATTTAGAAAATGAGACTCAAAGTCTTTCATTTAACAGCAACAATGCTTTTAGAGTGAGAACTTGGTATAACATAATGACATTGAAGCCGTCCAGGTAAATGTGTTCTATATGTTACAGAAATTATTTTTGATACTAACAATATACCACCATGCCATGTATACACAATGAAATTTTCACCCTGATACTAGATCGACACACACACCCTTTAAGCAGAAGCACATTTTCACATACTGTTCGTTCTCTTACACAAAGATCAAAGATCTCTAAAACATCCCTCTGTGAATCAGAAATCCAAAACACCTTTGCAATAGTCCTCAGTTTTCATTGCAAAAAGGTGTGACATTTTAAGGTAAATTCAGTAAAAAACAGGACCATGCACTACTGACCTGCTGAGGTTTTGGTTCAACTTGGCTGTACCTCACAAGTGGGTCTGACTGAGCAGGCATTATGTAAATGGATGGACTTAAATAAAAGGCAGCACTCAAGTATTAATCCAAGGCCTGGGGTGCTTTCAGAGTAGGCTGGAGACAATCCCAGACACCTGGCTTTTGAAAGACCACAGAGGGAATGTGCAAGGGGAGAGGGGGAGGGAAGGTCAGTAAAAGCAGCCTGAAATAAAATTTAAGTAAATTCAAGCCCATCTTAAAGCATCTGGGTCAGCAGCCTTGGAAAAGTTTCTTTTCAGTTGTCAGATGCTGAAATATGCTTTTCTACCTTAAGCATACAAAATGCTTTCCAAAGCAATGCATTATTACATGCTTCAGGATTCAGCAAGAAGTACTACCTGGAAACATGATGTTTTTAACTATAGGTTCAGAATGCATTTTGTCTTGGCAGCTTCAATGTTTACAATCTCTACCTTAAGCCTCTCTGGAAAAAGTGTAAAAAGCAGCTTCAAATTGTGGAGATGCAAATCTGAAGAGCAGAAACTTGGCTATCAGATGGGAAAGCTACTGCTCTATAATCATGAACAACCGGGGGTTTAAGCTAGACTGGGCAGACGATAAAATATCAATATAATCGGGTATCCAATACTCTTTTTCGGCTGTCCCTTCTGTCTTTCCACATCAGAGCCTAAAGTAAGTTTTCCACAAGCTACCTTAAAAAAAAAAAGATTGAATTGATTTTCTCTTGGATTCTCTCTTCCCTTATGAGTATTTATTTTCTTTGTAATGGGGCCTGTTTTAGGTGTTTTTCTTGAAACTCCTAAAGTAGGAGCAGACGGAACATTTGCTTTTTCTTATTTCCATGATTTTCTTTATCTCAAATTTATTACAGACTCCTTATCGATATGCTTCTCCATGTTACTTGCTGTCCATAGCATCGATTTTCAGTTATTCATGACTTTTTGAAAAATTCCTGACTCCTCCTCTCTCCCAATCCTTTTGCTGTTCTTTTCACACTTAGCCTCCTACATATTCTTCATCTGACACAGACATTTGCTTGCCTGTTTGATTCTCCCCTCTAGCAGCTCTGAGAAAGCAGCCAGTGGACATATGCATCAGCTCCTGACCAACAAGCCAACCAGCACCCTGGCAGCTCTGCATCGATCACAACATCTGCTGCCTCCCAAATTGCTGACCCAAAGACAACAACTCCAAAACCAAAGAAAGGGTAAGTGAGAAGCTACTATGGCGAGAGGATGTTGATGTCAATAAAAGGAAACTTCTGAAAGCCTATCAAAACTATCTGATGAATTACCATCCATCAGCTTGTTATGGGAAAAGGGTGCCACCTGGTGCCCAATCCATCTTCCTTAAGCTAGTCACTTAACTTGCTCTTCTGGCTTTTCTGTCCGTTCTTCTCCAGAAGTTCATCTAATTGTTCACGAGTCCTCAAAACTTAACATAGTTTTATAATCTCTTAATCTCATGCAAGTTTTAACAGACCTTGAAACATTTTCAAACTTAGCATGCGCTGAAAGGAACAAAAAAGTGCAAGTAAAGTCCCAAACCAAACCTATAACCTGAACAAGTTACCAAGTAGGAAATGTCTAGTTCGCTTATCCAACAGGTACCCCATATAAATCAACCTGAAGACTTCTCACTCAGTAATTACTTAGACAGTAGGTCAGAATCATGTGCTGCCTCAAAGGATGGGATAAGAGGAAAGAGAATCACTAGATCTTTGCTCTAGAAAACCTGCTTACAAAAATTAAGAATTTTTCCCATTATATTGCTCTTGATCTCTACCTCAGTACACCCAGCAAAACACTGCTTTTATTTCCTATGGTGCTGCTCACAACTACCCCAACACAAATGAAAGCAAAGGTTTCCAATTCCTTGACATGGATATCCAGTAATTTCTTGTCTGTACAGGATGCTTTACCCTTGTAACTACATAAAATACAAGGATGATACTGAGTCCAAAGTAGAGTTTCTGTCATTGTCATCACATTCTGTCATCACATGAAAAAGTCAGGATTTTTTTTTTTTTTTGATGGATACCCGCAATGAGTAATAACCCTGCAGGAAGTGCCCTAGCTGGCTGCAAGACCCTCCGAGACTGTCTCTGAGTTGAGGAAGAATTGACTTCCAAGCACCCAGCTGAAATTCAGCTTTGAGACATAAATGCTTTCTATTATTCTAGATTTTCACATCTCTCTGCTTTCCTAGTTCAGCTCAGTGGCTGTGGCCTGGAAAATGTGCACTGACTCCGACAATTGGCAACTTTCACCTTATAAAACTGTTCAGTACTAAATACAATATTCATATGTCTGGGTAAAACATGGTTAAAGGAACAAAAATAAAACCCTTCCTATTACTTATTTTAAAATTGAATTCATACTTCATTTGTCACACTGAATTGAATCACTCTTTATTTTAAGATTCCTTTCAATTTAAAGACAAAACATTTCCAAGTATTTATTTATACTTAGACTAGTTTTTGATGTAGAGCAGCTGGATAGTTTTTGCCATTTTTACATCCATCTTCTAACTAGAGCATGTTGAGTGATAATGGGAATATATTTGACTTATTTTTATTATTACGTTTGGGTTGCAAATGAACTTCAACCCATTGATGCCTAAAGAGTGCTATTTTAAAGCTAGATTTAAAGTAGCCTAGAAGCAAAAAATAAACACGATAAAGAAAATATACTATTCTATTATCAGCAAGATAATTTTCCCTATTGTTTAGATACTTAAAAATATATTTAGGTTAGTTTCACTGGGGGGGGGCAAACTACAAAGTTGTATTTTCCCTATGTTAGTCTAGAAATTAACACCAAGTAAACAGTATTGTGATTAAGAGCTTTCAACAACCTTTCACTGAGGCCTTAGTATAATAGTATTTAACAAGTAGATGTGTGCAACATCTTCAAGTTTCTACACAACTGTCTTTTATATTTAAAGATTTTAGTTCTGTATTATACATATATTCCCACTTACACATAGATTATTGAGTTCTATAACTACATAAGATACCTCCATCCATAAGTATCTATATACACAGAATTATACATTATACATAATACACACTTGTTCTTATAAGATATTTTAAAAATATGTCTGATGATACAAATATGATTGCTTTCAAAAACACCTGAAACAGAATTAAGAAGTATACCCTAGTCATTGTACTAAAGCAGAAAGTCTAGAAGGGAAAATTGTAAGTTAACTCGCATGATACGCCTGCTAAATTTTACAGAAATATCTGCATTTTTTTGAGTGTTATAGGGCAGGTAATTGGAAAAACAGAGAAGGAACTGAAAATCCTATTCTTAATGATGAGGCAATTTCTTTCTAGGTTAAAGTACGTATTTCTTTTTAATTGTCAATACTCGAGTATCTCTTTTCTAATTGTGAAGTCATTTACCCCTATCAATCAGACCACAGAGCTTGAAAAAAACAAATATCCATCAAGTACAAGGCTGTTGACTGTTCATTTATTCAACTCCTTAAAAAAACCACCATTCTCTATGCTCTGATTAGTCATAATTTCCTGACCTATAGGCTGATGAAATGATCAGCAGAGAACAAGATGAGCCCTTTTATGAAGGAAACGTAAGAACCTTAAAATTAGTAATATAGATGAAATTTAATTTAGAACAACATTACCAGCAAGCAATATTGTAAACCACTGCTAGCAAAAAATAAGCTGGTTGGACTGGAAGTAAGAACAGAAGCTCTGCTGCTCATTACTCCACTGTAGCTCTCTGCATTTATCTCTTGCTCTAATGCTGTTCCCATAAAGAAATCCACAGGCAGAGCTGACAGAAGATTCCTTGGCAAGGCAACTTCTTTAGAAATGGAATCCAGGCACAACCAAAAGATAGAAGACACAAGATATTATTCAAAAAAATAACTATGAACCATTATAATACGTTTCATTAGGCAGTAATATTTGTGTGTAAATTATGAGATCTACTACATAGCCATTTGTTAAAACTGAAGTTTTACTATTTTCACACACACCAGCTATATTTTATGAAAGCTAGGACTTAAAAATTAATTTCGAAATAAAAAGTAGGAAAGCTAAAAATCAAACAGCAAATATTAAGCTCACCAAGAGAACACAGATCACTGATTTTTTCCAAATCATATAAAAGGCCCAAGTCCAATATAAAACATTTCTATATATGCACCTTCTTAATGCAATATATAACAAGCCTCAGTGAAAATGCTGCTTCAGTCACTTAAAGATTTACACAGTCTATAACATGGTTGACTAATAAGATTCTATTATAGCTACTGATTGAATACATTACTAAGAGGGTTTTTTTTTTAACTTGGAATAAGATCAAAATGCTTGCAGATTTCAGAGTGCTATTAGACAAAATAATTATATGCTAAACTAATTACAACTAAAGCAAAACCTGACTTACAACTAATTAAATTTTATTGCATGAAAATAAAGCACAGTCCTTATTTAACAGAGGGTACAGCTATAAATGTTTACTAAGTGACCAGTTTGTATATTTATTTCAAGCAAAATGCCTAGGTCACACTAACAAAATTGGAATGTGGCATGATTTGGACACCCAATAGCTCACTTTATAAAGCCATTCATATCCAAGACAATAAAAATGAGATCAACATGCCTAAAATTGTTGCTTGTACAGCTAAGAAGCAAATCTAAATGAGAAATTCTCCATTAAAATCCTTTCATTTTCATGTACATCTTCATTGCAGTTTGACAACAAGGTCCAGGTTTCAATTTCAGGAGTAGATGAGACTTAAATTTATGAGCTTAAGTTCAATTATCAAGGCTTAGAGCTCAATCTTTTTAAAAAGCCTATTCAAACCTATAAAGATGCTGACAAGCAGCTTCCACTGAATATAAAGTTAGATATTTTACTCTAAAATCCCACTCTTTGACCAGCTACTATACGGCAACAGTATTTTTAACTTTAGCAGAACACTAGCATGCTTGTACAAGCCTAAATAAATAAATCAATGCTTCTAGCAAGAGAGCAAAGCAAGAGGATTTAGACATCAAGAACGAAGGGTGAATATAATCTCAAAGAGCAGAGAAAACAGAGGTTGAAAGAACCAGCTGAAACCATCAGACACCAAAACTAAGCAGGAACAGCCTATAGCTTTTTCCTGATTTTACTGACACTTTACAGAGTCTGAGAAGCGTCTCATCTTACTATTACCAAAGTATTTCTGGTGAGTTCATACCTCTGCTATTTTTTTTTTCTGCCCTTCTCCCCTTAGGGACCAAAGGCACCACTACCATATCATTAGCTTGGGTACTTATTGATCTTTTCACAAAATTCTTGATTTTTCAACAAATGCTGCCTAATTCAGAGATCTTAACATAAATATTTCATTAAAGAATAGTAAAAAAAAAAAGTAAATATCCTCCAAAATTATTAAGATAATCTTGAAGACTTAAAACCTAAAGGCAAACTAAACTTTCATGCGCTCTGCTTCAATTCTGTCTCATCCACTCCCATCAATCACTCAATCTCCATGGGTAAAATGGCTGACATTGTCCACCTCTTCAAATCATGCATATCTAAAATCAGCGTCTACCATAAATACCTTTTTATTTATATAAATGTTCTAGGCCATGACAATTATGAAAAGTATCTTGTCTTCCTCACCATCATGCAGAACTTACCAGACTGCACAAACACAAAACAGAATGGAATAGCAAAGGGAATGGGTTAGCATTTAAGCAATTTTATGATTAACATATTTAACCCTCATCCGCAAAAATATCTCTAGTCTTTCCGCTCTCTCCATATCGTTCATGCTGTAGGGCATTTTTAAGGTGTCTCCTCTCTGTCAAGCCACCTGGACTCAAACACTATGGAAAATCAATGCCTTTGGAATCTTTTTCTTACTCTCATGTTTATTTGAAATTGGCTAACAGGTTTAAAATTACTACAGTGGGACTGATGCACACATGGTATGTCTAAATTCTGTTTCTTTAGAATGCCAAGGAAAAACCTTGAATGAAACAATAGCCTCAGTAAAGAATAAAGCAGACAAATAAAGAAAAACAATAAGAAGAGCAAAACATAATACAGAACCAAAACCCCCAAAGAATAATAGGAAAAAAAACATTGAAAATATAACTGCTTCAATTACACCTATACATTCTGCAAGCATATGCTTCTTACGTTTTATCACATTTCACTGAAAAACATGCTGGATTGTCTGAGCAGAAGAAAGACACCTAACTATTAAATAAACAGGGAAGTTAATAAAGCAGATATTCTGAAACAATTTTATGCATTAATGCACTTGCGTAACAATCTTTTAAATATAGCCATGATCCCCTCTTTATTGAAGATTTTCATCAACTTGGTACAACTTAGTTATTTGCAGCAGCCAGAAACCACAAGGGGCTTGCTACCTTAACTTCAATTTCCTAAAAAATGTTTACTTTCTTCCAGATGGCAAGATTAAATTACATAAACACTGTCAGCAAGTTGAATCCTCAAATGTATTCATTTCCACCACAGAAGCTTCAAAACCATCTATAATTTTGTTACTGATGTTTGGAAACAGTTGTAGCTGACACGGCTATGTGTTGTATATGTCAGCATTAAAGGATTAAATATTTTTAACTCCCAATGGAACAAACCTGCTCCATAAGCAAGACACAGACTAAGGTACTTCCGAGACTAGTACTACAATAGAAATGTCTTATTAGTTCATTGATAAACAAAAAAAGTCAAAGATGACGTACTTGGCTTTCCTCAGGAGAAATGCTGGGGGAAAGTCTAAAATTTAAGACATGCTGGTATTTTTAAATATCACATGGTTTGAGGAACATCTTAAGCTTACTCTCCAGCTACAGAAAAATTTTTTAGATAATTTTATAATTTTTAATTAATTTTTTTAGAATAATGACATCATGCAGTTTACAATCAAACCTCAGGTGAAAGAAAAGGAACTTTATGTTCCATTTTTTGTGTGTGCTTATGTAAAAACTTAACTTATACAAATGATGTATAAGTAAATCAAAGTGTATACTTCTGAACAGTAGTTCCCTCCTTGGGAAGGGTCCTTGATATGACTGAATACCCCAGGTACATTACTGATGCCAAAAACCATGCTGGCATCTTCGCCTAAGTCAGTAAAGTCAAAGACCGGAAATCAACTGCAAAGTTGTCTACTTTGGTTATCTGGTTATAAGACTGATGAATGATTTCCTAATGGACCATTAGGAAAAAACCAAGTATTCCAGTGCAGCCAGGAAGGAAGGTGCCCATTCCATTTTGCTGCAACAGACACCTACCCCCTTATTGGTGACCTCATTGCAGCGGAAGGAGCAAGAACAGCTTCAGCTTCAACCATGAATGGAATGAAAACCAGCATATTTATAAACTTATTTTACACAGATTAAAGAAATTAACAATGGTGTGGCTTTTTATACACATACTGCATATGTATGCACTTTATGTACACTGAACATACATCCAAATCTGAAAGGCCTGTTCTATACACATTCCTGACCCTACTGTTTCATTGCAACTTCGCACTGAGTAGCAGAAGATATTTATAAGTAATGTTGCAATTTGTTCACACTTGTTTAAAAGAATCTCCGTTATAAAAAGTGCCCAATCCTAAATTGCTCACACTAATGGGAGCCTTCTCTCCATCTTGAATGGGAGCAGAGGGACGTCCCATTGCAGTGAAAAAAAATGGAAAGTGGAAGAAAAAAATTGCTTATGAGCAACATGATTCCTGGTACCTTATTGGGAATTTTCTGAACCCTTTCAAAAAAATTAGATGATAGATTAGGGCTGCCCCAGAGAGCTGAGCATTTCAGCAGATCACATGAAGAGATCATTGGTCTTAAGTAATACAAGAGATATTTTCCCCTTGCATACGGCACAGCATTTTTGTTCTCCTACATATTTCCTGAAGTACATTTTAAATTCAGCATGTTTTTTCATTAGACTTTCACATCTTCCCCCTTTACCTTAGTTTTCAACTCAGCTTTGGCTATTGAAAGAAAGCTCTCCTGTTTGTCTGCTTCTACCCTCCACTAAAGACTTCTGACCCCTTTAAGAGGGCTGCATGATAGGAAGGAGTAAGACTCATCTTTTCTCCCATTTGAACTCCACAAGCATTGCCAACTCACTTAATTTCAAACCTAAATGAGATTTAAGATTTCATTTCCTCACTTTAACACATGAAAATCCAGGCTGTTCCTTTTGTCCCATAAATTTAGGGTATGCTTTGGCAGCATATATACTGAAAGCCGTATTCTGCAGCATCAAAATGAACATCGTCAGGAACAGACTGTTCCATCAATTTTGCCACCACTTTCCCACAGATGCAAGCTGTTCAGTGTCCTGCCACTGGGAGAAAGCTGTCCTGTGGCAAAGTGCTATATAAAGTATAATCACTATGATAAAAAAGCCACCTTATTTGAAATTTGAGGGTTTTTGTACATCTGACATATCACACTCCAACTGTAATGCACAGTAATTATTTGGAGGAAGAAACAGGATAGCGAAGTAGTGGAATAGGTATCTGTAAAATTATTAGTTTTCTTGCTAAATATTTATGTGTTTATATACTGGCATTCTACATTAATAAGTAAAATATTTTCTTAGTGACATAATACTCTAAAAAGAACAGGCTGGTGATTCACAAAGACTAGTTTTGTTTCTTTTCAAATCCAATATAACTGTATTTCTCATATATTTCTGCAATCTAAGGTAAAAAATGATGTTTACACAAAGTATTTTGAAACAGAAAAATGTAGACTCTGCAGAAGGCACAGGCAACCTGATTTTAAAGAAAACAGCATATAAAATGACCTCTGTATCAAAGTTAGAGCAGATGCACACTTGCAAGGTCACTCTACCACTGCTGTTCAGAGCAGGTCAGCTTTTGAAGACATATTACTGCAAGCACACTTGCTACCCTGACACAGACCTCACTGGCATGAGTCTACCTTCACTCTAGACAGCTTAACTAAAATGCCTGTATTGCTTAAGAAGGACACAGTGTCCTACGCTGACACTCCCAATACTTACATAAAGGGGCAATATCAATTTCAGTTGGCATATAGTCTCACGTTCAGAGTTTTACTTTACCAGAACAATCAACTAGCCAAACACCTCGATTCCTCACCTCAGGAGGAAATCTTTTGGTTTCACCAAAATCATGGGGTTGGAGCTGGACCACTGTGATTCACATGGATGTCAGCAGATACAGTTATCTGGTCCTCAAAGCTGGCAAAGTAAGTCTGTAAAACCATCCAATATAATTGCTTGGCATCAGTACCAGAACAGTATGTCTTCTCCCACCTGCTGCATTTGTTAACCCCACACCAACTGAGCAAGCTTTTACCTCCGTCCTGCACACTCTTTCTACAATAGCAGTAAGGAACTCCGGGAGTTCACTGTGCAGAGCACAAAGCCCCTCTAGGCAAAGTCTCTCTAAGCAAACAAGAAATAACTACAACACCTAAACAGAATCTCTACGTATCATGGGGGGGGTGGTGTGGTGTGGTGTGTGTGTAAAATAAAAATAGAAAAGAAAACAACTATTACATTAAACATTTCAGCAATGCTAAACACTAAAAAACTGTAGTCAGATGTTCTGTACATCACTTGAACATAAGAGGTGCATGTGGAAATGAAAAGGTAGCTAAAAACAGCACTACAAATTGGAGAAAATAAGGATTTAAATCAAACTGACACTGAGCCAGGGTAGCATACAAAAGTTAAGCTGGAAGAACTACAAAATAATTTAGCCAATCCCTCTTGACAAATCAAAACCAACCATCTCAGACATGTGTCACAAATCATTAATGATCAGCTGACAGTAGAAGAAAGGCAAAGTACATCTCTTAGAACTTCTGGAGTACAATGCATTCATGCCAGTGCCTTCTGAACAGTGACCCATGGTCCAAAGCAATAGGCAAAGCTACAGTTCATGATTCATAGTTCATCTCATCAGACTCACCTGTTCAAATTCTCTCTCTAAAGACAGCTTAAAAATCTTATGTCTCTAACCTTACTTTTCCAAGTTGCTCCAAGGACATTACATAACTGAAATCAGAGAAAAAGGAATGGATGAAACATTCTCTCTGTTTAAGAATAAACTGTCCATAATCTTGCAAAGCATAGGAGACTTTGGAGACTAAATGTTTTACACACTAAATGAGTATGCCTTTTTCATCTCAGTTATCATCAGAGAATTTTCTAAACATACAATGAATACATCACAATCTTCCTCCTCCAGGGGAGCACCACTCAACCAGGAGCTCAACCACCTCCATCCAGCCTCTTTCACCTCAGCACAGCTCAGCCACTGTTTGAAACCAGACTAATATTAACTCATCCACTGAGTAAACTGGTAAGTGGGCAAAAACCCAGTAGAGCTCAACAATATGCACATATACTAGAACAACACCTGTTCAGCCTGGATTCAAATGTGCCAGAATATTATCATTATTTTGTTAGACAGAGTTCCCATCTTCTTTTGAACACGTAACTCAGACTGATTCATGGGTGAACACACTGCTGTATGTCATTACTGTCAGCATCTTTACCTTTTTAATGTTTCCTTTCCTTGATAACTACCTCATCTGTGAGTCAACACCACAATTCTGTTAAGTGGCAACTATACATACAGAAGTAGGCTTGTTATCCAGAAAGGTGACTCAAGAAATTATTTTAAAAATTAATATTTTAATTGAAAGTTAATAATTTCTTTCTACTGCAAATTTTAAGTCATATAAGGCCTTTGCCAGACTACATGATTTTGTGAAATAAGTTCATATAGCTGTTACTGCACACTTTTATACTGCTGAGGGAACGGAAAGACAATTTTCTACCCATTTTAACCATGACCTATACAAATCTGCGAAGTTAACTACCTAGTAACAGTTCTATAACACCAAAATAATAGACTTCTATTACCCAAGTTGAAGGACATGCTCGTCAGTGTCTAGATACACAACATTTCTCCTCTTTGACTTCATTTTTGGTTCATACCTTTAAAGCATAAGATGAAACTAAGAAAAAAGCAACAAATTTACAATCAGAAGGCACAATGTGCACCTTCACAGGAATGTTTTTGAGACTACTTAATTTAAGGCTGTGCCTGTGCTACCATGTACACTTAAAAACAATCACTGTTTTCACTGATGGTAGCAGCAAGAAATTCATAGTATTAAAATGTGTGAGTTGCTGAGACTGTCACCTAAAAAATGTTATTAACATGGTTAGTCAGCACCTTTTTAGGTGTTAGGTTAGTCAGTAAAGTTTTGCAAGGAAATATAATCCCACTGGAACTTGGAAGTAACAGTGGTGGGTGGTTTTTAAACCAAAGGAATTGAATGAAAATATCTTCCACTTCGAAGCATGGTCATATTTGAGGACAGGCAACTCAAAACCACAGCTGGATACATTATCTTAATTCTATACAGAATTATATATGAATGGTTCCAGAAAACTCTAAGACAAATTAATGCACCAAGTCAAAATTAAGAGCAAGCCAAAAATAAGCCTGTAAAGAACATCTTCCATACAGCCTAATGAGGACTCAGGTTATATGAGGGCTCTACTTTTAAGTTCTTGTGGTCCTACAAGCTGTTCCCCTTTCATTGCCTAAGTGGTCAGGTCTGTAAAATAAGGATAAACTCCATAGGTTTTATCATACTTAATAAATCTCAGTTGGTAACTTTTATTCATGAACAACTGAAAAGGGTTTGTACTGTCAGCTGTGTTTCAACCTGTAACAACAGCAATCATTCCACTCTTACTGGGGGGGAAACAAGCATGCAAGTGACTAGAAGGCAAGCTCAGGATACCCATGCATTCAGGAATGATCTGCTGAATTACATCAGAAACACTGTGTTGCTTACAACACAAGAAATAAGGATTTGTTTTTTAATCTATTATATTTAATTTTGGAACTGTTTACTTTGCCACATTATTTTCATTTTATATTTGTTCCCTTTACATGTACAAAACCAGTCTCATATGATCCAGGACCACAGTCTGACCCAAAGGGCAAATTGGCAACTGTTCCTCCAGAGAGAAAGACAAAAGTCTGATCAAAAAAAGGGACTGCTTAAACTCAGATTTGGGCTAGGAAAGTGGAAATACCCCTTACAAGCAGAAAGTGGTCACGTTTTTCCCATTCTAGCTTATTAATATCTATGCATTCATGTTGTAGATACATGCTCACTTTAATACCATATAATCTCTTTTAAAAGTGCATTTCCAGCCTTCTTAGCAATATCTTATTCCTAGCTTTGGCTACTGATTCGTTCCTCTTGCATGCCAGCACTAGCAACTGTACTGTGGCACTAAGAGATAGTTTGAAAATTGAGCTAGCAAAGACTAACCCCAAAAAAGGGAAAAGGAAAATTTTATCTTCAGGGAGAAAAAAAAAAAGAAAATCTTTCAGACAGATAAATTCTGGCTCAGCCCAAAGGCATACCAGCACTCGTGTCAGCACCAGGAATGAAGGAAAAGGACACTTCTGGCAGATTAAAGGAAGCTGTAATTTTTCCCCTTTTCAGATGCATGCCCTAAGCATCAGGTTGCAATGACATATCCCCCCTTCTTTGCCCTCTTCTGATGCAATGAATCCTTAAGTTGTTAATGGGAAGCAGAACAGTTCCAACAGGAAAAATAAAAGTAGCAGCATCATAACCTACAGCTAAGTGATGATGACCTTCTCCAGGAAAAAACAGGAACTGAATTGTGCTGCCTCTAAACAGCAAGGCTGCACAAGGCATAATCATAAGTCCATCACAGAATGCAGAATTACCTGCTGTCACATCAGCTGGTACTGGAGGGTAGGGTTAAAGTGTGAAAACCCCTGCGACTCCCTTATAAATCTATGTCTGGAAAGAGAACTAGGTGTGCAGAGGGAAAAGCTGCATCTCCTCTCTTTTCTTCTCACACAAAACAATCAACTCCAGGTCTTTCCTTAAAAACTTCAAAAGGCAGAAACTACCAATATAGGTATCAATAGCATTGACCCTATACTGACAACATCTGCTTCTTAAAAATACTCAAATCAAAATGCATATGCTAGAGAAATCAGCCCTGTTATATCCTCTGTAAACAAATGCTGATTGCTGCAACATCCCTTCTGCTGCTGATTGAAGTCCTGGAGAATTAATGCAACTTGAATACAGAGCAAGGGAATCATAGAATGGCTTGGGTTGGAAGGGACCTTAAGGAATATCTAATTTCAACACCCTGCCATGGGCAGGGACACCTTCCTTAACACCAAGTTGGCTCAGAGCTCCATCCAAACTGGACTTGAACACCACCACAGATGGAGCATCCACAACTTCTCTGGGCAACCTGTTCCAGTGCCTCCCCACCCTCACAGTTAAGAATTTCTTCCTAATATCCAATCTAAACCTACTCTCTTTCAGTTTGAAGCCACTCCCTCTTGTCCTGTCACTATATGCTCTCGTAGACAGTCTTTCCATCTGTGTTGTAGGTACTTTCAGGTACTGGAAGGGCACCCCTAAGCCTTCTGTTTTCCAGGCTTAACAAACCCAATTCTCCCAGCCTTTCCTTGTAGGAGGGATGCTCCATACCTCTAAACATCTTGGTGGCATTCCTTTAGACTCTCAGCATCATTACTTTTATAAAATCGTATATATGGGGAAAAATAACCCCACAAAGCAACCATGTGGTCCTGCTATATGCATGCACAGTTATTGGGGGAGGGGGAAGAGAAAAAAAAAAAAAAAAAAGGGAAA
>VYXB01002327.1:833148-924973 GCA_013397135.1 Pachyramphus minor | reverse complement strand
GGCACGGCAGGCCGGGGTGCCGGCGGGGCTTCCCAGCCCGGCAGCCCGCCCCTCGCACCGACACACGCAACTCCCCCGCCCGGCCTTCCCGTCGCACCCCGGCAATTTTCGGAGTTGGGCGGGAGCCAGGTTCTGAGTGACCTGATTACAGCTTAAACATCTGCTTTTAAAGCCATTTCTCCGTCGTGTACAAAGGCGATTCTGCTTATTTTTCTCCCTAACTCCTCAGCATCCTCTCGGCTCAAAGTAGTAGCTGTAACTTTCCACACGCTGAGATGTTACCTATCTACCTATATAGGACCGCTCTCTTTTTCACTCCTTTATCCTTCCCTTTTAAACTCAAAGGCGTTTCACACACGAGGTACGAAACACTCGGAGAAGTTAGACAGATAAGCAGCTTTGAACGTTTAGCTGGCTACCCACTGCAGTACTTTGATTTTCCAAACTTTATCCACCGCATCTCTGACTCTGTAATGAAAGATGCACGACTGTGTTATCTTTAACGCTCCCGAGGAAAATCCCTACATTCCTCTGTCTTGAAATACTTCCTAATCATGGAAACGTTACTGCAGGTGTTACCGACGGGCATTGTGAGGGCTCTATCTGTGATCAGTCCAGCAGTTTTCTCTCGCAAGCCCGTTTTTCACCCCTGTGTTTTCCTTTTTATTTGTACTGCGCTGGTCTCGACCTGAGAGGCAAGGTACCTGGGTATATAAACTGACTCGACAGTGCTGAGGTCAGCATTTGAGAATTACAGCAGGTACCACACACACAGAGCCAGCATCACACAGCACCGTTATGCAGCAATCATAATAGAAAACCACAACTATCTCAAGCCTTTTTAAGTGGACAGCCAATGTGTAATTCATACTGTTGAGCATAAAAAAACCCCAAGAAGGTATTTGATAGTGGAAATAACCTATCTTCATCACCAGGAAAGATTTAATAAAAGGAACTACTTTTAAATACAGGCTTGGAAACATTCTTTTAAAGATACAACAACTAAACCAATGGGATTGAAAATGAGTAATCTGTATTGACTGGGTGGGTGGCTCTGAAATGGTGGGATTTCATTTTAGAAGGTAGGAGTCACAGAGACCTCTCTAGAGAGAGTTCTGGGCAGGTAAGTGCACAGACAATACAGGTAGAACTGGAATAATCATGACCTTCTCTTTCAAATAAAATATCCTACAAAGGGTTTAGTCCTTATAAGAAAGCACTCAAAGTGTGAAAATGTGAATTACTCAAAGTTCATTGTTACAAAATGCATATAGCTAGGCATGCAGGAGTAATCTCAACCCTGAGTTTACACCAAATGCTGCAATTGTTTTTGCATATTATACAAATTAGTATTTCTGCTAAACTAAAAGCACATCTGGTAGACTCAGGGCTTTACTTACAGTTTTTTTCCCTTTTGGGCTTACAGTCCTTTAACACAAAATCTAAAATGATGTTTTGCAAATGCAAGTCTAAAGCGCTACATTTTTGCAGTACTACACCCATTCACAATACCTTTGCTAAATTCATTCATCTAGCACTAACTTGAACTTTTTACCATCTTTAAATATGCTTATTATTATAGTTAATATGCTGCTTCATTATAAATAGATAACATCATGCCTTCCTTGTGCAAAGCCCACTGGATAAACAACAAATGTCAACTACTTATCAATACACATTTGAAGTTCAGAGTAAGTTATTTCAATGCTCTTAATTTGGACATCACTGAAGCAGCATTACTAGGCTTACCAAAGTTTAATTAAATTTCAGTCTTCAGAGTTTAAGTTAATTTGAAAAGTGTGCAGTCACATTTGAGTTAGAGCTTTGTAGGAAACTATCTTCCTAATGTCAACTACTCAATGTGACTAAATTCTACTAAAATCACACTGCAGCTCTTCGTTACTTTTTGGATTGCCAGTAAGCTCCCTATTTTTGTAGAGAAAAAACAAAAGGATATGCATTCCTTATCGACTTAGAGAGACTTTTTTTTTCCTAGACGGGACCATCAAATCTTTTTGGACAGTAGGTGTTAGTGAGAGAAAAGAACAGGACGTCCTCTGATGTGAGACACGTCGGCTTCTGCGCTAATCTAGCCAGTAACCCAAAAAGATGAGACAAATTCAAGACATTGTCACGTTTTTTTCAGACTTCTTAAACTCCTCTTAACCTGTCCTTCCGTACTTCAACGGTGAGTCGGGCTTTGTCAGGCTTATGGCACTTCCTGCTCCCAGGACTCCACGCTCTTTAGGATACTCGCGTGTCTGAAAACAACAGATCTCAAGATCTCTGCATCGTCAACGGTCCTGGGTCTCCAGCTCATGGAAGAAGAAATTACTTCTAACCACCCATTTTCCTTCGGGGTAAGCGTCAAGATGCGGTTTAGTACAGCTAGGTAGGCATTGCCTCTACGTGCTGGAAACAAGTAACAGCATTACCCTGCACCAAGATACTTCGTAATCACAACCCTAATAAAGTAAAATAAAAAAGTGCCCCTTTCAACTCAGTCTTGCTGATTGATCCTAACGTGGCAGCAACTGTTCGCATTAGTTATCCGCACGGTCAGTTCCGCGGCTCCTGCTTCTGCTCAAGCTCCGCGAAGGGACCGACTCCGCAGCCGCTCGAGCGGCCGCTCCGAGCAGTGGTCGGAGCCGCCCCGCTCCCCTCCCCAGTTCCCGGGCGGGGAGACCGAGCCCGCGTAGCCCCCGCACCGCCCCGAGCGCGGCGGGACCGGGTCAAGAGGTGACGAGCCGGCCGTGACCACGCTGTGTGCCCTGAGTCCCGGAGAGAACCGCACCGCCCGCTTTGGGAATAGGGAAACTCTGGGGAGAAGGGGCCGCCCGCGCCTCGCCGCAGTCAGGGGGAGTCCCAGTGCGTGCGGAGCGCGAGTGACGGACTGGAGGGGTCTGGGGACACACGGAGCTGCGCTGGGATCTCTCTCTCTTCGCGGGAAGGGCTGCGCTGTCTCGCCCGTCTCACTGACAGCGGCGGAACGAGAGGCACTTTTTCCTCGAGTATCGAGTTGTGGTGAAATTGTAAAACAAATATTCTAATCTGATCACTGACAAAGCTATAAAATTAAATAGCTGTCTGCAGAGGGAAATATGTCTTAATTACCTTAATTAAAGCAAGATAGGGCCTTACACACGTTCATTTTGAAGCCACTAAATGTACTGATTATCATACAAATCAACCTTTAAATGGGGGTCATGCTTTTCCACTACATTAGTTTGTGTTCCACTGCATAAAACAAAGCTATATGGGAAGCTGACCTCTGGTGAAAATGATGCACTTCAGCTGCACAAAACTGCTGACCCTCTTCATTGGGTCCTTAGGAAAGAACCTGAAGGAGTTTGCATACAAAAATGCCTTTCATGTGTTGTTAATACTGCATTAGGAAGTACTGCCTGAGCTAAACTTATGGCCTTAAAATCAAGCACATAATCATTTTAATCACCTTGTGTTCATAAGTAGGAGCCGTCACAAAGCGCCATTACTGCCATCAGTGTGTGAGTTAGTACACGAGACAACAACAACAACAAAAAGATTTGTGTTTGCTGGTATAACACTTTCCCAGCAACTATAGCTGGGGGTAACTATCCATATTTTCCATTAACAGGAGGAATGCAGAATAGTTATAGCAATTCAGAAGTCAATATACAGAGCTTATATGCATATACAGAAGTTTACGTAAGTTGCATTTATTCAGAATTTATGTTTTTTTGCAAGAAGAATGAAGCCTTGTTTTAACTAAGCTGCATAGTCATAATTAACTTTTTTTTTTTCCTTTATAGCTCTCTGGCTGAAAGACGTATTAAAAATCATTATAAGAAATTCCACCAGTTAATTGTTCAAGTAAAGGAAATGTACAGAAAAGATAAACACATAGAAGGAAGAAAAAAAACCCCAAATGTGCTCTTCTGTTGTCTGATCCTATCCTTCCTCCTTCTCCCATGTACTCCTTCTTGTAGAAGACATCACTAACAAACGCAGTCTGGGAAAAATACCTCTCTAACTAAAAGCTCTAATGAGGGACAATAACCCACTATTCTATTGGGATAACTTGGATGTTAATTGCTCTGAAGTGCCTAAATGGAGATTTTATTAAAATACTACTAGTTTAAAAAGAATTCTTAGGCTGCTAGTAGTAAAATATGTTGTATTCAAGATGATTGCTTTCATTCCTGGAAGACAAAGTTCAGGCAGTGGAGTGGTAACAATCTGTGTTTGTTCCTGTCTGCTCAGGAGAACTGTTTCTAATTGATCTGGCATGGAATTTAGTTGGAAATGTGTATGTTGCAACCTAAGCACAGTCCCTGTATGCTTTGTAAAGTGATCACCATATGGGCCTTATTTGAAGCATTTGAAGGTTTTAGCCATTAACCCTGTTTAAATTGTGCTCTAAATTCAACTCTCAGAGCTGAAAAATATATATAATTTTGTGTTTATATGTATATCTGTCTATATATGAATACATACATGTATATGTATGAATACAGGCATACATACACGCACATATGTGCATAAACACACATCTATATCTCTGCATACACACTGACTACTGTTAGGTATCCTGAATATATGTCAATTATTTGCATATTATTACTAGTTAATAATTAATAGATTTAGAAAATCTGTTGAGTGGAAATAAATGTTGTTCTAAAGCAGAAGTTGCTGATACTATAGACTCATTTTCTATAGATGTAATTTTAATACTTGAGGGTGGTTTTTTTGGGGGGTCAGAAAATATGATTAGCTCTATTTCCACATATCAGAACATTTTTTAACCATTCTGATGTCACAGAGATTTAATTAAGAAAGACCAAATAAACTAACAGTAAAGCTGTCTGAAGTTCCTTCACAGAAAACTCTCAAGAGACAATGGTTAGCTGTGATTCTCTCAGTCCTAGGGCCAATTATCAATTTTTAACCCTCAAAGCTCTTAATAGTGATTTCTTCTTCTGAACATAAAATGAATGGCTCGGCTTTGTTACAGGTAATAGTGCTAAGTTATGAATGCTGATGGCCTTCTTGTACAGCCTGAAATTATATTGAAAAAGATACAGTTTCTTTAATTAAAAAAGCTGCACCGAACTAATCCCTCTAGCTGAAAAAAGAAAAGTTTTAAGCAATCTCTTTCTGCTCTGGGAGAGAAAAGCAGACAATACCATAACAGATCAGAAACATAAGCTATAGTGTGCAGCCAGGAGCACAGCAGGGAACTGAATACTGCTCCGACTGTGTCATTTTTTAATCCCCCATCCCAGTTTTCCCCGTCTGACCTCATGCTGAGATGAAGTTATCACAGAAGACAGCTTTACTCTTACCAATGAATCCAACCCTGGATCTGTATTATCCTCAGCAGATCAAAACACCGCTTTCATCAAATAGCATTATCTGCATAAAAGGCATGCAATTGCCTGATAATTTCACCCAAACTATGCTATTCATTTAAAGGACAAGAAGAGAAATGTAATTCATTCCTTTTTTTCCCCCTGGAAAAGCTAACTTATACTTCACTCATGGGAACTTTTCTTTTTTTTAACACAAGGTCTCAAGAAGAGGTCCATTAAAAGTTTCCCCCTGGTTTACAATTAATTGTTAGAGTACTCCTGTGCCGCGTGAGTGACACAAGTGTAGTTATGCAGAAAACTGGCTGGGAGAATTCACAAAGCTTGCTGTAGCCATGATACTGATTCCATTAGCCATGGTTCTGCTAACCCTAATAATCAAATCATATATGGCATAATTGTAGCAGCCTAAAAATAAATAGTACCTGAATGTATTTACAGGAGAATTGGGTGATATGGTATTTCTACAAATGGACATTTGAAGTCTAATAGTTTTTCTCTAACTCAGAAAAGCTGCATCACAAGATCCTGAAATACCTTCACTAATGTATGTGTTGTTTATAACAAACTTGCACATATATTAAAAACTCACACTGGTGCCTTTGCTTTCAGAAAGGAAAGTGCACAACGCTGTGGCTCATTGGTTTTATTGATATACACTACAAAACAGAGGTGGGCAGATTGCTCCAAATGAATACTCTTACAACACCTATTGTATTTGGGCTATTACATGTACTCTGCTTGTTAAACTATTCTTAGGATTCCTCTGCTTGTTAAGGGCTTACACATGTCTCCTGTTTCTTACACAAACACACACACACAAAAACCACCACCACCCCGCAAAAAAAACCTAAACCAGAACACAAAAACACCAAACCAACCCAAACCTATAAATAATGTATTTTAAAATTTGTTTTTGTTTTGCTAATACTTGAGTGAAAGAATAAAGATTATTTTGTGCTGGAATCTTGTGCTTTCTATGTTGTTGGTAAGAGGTTTCCTTGTTCTCTGAATGGCAGTGTGGATGTTCAGCACCAGAAGCAAACACTGATTTTTATCTGGAAGAGGGAACTCTTCTTTTTTTTTTTTTCCTAATAGTACAAAAGCTTTGATAGGTTATGTGGCTGCAAATGCTAAACTAAGTACTTGTTGTGGCCTAAATATTGCCTACTCCATACAGTGCTCTGCCAGTTACTTTTCTTTAGGACCGCTGGACAGGTGCTGTTCTCTATTCAGAGGATACTTTTTTTTTTCCCCAGCATGTCTTTGATACTTTTTAAAACAGGAGTTCTTTGAAGTGGCTTAGAGGTTTGGAATCACAGGAGTTGCCTCAGAAGAGCTGGATTATTGAGCCTAACATAGACACATCACACATTTACCATGGGGCTACAACCTCTCTGTGTACACACAGACACTATGGAACTTCATAATATAAAAAAATATCGGTTTAGTCCACAACTGTCTTGGGTCTTTACAGCCTCAAGATAGAGCGGTTTTCTCCCCTGCTTTTACAAAAACATTGTATGTTTCAGTGCTTCTTTCTAAAATTAAAATGTATAAACATATATATACTCACTTTCCCTGTCAAGTGCTATCTTAGTTTGTAATGGAAACACTTTCTTATCATACCTTACAGAAGATTGCCAGGAAGGAACTCTGTATCTGAAAGCTTGTGTCCTTTTTCCAGTTGTATTAGCTAACCGGAGAAAATAATAGTCGGGGTTTTTTTAAACAATTACTTCTCATATATTCGCAGAATATCTCACCTATGGCAATATAAATGATGGATTATTGTTAAGGACTAATATATTCAAGTCCAGTTGGTTTTGGAACAATGTTTCTTCATATTATTTCCTTTTTTGAACCCTGTTTATAGGGTTTATCACATATTTCCATGGCAATGGAATGTAACTTCTTAGTGAAATATTTAAAAAAAAAATTGAAATGGGTTCTACTGATAGACATTCAAAACAAGAGTCTTATGGGTAAGAAAAGAATATGAGCTGAAAATGCTAATTTCCTATATTGGTAAGGTACTATGCTATGTATGTTGGTATAATCACATGTGGAGCCTCACAGGCTGTTAACGATTTAGGAGTGTCCTTTCTGTTTATGAAAAGCAAGGCAATCTGATGATGGGGGAACTCAGGAAGAGGAGGAGTGTTAGTCAGGAATCAAGATATAAGCTCCCCTTCCTTCAGACTTCATGGTCCTTCTTACCTACTATTTGGTGGAACAGGGGCACAGACAAAGAGTAGAACCTCACCACTGTCCAGCTACAAGGTATGAAGATGAAATGGTATGGTTACTCCTAGTTCACAAGGTAGAGACCCTTCCTTCTGTTATCAGAGCAGTCATATTAGGGCAGCTACAGTCAAGAGTTCCGTTAATATGGCATGTTAACTGCATCACAACATATCATCATTACCTTTTAAAAAGTTTACAAGAAATATATTGCAGAAAGCCAATCCTCTCTAGAGAGATTTCCATTTCGGAAAACCAAAGAAGTCACACAGAGAAACAAGCATTGATATATACAGACAGATCAACCAGAAACTTTATCACAGGTGCTAATACTGATGTTCTTTTACCAACTTTGCTAGACCAGAACTCAAATTTTTAACTTAACATTTATGCTATTTCAGGACATACGAATTATCCTCATTTTTGATTTCCAAGTCTTTTCTATTCAAATGTGTTTATTTTAAAAGCTTTAGAAAAATTTACAACACTTCAAAAGTATAGTTTTGTTTTTGCTTCTTTGTTGGTTTGTTTTAAAAACAGAAATAAATTGCATCAAATATATATAGTTCTTAAATCACTAGAAACTAACTATAGAAACTTCAAATGTCTTCAGTATAATTACACACACAAAAAAATTGTCTGTCAGATAATTCTGACCTCAAATAGCAGTTCAGAACAGAACTGGTTTCAGTCACTTAGAGTTATGTAAATTTGGGTTCTATGATATTCAGCTCGTATTCAGAACATGACTTCTATATGCAGGTGCAGAAACATAGCAATTTGAGTGGGACTCTGTACTCTTTTACATATTTCACCTCAGCACTGGAGAACTACCAACAGTGGAGACAGTTTTGAGACTGATATAAATTTGGACTGCTGTAATCTCTTCCATCACATGCTTTCAACCTTCTGTTTGTATTTTCTGTCAGTTTTCTATTAAATACTGCCTATACTAGTTGAGGTGATGTTGAAACACCCACAACTTCTGGATGCACTAGTTCTTTCTGTTCCTTTTTTTAGGAATTTAAATACAGAAAAATGAAGTAGAATGGGGGATGAAAACAGAAAACACACTACTGCTTTCGTTATCTTCCTATTTTCAGTTTACAGCTACTAACATAGCAGTGCAACATTTGTGTTGCTGATTTCATGGCAGTATAATTGTGCAGAGCATGTCTGACTCTACATTACTTCTCTAGATCCAAAACAGTGTATTCATTAAGGCTATCAATAGCAGATGAAGTGGCAGGATTTTTTAAAAGCAAGAATTGTCATCAGACCAGTGAACACTGGTGATGCGTTGATGATATTGTAACAAGTTTGAATGAAGGGGTTGAATCCTAAATCCCAGTGCAGTACTAACGCCACTAATTGCTGACTCAGAGGAAAGATGTCCCACTATTCTGGGAACAGGACTTGCAACAAGGAAAAATGGAAAAGGAAATAGTTCTAACTAGCTTCATTTTACAACATAAATCTTCTTGGAAGCTTTCTAAAGCACACAGCTACAATTCCTCTTTCTTAAACATTCAGTACCCACTTTCTTAAGCATTCCTGCAAAGGTTGTATTTGTGCAGCCTCCCACTTTGGCCATTTCAAGCACTGTGGCAATAGCACTTACTTCCTCTGGCAGCTTCTTCTCTAGTACCAAACTTAAGTTACTTGTCTTCATTTTAAGTATTCTCCCATTGCCCTTTTTCACCCTTCCAGTCATCACTTTCTTTCTATCAAGAGCTAAACACCCATCTCAACCTGGCATATGATGCCAGTTGCTGTTGCCAACTCGTAAAGTCTGAAATACAACTCTCTTCCTTCCCTCTCTCACCCCCCCTGCCCCCCGCCATGATACCCCTCACACTTGGGAGAAATTCTTGGCAAAAACCACAAAGCCAGCTATCTCATTTGTTTTCTAACTGCTGCTTAGAGATTTTATTTCCCATAGTAACTTCAAAAAGCTTGGACAGTATTTCTGATTGTGCTGACCAGTACTCCTGGTGCTGCCATTATCTCCACTGCCTTGTTACTTTTGTTTAATGCTTAGAAAGTAAAGTTCTCTGGAAACAGGAAGAGTCTTTTTCCGTTCTGCTATGTCTAATGCAGCGTGTCTGAGAGCTCTCACAGTCTGAGTGCTCATCGAAGCCATGGCAATACAAATAAGTAGCAACATTGGCAATAATCAAATTCACACACCACTTCCTTTGGTAATTTGATAATAGGTTCAGTGTCTATGCTGATAATATTCCTCATTTTTCTATGTTTTCTATATGTGTAAGTACCACTTTGGCTTCAAAAAGTGCATCTGCATGTGTTAATCCTCATGTATGATACCAGGCTTTTTAACGCATATACTTATTATTACAGCTTAAAATGAGAAGTGATATGCAAAGAGCAATGAGATTGCTGTATCAATCAAAAAGCAGCCAATGCCATTGATACTCAAGGCTGCCTGTGTAATTGTAATTCTGTATCCTGCTTTTAATGACTAAACACTTAGTTTTTTCTGAGGTCAGTCTTATTTACCAGAAAGATAATTAATCACTATGTAGTTTTATCTCCTACAATCAAAAGATTTTGCCTGACCGTCTTACTACATGCCACTAGAATTATGCATTGAATAAAAAGGAGCTGTACTTTGATGATCCTTGTGGGTCCCTTAGAAATCAGGATATTCTATGATTCTATGAAAACATCAGTTCTGTCATAGGAGTTCTGTGCTACTGTGAACACAATGTTTTAGTATTTTACATTGAAAAGAAACCTATTGGGGCCAAGAATTCAAACTCTGGAGTTGTTTGTTTGACTGGTGTAGAAATTTTGCGTGCCTAATTTGGAATATGCAAGTAGACTGAAGATAGAAAGCACTGTGCTGCATGGCATTGTCAGTGTTTCTAGAAAAAACCCTAACTCAGTAGAGCCAAGAACATTTGGGGTTGAGTCAGCCATAACCATGTAAAAACCTTCAGCACAGGCAAACTGATGACTATGTTCTTCAGGTGACCTGTTATGTTCCCTAATCATGAAATCACCTTTTGCCTTGCAATCCTTCACGAACACACATTCATAATTTCAACTAAAGAAGAAAGGACTCTAAGGAAAACACATTTGTTACAAACTGGTGATTCACTTCTATAGGCAGGCCATTCTGTGCATAAAGCAGTCATTTAATTAAATCACATAAAACTACTGCAGATCTAAAATTCACAGGCACCCCACATTTTGCTGTTTCTTGTAGAATATAGTTCTACAAATTTCAATATTTATTTTATTCCTATAACTTCTTAGCAAAAAAACCCCCATGAAAATGAAAAACTTATTTGGTGGATAAACATTAGCTTTCCGAGCAAATATTTAGAGATTTTAGTGTTTGGTCAAAAAATCTTTATTAACTAATAAATTTGTATTATGTTGGACTAAGTGAAAGGAACATCTCTCTATTCTCTTTCTATTCAGTTTCAACTATCAGTTTCTTTCAAACGGCTTTGGAATGTGTTAGAATAAAATTAGTAATGTCACATTTCAGTTTGGAATGCGCTTCTTAGGAAGAAAAAGAACCCAATGAAATTTGAAATTAAAATGCTAACCAAAGTTAAATAATCAGAAATGAAGGCAGATTTTTCATTTCTGACTAGGGGAGAAAAAAAGAAAATTTTCTTAAGGAAACTGATTCCCACTCTCCTTCCCTGGTCACTTTAAACCTCTCCGTTATTCTGTTTTAGTTCTACTTGAAACAGTCCTCTTCTCCTTTTATTTTTTTCTGTTTGGACATCAGACTAAATCAGTGATCACACGGTCAGCTTCTCTGAGGACATTCACTAGCTCTCCCCAAGTACATCCCCTCCAGTTCACGCATGTCAGACACAAATCCACCTTACTTAAGTTCTGTATTTTTTTCCACAGCTTTGTCCACCTGATTTTCCTCTCAGTGCTATCTCATGCTTGCAATACTTTCTCTTCAGTTTTACACTTTAATTGACCACAGGAGATGTGCGGGCATTGGCTCACTAAAATATGACTGTGCTGGGACCAGCAGACAGACTAGAGTTGGAAAAGAAAAATCTTTTTATTTTAGATTCCATTGCTCATCAACAAGTGCCCTTTCAGAAACTAGACAGAATGGCTGAGATGAAATTTCTGGAATTTTTAAGTAGGAAATACTTAGTTCAGACAGTATCTTCAGAAACCTCACCTTCCAAAGAGGTCATTTCCTTCCCAGCAGGGAGCATTATCCGGAACTTAGCTCCGCTGTACCTCTTCATTGCTGCTAGTTGTCAACCAGTAAGGTTTTCATTAAAAGACATTTCTACACTGTACCATAATGACTGAAGTGATTTAGCTTAACCTTGGCTCTTTGAGTAGCCCTTGTGTCATCATTCTAACCCATTTAATTCAAAATAACCAGAAAATGAGAGGAAGATTTTCTAGGGCCATTTTAACCTTCACTTAGCTACACAGAAGTGACTTAAAATCTTTCTCTTCTGCACTAACTCTAAATGGTGCAAAAATGGTGGAGCTGGTATAGCAGAAAGCAGGTTTAATTTTTAAAATCAATTTTCAGTGAAAGGAAAACAAATGGTTTTAGGAGAACGGTCAAATTTTTGAGACATTGTATTCAAAAATAGTTACTTGTAAACCTTTTTAGGCTATTTTGTCATTCAGCCATGCCAGGCATTTAATACTGAGTTGATAGATTTCAGACTGCTTAGTTGGCCTAATCTTACACTTTTTCTAGAAGATGCTTTGTAACTTAGTACACAAAATTATAAAATAAATTACTCTTTTGAAGTTCTGAGATAACTGTGGAGTTACAAACTCTCACTACTTTAACACAAATTTTCAGTAGAATATATTGTATATTGAAATGGCTGGCAGGTAAAATACTCCCAGCCATATTTCTACAACTGGTGGAAATTTAAAAATAGAATAATAAATAATCTGTATCATTGTGAAAAAAATGTCTGGAGTCTAAATGAACAAGAGGAAAACTAGAAGCACTGCTTATTATCTTGTAAACGCTGTATCTAACCAGAATTTCAAAATGCTAGTCGTTGATTGTAGAAAACATGAATCATTCACCTCCTTCCCTCTGCTGTTATTTTTATTCTCCTGATCCACCTGCCTTGTTTGTGTCAAATATAGGAAACACTTTCAAATGGCTAGACTGTTGCTTTGCCCTGTGTTTGCCAAGGAAGAGGAATGGGAGGTTTGCAGTTTCATTATGAGGTTTCCTTTGATTAGCTGTGATCACTTGTGATGCTGAGCACTTGCACCAATCTATGCACAAGTAAATAAATCTAAGATTAATAACTAAAAACCACCCTAATTCAGCTTAAGAGAGGATTAATATGTTAGGTGAAAATTTCAAGCACTTAGGTTAGAAGAAAATAGCATGACTGTACTGATCTCACTTTGTACCAGTTACTAGTTACTTTGTACTTGCAGGAACTTTAAAAACTACTTTTAAAAAAACTACTAAAAAACTTTAAAAACTACTTCAAAACATCTTTGCTAAGTTGATAGGAAGGAATTAGTCACCTTTCTTTGTTGCTGTTGCATAGAAATGGCAGTTACAGCTCAAAGCCTTTCCATCAGTGCATTAAAAACTCATGTTTGTGTATTTTTCCAATATATATCACCATTTTATAATGAAATGTTAAATATTTTACTGGTATCTGTATTTTACTTTGATTTATATAGAGTCCTGAGCATTTTTAGTATTTCTATTTACTAGAATATTTTATTAAAATGAATATTTAAAATCACTCATTTCTTAAAAAAGAGCAGAGCTATTTTGTATACTTATTGTCTTCCTTTTGTAACTGTGGTGATCATTTATTCTGTTGTAGTGTAATATCATGGATAGTGCAGGACTTTACACTATCTTTCATTTTGTAAATTAAGGAGTTTCCAGACCTCTCTTTGCTAGAAGGAATCTCCATTCTGGCTGTATCATCAACTGGTGAACTTCTTCCTTACAGAATAACCACTTCGATAGTAACTTCTTGACAAGCCTTTTATTGCTTTCTTTTCTCCAGCACATTCTGCCACATCTATTCTTATCTGGATACCTTATATTTTACCTACTGCCCAGTATCAAGTCAGGGGGAAAAAAAAAAAAAGGGAAAAATAAAATTAAAAAAACCCAAACAAACAAACAAGAAAGTCTCCTTGAATCACTTCTGTAGATATACGTGATTTTTTAAAATCTGAAATTAGCTGGAATTATTAACTGTTTTACTTCACACTACACCAAACACAGGACACTTGCTTCTATGCTCATAGCTAAACTATGGAATTTCCCTCCTTATCTCCTCTTGCTGCCAGTGCTTGTCTATGATCACCCATCAGGGAGACTTTCAGCGCTTAAAAGTTTAAAAGGCTAGAAACTATACAAACATACATTGCAAATGCCATGCTTTGGTACTCAAGATTTACTTAGAATTTCCTCCCTCTGATTATTCAATGTACTTGTCATTATATATGATTTTTGCTTATTGTTTGAGTTTCTCACAACTCGCATTATGAAAGTTAATAAGCATTGCCCTTTTATATTCTTTCTAGCAAACTTTAAGAATTTATCAGTAAAAAATATGATCGATAACAACTGCTTTTACTGGTCAAAAAACCCAATGCTGAGAATATTTTTGTTAATTTTGCCTTTTGTGTGAAATATGATTCCAATAATACTATCAACATTGGCCTAACATAGATTTATTTTTTTAAACCCTGCTTAAATCAATCTTCCCATTAAAAGTGATCAAATCTATTATAAGATTTTCATTAGATAATAGGGGCTTATATTTTGTACAAATGTGCCATTTCTTCTCGCTGTCAGCATCTGCTGCCCATACTGGCATTTCCCACAGAGAAGACCAATTAATGTCCACTGTCGTTTCAGTTACTGTATTGTATGACTACTTAATCATGTTCCAGCCCAGAGATTTTCTGTAATTTCTTCTCACCCTGCCCTTCCACGGTAGTTAACTCTGATGAAATTCTCATTTGGTATTGAAAATTGAAAAGAGGACTTAAGAAATAGTAGTGTAAAACCATGTATACCTTCTCGGGTGCTCTCACTTACAGCATAGGGTCTTACACAGCACTCACCTCTACATTATGGAATCCAATTCTGGGTCAAAGTGCTGCCAGGTTTTTACTTTATTTTATTTATTTTATTTAATTTTAAAATATTACAAATTTTGCCGACCAAATCCAATCACAAATTCATCAAAGTATTATCCCTGAAGGCAAAAGTCTATGTAATAGTATAGATGCAATTTTGAAGATGTGCTCAGATTTCACAGTACAAGCAGAGGAAATATTTTAAAAACAGGTGACCTAAAATCAAGAGATGCTGTTCCTTCACATCTATGATTTTAAGTGAAATCCCAAGGTCTGACTTAAAAAGTCAAAAGACTTTGCAGTACCAAAGGTGGATGTTTGGGTAATTGAGGTGCAGGTTATAGAGATTCTAGACACTGTTCTATACACTAGTTCACAAACTCAGTGATTTGTTTTTATGGTTCTAGTTATTAGCGAGAAATAGTGAAGTTGAACAGTGTAATTATTTACATCTTTATTGCTTCTCATGTGATATTGCTTTAGACATATCTAAGTTTTGTGTTTCTTTATGGTTGGATTTATAGTAAGTTGTATGGGTCATCAAAGGATGGAGATATACATACATATATACATATACAATGCATAAAATTATTCTCTCCTCAATAATTATTTGCAAAATTGATGCAGTATGTCCTCCCAAATTCCAACAGTTATGCCCTGAATATAATTATTAATTTCTGTCAATATACAAAAAGGCCTTGGAATGTAGGTACAACCAAAGAGTCTCATTATTTGGGAGCAAAAAAACCACCCATGTTGATATCATTGTCGTACTTCCTGCAGTGGTCTTTTCTTTATGTTTTATTTAAAATGTTAATGGAGTGTATCTGCAATTCAGATAATTTATCCTTAAATCACTGTTCTCCAGAATAATGGATTGTGAGCACTGCAATACACAGGCAAGTCCTCTTAAAGAACATGCATCAATTCTCTTCCCTTATGAAGCACACTGCAAATGCCCTCTAACAGGGCACAGCAGCATTACATAAATCATCTTATATGAAAAATTAACATGACATCAAATATTTATAAATATTAATGTGTATGTTAATATAACCAAAGCTGTAACAAACAATCATAACCTTGCCAAGTTTCTTAGGACAGGCGCCGCTGATAATGATATCCATTATCTCTGGGGGAACGCGCAATTATGAAAGTATACATGGGATGCTATATTGTTATCTGCTTTTAAGTTCATCCATTAAACACTCCACCTCACATTGGATGTTAACCCTCCTCTTATTTCTTTGTCAGGTACTATTATTATGTGTATCCATGTGAATGAAAGATGAACACCTCCTAAATGTATACAATTTCCCTACTTCATTAACACAAGTATTTAATTTCATATCATACCTTCCTTTGCTCTATGGCAATTATACCTTATAATGCGGACATGTATCTAGCTACCTATTTGTCTGTCTATCCATTCCTCTCTCTATCCTGTGCATAGAATAGCTCACATAGGAATTTGCAAACTCCTTTGGCTTATCTTTTACCCTGCTGCACTTATACTTTTATGATCAAAGCTCTGTTGGTATTTCCAGTAGAAATTTTAATTTTTTTCCCTCAATAATCATTCTATAAATAATAGTTCAATACCTTAACATAAACCACAGAAGAATACATCATAATCAAAATTCATCAGTTTCTAGCGATTTCAAGCACTTTTTATCATCACTTATCTAACACTGTAGTGATGGGAAATAAAATATTGAGCCAACAACACAAAAGTAACCATGCTTCTCCAAGAGACAAGACTAAAGGTTTTTCAGCTGTGTTTAGCACATGTGCTAAAAGAGGTTATGTCCCAGAAAACCTCCTTAAAGTTTTAAGGTGCACACCGAAGGCTAAGTGATGCTGATTATTATTTACAATGTCTTCACCTGAACTGAACAATGAGTTGTTCCTCTTTTTTAATAGAGAGATTCAAATACATATGAAGACTTCTTGTCATTATTTATTTTTCAAAGATCATTGTCAATACAGATTCAGTAAAAATAGTCACTTAAATACTATACACTGTCAATATCCTTTATCATTCAAGACAAATAAAAACAAAATAAGCATCTTCACGTAACATTGTCTTCCTTATGCTTATTACCAGTATTATTAGTTATTAATATAGTGAAGCCCATTTCAGAAGTTGTTTGAGAAAACAGGTTTTAAAACCAGGCTTAATGGCAAGAATATTACTATCTTTATTTCCCTGAGGAGCCAAGCAAAATGCAGAGTAGGTAAAAGACTCACCCAAACCGGGGGAAAAAAGGTGTCTAGCTCAGCCAGTCAGCAGAGGCAGAGGCTGCAGCGAAACCACCTCCAGTGCTGCTCTATCACCCATCTCCTCACAGTGTGGTTACTTTTAAAGGTGCATCCAAGAAACTCACATAACTTGTGTGTTATAGCTGAGTATCAGTCTAATGATTCAGTTCAGTTTTAAAATTAACAATATTTTTAAAATCTGGAAATACTGGGATTTAAGTGATTCACCCAGAAGAACCAGCAGCTCCAAAGAGAGGAAGTGAAAGATACTTGCTTTTTAAAAACTATATACATTTGGATCAGTCACTTGTGTTCTCAGTATCACATTGTTCAGTCTGACATTGAAAAAGCATGAAGAACTTTGTTTTGTGGGGAAGCAAAATAAAACAAAAATACACAGATTTTAATTGAAGCATGGCCTGAGTAATTTTGCCATTTCAAATAAGAACATAGGCTGTTTTAATGATTATATTTCATTCCCTTTTTTATTTGATTGCCCTCTGTATAATAAGGAAACCAAAGCTTCCTATTACATGTGGCATCAGACAAAACAAAAAACTGAACCTGAACTTAGGAATAAAAAATTGCAAAGGACATCCCTTTTTTTCAGGGGTCTTGCACCTTTACATTTGTTTACCGAGCCCTAACTGACAGAGTAGTAATATTGCTAAACTAATGCTGAAAGATTTAGGTAAGTTTCTCTCTCCCTCACAACTTCTCCCCTTTATTTATTGATTTTTTAAGGAATGTGGGAGGGACTTGTAATAAAAATTTCAGGATGTAAAGAATTTAATTCAGTTAAAGATGATATATCTGGATAATTTAATTTTTTTCCTAATTTTTTATTGATAAATGGGATTGCTACCAGTTTTACCAATGTAAAAGCTCACTTACTTGATGTTTATAAGAATACTTCTCAATTCATCCTATTTCAAGTCTTTATTAACCATTGATGTTTATAATGATGTAAAAATAAAAAAAATTAATAAGATCATTATTTATATGCTTTATGATTTTAAGATTGCAGGTAAGAAAAATAATTCAATGCACACCTCAGATTAATTGTATTATAATGATCAACATCCCTTTAGCACTACAAATAAATGCATTTTTTAAATAAAAAAGAAGCCTAAAATAATTCAGTAATTGTTGTATGTATACCTCAAATGTAAATCATGGCATAAATCAATCATACAACAGCATAGGCACCAAAAGTAGTTCTTGGTTTTATCTTTGTTTCCTGCTAATATCTGAGACTGCCAGATATATTTGTCTTTCTAATAATACTACTTTTTTGTTATAACCTTTCAGTCATATGTTTATAGTTGCTCTTTTTGCAAAAAGGGTGACATTAGTGTATTTGCACATTATATGCAAGAGATTCAAATTTCAGAGCCCATGTTAGTTCTCAGGATCAGAAAACAACAGGCACAGAGAGTGAAATACAAGTCCTTTTCTCATGCAATGATGCCAATCTGACCAGGATCTTTCTGCATATGCAGTTTTTAATTTCTACTTAAAAAAAATCGATACTTGTCAAGTATGAATGTCACTTTTGATTGTTGTTAGGAACAAGTACTGTAGTTTCCCTATCACATAAAATTACCAGTACAGTTGTTCTTAGCAATTACTTTTGTATTTCCTACCCTTTCTTTCAGAATACTGAAAATGGCAAGTCAAAACTCTTTGGCATGATGCTTACAATAACATCTAATTCCCACAGTTAAAGAAGAGAACTTGCATTGAGTAGCTCCCAAATATTTCTTAGTTTTGTGAAGGAGCTTGAGTCTAGTTGAAATTATTTGCACTCTATCATAACAAAAAGAAAAATTTCAGTATATTCTTTCCTTAAATCAAGCCTCTTTTAATGCCAGAGTCTTACATAATAATTGCCAGGGAAAGAAATACCATATTCCTGTACTCTAGATACATACCCATTAATGTAGAATTTTACATAAAGAAATCCTACTTTTACATAATATATATCTCCTATATTCTTTTATTAATATTAAGCATGTGGAAATATAAATGCTTTCTCTAATTTTACTGATAATATTCAAAGTTCTTACATAGAAAGACTAATTGGAAAAGTATCAATTTATAGAACAGAGGTTAGATTAAAATTTACTTTTTAAAAGGTTTTGATCCCTTTCTTACTGATGCAGCAATGATTTTTAAATTTGTGAATAATGTACATCTCTCTCTGAACAGAACTGTGATATTTTGACAGTATATACTGCATATAATTTGTATATTTTTAAAAAGAAACGCTTCAAAAGTGACAGCTAAAGCTACACCTATTTTCTCATCCTTCTGCAGTGTCTTTTCCTTGTAGTATTAGAAAGACTGAAGCAATTTTTAGACAAATATACACCATGAGAAAAATACTGGAAGTTCCTACCGAACCAAGAAGACCTCTGTTAGTCTTCATAGATCCTTCAGAAAATGCCTCTGAAAGTAGGGGCTCAGAAAAAGAGAATAATTATTGGAAGTACTTGCCCTTTTCTAATGTGGACACTGTGGTATCTGCATGATTTAATTTAGGTAAAACAGGAAAACAAGTTATTTAAGACATGAGGAGAAATATGGATTTCACTGAAATGAGTGGAGAAACAGCTGGTCTTGTGTCCTGGTGGACTGTATTCAAAAACCAGCTGAAACTGCATTCAGGAATGAATAAAGGATCTAAGGCTGATGAAAACTAAGCATGTTACCAAGGTGACATACTTCAGCTTGGTGGGGCAGCTGTACTATTATTGAAACATCCTAATTCAAATAACCTATGGTACGCTATTGCTAGATAACCAGCTTTCTCCGTCTGACAGACACTAAGCTGACGTAATTGCTAAAAGAAACAATGCAAGGAGCAGAAGAGGATGGGTGTTTTGCACAATAAGGAATCAGGATAAGGATGAGAAAAAAAATGTAAAACCTAATAACATTTTGATGCTTTCCTCTTAACCAATATTACAAACTAGTCATACATACATACATACATACATACATACATACATACTTCTACATAATTACATTCCTAAATGTAAAATAACACTAAGAAATCCTTAGCACCAAGGAACCAGCTTCAAGAGGGAGAGTGTTTTCAGAGTGGTATGAAAGGTCTTAGTGATACAGATTACCCAAAGAAAGAGAGATCAGCAGTTATCATCTGGAAGGCAAAGGATTTATTCTGGGAGAGTTGGAAGGTTGGATGTAGGCAGTGGGAGACTTCAGTTCCAAATAAGTGAGCCAATCCAACTGATTAATACATGCGATAACAATCTCCACTCTCTTGTTTATAATACTATTTTTAAATTTTATCTGTTGCATTCCATTAGCACAAGAACTTTGTTAAGCATAAATATACTGTTAAGTAGAGGTTTCATATACTCAAGGAAATAACAATCAGACAAATGAGATGAGATAGAATTAATGTATGTTCCTTTCCTGAATGTTTCCAGTTTCCCTCTTTTTCTGTCTTTTTTCAGTATTTACTTAAAATATTTCAGGCTTCAAACTTACTGATATAACATCTAGTATCACTGAAACTGATTGGGGTAAGCACATATTGCAAGACATTTTGTGAATGATGATCTTTTCCAAGGCATACAGAATGGATCTTTGCAGTCACATTCCTGCCATATGACTCAAAAAACACTGTCTAGAAGTCATCAAATGGTTTGCTGATCATATTTTTTGTAGGTCATTAAAGGGAGCAGATTTCAGATGGTAGAGAGAATGCAGAGAGAAATATCAAGAAATTTTTTTGAGGTAGCGTTCCTGAAGTTAACATGGATTTAATTTGAAATGGCTTAAAATTAACAAAGTGAACATTTTGGGTTTTTTGGTTGGTTGGTTGGTTGGTCTGTGTTTTTTGTTTGTTTGTTTGTTTGTTTTGTGTCTTGAGCCACCTCTAAGAATGATTATGTTTTTTTCAGAAAATTGAAATTAAATGAAAAGGGATACAGAAGACAAAAATTTATCTGAGTCTCACTTTATCAATGTTAGTGACATTTGACTTCTATCCTTTAGGTCTGAATTTGTCTTTTATAATCTAGATCCATTTTAGAACTTAATATATTACCAAATATTTTCATTTGAAAAGTATTTACGACAGCTGTTGATGACTCAACCCAGGGAAGGGCACTGCCTTTCCTCCTAGAGGAAACAGTCAAGCATCCTGCTGTCATGACGAGTTTCTGAGCAGCAGTCTCCATCAACCAGCCAGAGCACCTAGCTGGAGTCCAGATAGTATAGTAAACAGAAGTACTGGTGAGGGAGAAAAAAAAAAGAGAAGAGGGGAAGCTAGATTGGATCTAAGTAACAGTATTAATAATGCATAAGAGGGAAAACACAAACAGGGAAATTTCTTCAGACCCCAGCTATATTGCTTAGGGACAGACTCATTGTGACAAATACATCAGGATTTCCCCCTTGCCCCAGAAGGTCATAGTTTTAAGTTTTCGCTGCAATCTGAAGTAGGATTATGTCCATATTTCCCCACATCAACCAACAAGATTATTACTGGGAACATGAAGTGATTGTGGGAGTTGTAAAAACCAAAGAAAAGCTCAGCAGTTATGGGGGAAAAAAAAAGCCACCTGTTTAACCAGAAAACGAAATTTTTTAAGTTACGGTGCTGAATAAAGACACGGGTACCTCTTTCAGGCTGTACACAAAAAGCACATACTTAGAAGAGCCTAACTAGATTTGTATGTTTTAAAAATTTCTAAAGTAGCTTTATATAGGAAAGAGTTTTGGGAAAGAAGTGAGGCTAGCACTCTAAATCCTGGCTTAGGGGATCACACTCAGCCCTGGTCTTATGCTCACTATACTCTGCCTGCAGCTTTGCATGAAGATTACTTACACATCACTTAAAATTTAGTATTTGCCTCCTTCACCGCCTTCTTCTACAAAAGTGAATTACCTTGTGAGTTGCAAGTACTGTATGTGATTTGAAGCATTAATATACTGTAAGTACGGTCATTTCTACTGCTGTACACTCACTAAAATCTAAGAATGCTCTTGTCATTTTTCTGGGACATTCATAATTATTCATAAGTATTCACAATTCCTCTGTCTGGCTGTGCAGTATCAGACAGAAGCTTTATAAAATGGAAGATGTGGAAGCTACATTTAAAGCTGCATTTTTGTAATCTTAGAAATGAAATGAAACCAATAATACTTTGTACGCCTTTTTTTTTTTTTTTCCAGCCATAGACTGGGCGGGGGGGAAGTTCTTAAACTTTTGTAGCTCTCAAAACTCATGAAAACAGTGTTCTCAGCAGACCTGTAATGCATCAAGAGTATAGTGTTTAATCTCCAAGAAATTTCTCAGTGTCTTGAAGTATAAATTTGATCAGATGAATAATTCTTTAGATGCTGAAATCCACTGGGACTATGTTGTGCCTTAACAATTAAAAAATAATTCTTCTGCTGGATGTCCAGAAACAATTTGAGTTCTGAGACAGTATTGCTTTTATGCATATCACAGCATAAATGTACTCATTTTTAGTATAAAGCAATAAATGGCCTCTTTTCCCTAAGGACCCTGACAAGTAATTTTGTATAGATTTACACTTGAGATCCCTGGATGAAACCTTTTTGCAATCAGTGTAAGGATATACAAACAGAAAAGCTCAACACTTTCCCCTAAAACTCAGCAGCTTGTAACACTGAAGTAGCGCATGAAGCACTAATAATGTTTCTCTGTGGATACGTCAGATTTAACATTGCTGTGTAGGTCAACTTGAAGCATCACAATGGCCAAGTACAAGCTTATTGTACCAAAGGTCACGCAAAACTGTCCCTGCATTGAAAGCTATTTTGTCCTCCTTGTTTATTAATGCTGATCTGTCTATACTAATGGATTTAGCTTGTAGGGGGCTGGGGAAAGAATAAGAGTTGCTATTTCTCGGCTTCCATTCTCCATTAATATTAATATAATCTTCAGCTATAGCATACTGGTATGGTACACACTAAGAACTTATAGGACACAGTGCTCCAGTGCTTAACAGACACATATATTTGTTTTGAGAATAAAATACACTCCGCAATGTGTTATTGTTCACAGTTATTAACTGTGGCATTATATGTTAACAAAGAACTTTGTTTCACTAACATCTCTTCAGACTTCATCCTCTGAAAGTAGCAACATAAGTTCAGATGTTTGGTACACAAAAATTAGGTTTGTTTTAAAAATCACTGTTATGTTTAAGACAAAAGTAAATATGTTTAAATATCAGTAATACAGTCCCTATGCTTAAAAAACTTCCAGTTTGTTTACTGTGAGTTTAGTTATGTAAATGCTGCAGAATTAATCCTGAGTCCCACAAGAAGGCCCATTAAAAGCAGTAGAAGATATACATCTGTCAGGAAAATCTGTGCGAATAAGCATCTCAGACTGAAGACTTATTTTTGTAAATCAGAGGGATCTTTCCATATGCAAGGGTCTGCATTCCTGTCACTGTAGCTAGGTAATTGAATTTACTAGCCAAATCCCTCTAATGTTCTTACAGCAATTCCCAAAGCAAGGGTGGTAGTTCATCAATTTAATTCCTGGTGTGAATCCATAAAAATCATGTGTCTCAATGTTAGATATACTTTGGAGGGAAAAAATGCCCCAAAAAACCCAAACCCAAAATACTTTTCCATAAATGTGTGTTAATTAAAAAAATCTCAAAACATTCAGGGATCTCACATACCTCAGCAACTACAAATACTCTACCTGAATAAACTCTCAAACCTAGTAATTGCATGTAGACAACTGGGAGAAGAAGCAAACTCTAGGGATGAGAGAAGAGCTGGAGAAAAAAAGAAAAGGAGAAAAATATAAAACTATAATAAGAATAATAAAAAAAGAAGTAATTTGCTGAGATACTCTGAATGATGATTGGAAATGACAGGTTATCTTGATGGACACCCACGAGAAGTAACCTGACTTTGCTTGCAAATATGTTCTATTAACAGAAAAAAGTAATGTAATATGTAAAAAGGAAATTGTTATCTCAAACACATTACAGTCGTCTGTATTATAGCAGTGGATCTGGATAGTCTTTTTTTAAAAATGGAAAAGTTTAATTTCTAAAGACACCTAGAAGATAAATAAACATAATTCATAGTTTGGTGTAATATGATTTTCATAAATAATGGTTGAATAGTTTTCCTCTGTTAGAATATAGCAATTTAAAAGAATTTTCATCCCTGTTTACTTTGTTCTCATTATGCTAAAATTTTCCATTTACCTACTAATAATTGGGCCCTCTCCCTATTCTGTTGTGTAATCTTTTATCTGAACACATATAGATGTTGCATATTCAAATTGCTACTTGTTTCACCGTTGTCTGTTGACAATAAATATTCTTATTTACCTCATGTTGAATATGTGCAATATTCAATATTCGTATATTAGATGGCCTAAACTGATAAAGACTAGAAACTTTGGTAAAATTTTAACATGCCCATGCGTCTTATTGAAAAATATATTAAAAAAGAAAAATTAAAAATGAAAAATAATGAACAGTTTTTAATTCCACATACACAATTACAACATATGTGTAGGAAATACTTCATATGAATAACTATTTCAGTGTTTTGCAAACTAAAGCAATATATGCTCTTCACTATTTTAGTAAAATGAAAGAATGGGTTTACAAAAGTGTCTTTAAAATTTCATACTGTTTAAGCATGTTTGTGAGTGGAAAATAATTTCAGCATAAGGAATGTCTATGCAGAAATCCTGCAACACTACTTAAATTCAGAGCTAAGAGAACCAAATACTGTCATTTCTCTGTAAGTCATTATTAGAATTTACTTGTAATGAATCTTATATACTATGTACTATTTCTTCAATATAAGCTATATATTAGAAAATATTTTTTTCTGTGTTATGTGGTATTCTCAGGAGCAAAAGCAACTGCATAATATTCTGAAAGCATGAAGACATACAGCACATATACCACTGAGGGTAAAGTGAAAGGTTTTTTGACCTCCACTTGGACAATCTAAAGGAAAAAGTACTAAGATAAAAGACCTTGGGAAATCCCTCTAAAATATCTACAAATGTCTTTTCTGAAATGGTTTTCAAAGCAGAGACTATTTTTACTTGAGAGCCACATAAGGAATTTTGAGTTTTAGAGCTTGTTCCTTCATTGCATTAGGCCAGCTCTACATCAGTATAACTGCATTGATTTCACTGGAATTTTCACCAGCACTGAGCTTAGCAGAGAGAGGGATCAGGATTGCAAGATATGTGGCATTCATCACTGAGGGTGAGCAGCTTACCGCTAAAGTGGAGGGAATTTGATCACCTACTATGGATGCTGGAATTTCAGAAAGCACTTCAGAGCTAAAACACATATTTTTCTCTTTCTCCTCATTTGTTAAAAACAACTCTTTGCATTCGTATCGTAAGGAAAAAAAACCGACTCCAAAATGATCATTCACTGGAATAATTCTTCATGCTTTTAGAGTACACTACAGATTTGAAAGTTGCTCTGGATTTGGTCATCTTCTTAGACTGTAATGGGTTTTCTGAGCTGGTCTGTGCTCCCAGAGACTTTTACCTTCCATTCACTTCTGACTGTGACAGAAATTGATGGGATTTTATCTGTCTCATGAGGGAAAATATATAATGATGCCTCAATTTTAAATGAAGCTGTTTCTGCATTTACAAGAAGTAAACTCATGCTTATTTTCATACGTTTCTCTAAAGCTGCTTTCAAGTTACTCAGAAATGCCAAAGCATCCTTTTTATAGTACAGGGTGTTTATTTTTTGTTTATTTGTATATTTGGTTGTGTGTGTTTGGGGTGTTTGAAAACCTGCATAAAAACTAGCAGTTCTTTTCTACACAGAAAATTTGTTACTATTTACTTAATACACGTATTACCTTTGATATAGTTTAAGTTTCTTAGTTTTAAATGAAGAAAAAGTATCAAATATTTAATGGGGGAAAAAAGGATAATGCTTTTTCTTTCTTTGTCAGTAAGTCTTAAACTAATCATCAGGGAGCCAAATGGACAAAATTTCTTTAATCTTGGTGTCAGCAGTAAACAATCAATGATAGCCTTATTTTTTTTTTGTTTTGTTTTGTTTTTGTTAAGGAAGCACTTAGAATAGAAGCAGACAGGTCACAGAATCACAAAATCTCATTTCAAAAAATAATTGTATTTTGAGGATGAGAGAACTATTTCATTTGTACATTTGCTTTTCTCTTTCAGCAAGAAGTTAAAACCAAATGTGTATCACCCTGTTTCTGTCTGAAAATCAACTATTTTTCTAAGTAAGAGTTGTGGAGAAGAATGCATTCTCAAGGTGAAATAAAAGATGAAATTTCCTATGGGATAAATCCAATTTGAATGTTGTTGGTATGCCATCTTGATATTTTATTGCAGTCACACTATCACTTTTTTTTCCCCATAGAGCTGAAAACTGTCTCTTTCTTCTGCCATAATCAGTAACTTTCCTTATGCATTTGTATGTTAGGTGACAAAGATGACTCCTCTGTAGTGCTTGACTTTTCCTAGGAAAAGCTATTCAGATGGTGGTTCTGTCCTCCGTGGTTAGCCAAAGGATTGAGCCAAATACTACATGATTCTCTTCATTTCAGGGGAGCAAAGCCAGCAAATATATAAACCCAAAACCTTTCCAAATAGCAAAAATTTCTGCTGTTTACTATCCAAAAATTTGCCAGTTATACTAGTGTTTTTCTTCCTTTATTTTAAAAGCAAAGCGAAGGGATTGAAAGATTTTTACAAAAGGTAAGAACTTGGAAAACACGATCTTAAAAGTTACATCTTATTATAAAAGCTAGGCACGTAGAAGGATCTTTGTTAAATAGTGTGATGGTATGTAAACCAGATAAAATACAGCTTTTGCAGTCAGGATACCTGAAATATATGCCTATGGATATAAATATATGATACATGCTACTACATCATCCCCCCCCTCCCAAATCCATAAAGGAGGAAAAATGGATCCATTTTATCCATGTACACAAGTTCTGTCTACACTGATTTTTTAAGTTAAAAATATGAAGTATATAAACAAGCACTAATGCAAAACTCTTCATTAAGTCTAACTATTCAGAAGATTGCACATTAGTAAATAAGTCATCCTTTTGCCTTGTTTGTTGGGTTTTTATCTGACCCATGTTAAATGTGTCAACTATTACACATCTGAGAAAATACCATCATATGCAACAGGACAGACTGAAATGAGTAGTTTTAGATAATTTAATTAGGTTATAGGGTTTTTAATATAATTCAGTAAGTATGTGAACTTTTAACTTGTGTTAACTCAATTTCCTCATGCTTTCATTTACCATTTGTTGAGGACATTACAGTGATTAGCCAAAGCCCTTCCAGATCTTAATGTTCTCAATAAATTCTGATTTAAATTGACTGTCACTTTCTCGCTATAATAAAGTAGGTATTTGACATCTCAGAAGGAACCACACTACTGTCTGCTACATTTTCTTGCAGGAAATTTTTCTAGTTTCACAAAATCAACAGAAGTACAGTTGCACTAAAGATCGCAATGAGTAGCCACAGGAGGTAGGTGCACTGGACAAGTGCAAGTACATCCTCAGAGTTTTATAATTTTGATTCTTTTGAGAAATTAAAATGATGCTGCTTGTTGTTTGTTTGACAAGCTATACAACACTATTTTCATATTTAATTTTTTTGTTACCAAGTTATTAGCAGAGTCTGAACACTCTAAAAAAACCCAAAATAGCCAGCTTGCTAGCAATATATATTCACTGTGCTGCAATGCAACTGCCACAGCAGTGTTCTTTTCCTGTTAGGTTCAAAGATTAGTGTGGGTCAAGTGCCTGGAAAGCAAATCTGTTAAACTGCAAAATGGCACACTACAAACACTGCAAATTTATGTATAAAAATTTTCCAAAGGCTTTTCTATTTTTTTATTTTTATTTTTTCATTTTTTTTTATTTTTTTGTTTGTTTTTAGATTCAAGGAATTCTAAAATATATTCATAACTTATGTGGTCAAGTAAAAATTAGGAATGATTTTTAGGAAATAAGATAGAAATATTCAGGAATATAGGATAGAAAAAGGAGATTTATAGCCCTTAGTCTCTCAGTTCCTTATAATTTTGTATATTCATATCGCAGACATATATCTTAGAAATAGGTGTATTTTGCAACCACAGCCTACACAGCACTCAAACTGTGCAGGCAAATAATACTGTGCTAGACTAACATTTTTTTGAGAACAAATTCTGCCTTCATAAGAACTCTGCATCCTGGTGGGGTTTTTTTTCCACTATGGCATTTTTTTTCTCTAGACTTCTTTGAGGTCCAGCACATCTTGATCTGTTTTTCCCCCTCATTTAAACACTTGTGATCCTCTTAATTAACATCTGATTTTTTTTCCAAGACAACACATTCTGAAAAGTGACAGTCTCCTCTTCATCCTTCCTGGTAACTGGAACTTCTTGGTAGTGCCCATGTAAAACTTCCTACATCTCTTGCTTTGGATTCACCATGGATTCATTTGAAGAACACAGCTCTCCCCCACCCCCGCTCTACAGATTGCCTTAAGTTTTTTCTACTCTGTTATTTATTAAGATATTAATCAAGCATCATAAAAATAGGAGCCTTCAGTTAAATGTCTATATACATGCTCCGGTCCCTAGGACCCTGTGGGAAAATTTGTGTGTTAACTACTTTTCAAATATCAGCTCTACTATAACAGGTTTGAATCTGGATTTAGATCCTAAACTCAGGTTGCCTTTTTAAAAAACTATTTTAGAACCCTGCCCTAGTTTTGCCTCTTAGTAATTTTTCTTGAAACAGTACTTTGACATTGGCAATTTCTCAATCATTCCAATACTATTACCCATTTCCCATAAAAAAAATTCCTACTCTCCCACAAAAAAATGTATTTATATTCAATATTTTTATAGTACCAAGCTTATTTATTTTTAAGCGAACCATTTTTCTTTCAAACCATTACAAAAGGATCTGCCTTCTGACATCTATCTTCTCTTATTTTTAGCTTAATCAACAATGAAACTGATAATATTCTGTATGAATAAAATGCAAGAAAAAGAAATCATCTTGTGTTTAGTTTTTTTTCCTCTTTCTAGTTCATACAGCTCTTAACCAAAACCTGTATTTATCCAAATATTTTGATATTAAGTAGCTGAAATTTCACAGAATAATTATATAAGTTAGAAAATACTGTTTTGCATGAGACTTGTAAATTGAGTTCACAACATGGATGTTATTTGCACATATATTTTCATACTAGTAGACTTTTCTTTGGGAACATACAAGTCTACTAACTGTCTGTCTGCTCTATTGTTGTAATAGAGCAAAGGAGAGTTATGCTTTATAAATGCTTCAGAATGTTGTATGTATGTATTGAAGTATTTCGTACAAGAAGGAAGTAAGCAGATAAAGGAGATTTACTGGCAAATGCAAGGAAGAAATTATGTTAATGTGATCTGATTGCCTAGTTGGGATTTTTTATTTGTATTGGAACTTTAATTTCAGCAGGATTCTCAGGCTAAGTGCATATATAAAAATAGATTTATTTTTTTTTTTTAACTTTAGGTCAAATTTTGGATGTATTAAAATTTGATTGTGCCCCTTAAGCTTTTTTATTAACCTTATTTATTTATTTATTTATTTTTATTGAAATCTTCCAGGATTAGGCAGAGAGCAGAATTTTTACTTACTATGTATTTTTAAGTGAACTTTGAAAAATCACTTTTAAATTGTTCCAAAACAAGAAAAACACATCACATTTCAAATTGTTAATTGCATTAATGTAATTAAGGTAATGCTTATTCTTCTTTTTCATTTTCCATCAGTCAATTCTACAATTTCTTCTTTAAGCAGAAATGTATTGGCCTATCAATAAATCCTCTATTTTAATCCTCAGAACATGCACTGCAATAGAAAGAAACACAGAGTTGATTTTTTGGCCATTAGTATGCAATTTGTTTACCCAGATGGTCCATTTTATCTTCAACTCTGAGTGTAACTTTCCATAACCTGATCTATTTTTAAAGGATGAAAAGTACTTTTCCTGTAAACCAAGAAAGCAATGAAGCATGTAACATCTGTAAAATGGGTATACCACCTGCAGTATTCCAATAGTCAATGAGAAAAGTAAAATAAGAAAGTGTTGGGAGGCTTTCTGTTCCTGGTAACCCCAATGTCCGGAGTCTGTCTAAAGAGACCTTAATAATTGTAGGGATTCAGACTGATTTCTTACTTTACAATGGGAACTAGGGTGGAGACTTTGGGGGGAAAAAAGAACAACCAACAAACAAAAACCTCTGCATAACCTGTAAGGGAAGATGTCATACTTGAGCTTGGATGGCATGAAATCTATGAGTACAACATTTATCAAAGAGGAAAGTGCTATTCTTGCACAAATGAGAACCTGAAATTTTTAAACTTAAGAGATACCAAGTTTTGCACCAATAATGACGCAGTACCTTTCCTTGATATTTGCAAGCAGAAATGTATATAATTAGAGTTATTAGAAACAGTAGAGAAAGTGAGAATCATCATGAGACAAAAGATGTGATTGACATACTTCTACATACAAGTCTGAGCCATATTTCACTGTGAAAATATTTTTAATAGAGTATACCTGGCAAGTATACAGCTATTACTATATCAAACAAAACAATAACAGCACTGAACAGCACTGTTCCTGAGCTTGGGAACAATGCTGTCAAAGAACTGCCCTGTGCTTTGTACCTTCCAGGAGGGTTTAATGGGTATTTTTGTAGATATATAAGACAGAGTATAAACTTTCTTAGATATTTTGAGGCAAATCTTGATGATCAATCTGCCAGAGAGAAATTACGTAAGTGCAACACACGCTTCTTAAAAGCAGAGTGCAAAATGCTGTTTAACAATATCTGCTCGTGAACAAGAAGGGAAAGAGAGAATGAGCTCTTTCCTCAGGTTACAAAGAAACCAAGCTTCTTTTTAAAATTCAAGTAATTATGTCATGTCTACACAATACCTATGACATGGGAGGGGAACTATAATCTATCAGGTCTGTTCCAAGATAGATGCATCTTGCTTTTCAAAAAATGATGGACTTAGTATTAAAATCATCTAACATATTTATATATGTATTTGGCTTCTGCTATACTTCCTCTTACCCTCCTGACATTTCAAGAGTTATCTGCCAGATCTTACAAATGCTCTCCTCTAAAAATAACTGCTGACATTTGCAAGTGGCATGCACTAATCACATTCAGAATAGGATTTTTTACATACACTTATTTTGCCTTATATTTTTTGTAGACTTTGGCTCTGATTGCTAAATATAATAAAAAAAAAAGGTGAAGATATTCCATTGCTGCATTAAAACAAAAAAATGTAGTGATTATAGCTGGAGAATTTTGACACTGTGTTGTTTTTTTTTTGTTTGTTTGTTTTGTTTGTTTGTTTGTTTTTTAAAATTTAAATAGTCACTTGCCTATCCAGTTTTCAGCAAGTGAAGGCAATGGGGGTCTGCCTCATTATTCAGAAGAAAATCATGTGTGTTTCTGAGTAACACAAAACTGGCTCCTCTTGAAAGATGGCCTCACCTCTCTGACAAAGCGAAGTAGGGACTTAGAAATTAATTTCCTGCATTCAGCACTTAAACTTCAGCCTAGGACTTCAGAAGCCCCTCACTTCATCTATTCACTTCATGAACTCTGAACTCTGATGTTGCTACAGGAGCTCTGTCCCCACCTGTTGAGGCTCTAACCAGTTCCCACACCGAAATTGGTTTCAGTTTGGCTTGCTTTACATTTATTTGTCTTACAATGTCGTGGAAGAAACTGTTTCTTTTTTGTTAATGGCTTTTAAAGAATATGGCTGCTAATCAGTGACTAGAAGGCTGGGGCCTATGCCAACTGTGAAAAGAATTCCAGTTGGTTTGCTTCCACAAGTTGGAATTTTTATGCATTCTCCTAGTGGATGCTGGTCCTTCAAATCAGCAATGTGAGGTGTTTGTTATCCATAGCAACCAGCTTCTACCTCATTTATCTGTCATGGAGGAGAAAGAGGGAGCATCAAAATCACTGGCATGTTGGCTGAAGACACTATACATTTGTTGTGGGATTTTAAGGAGGGGGTCCTGTAGCTTCTTGCCCAGACTCCATTTAATATTTGGTACATGAGGTTATTAAGCTTCTGACCTGCTGTTCAAGTCCATCTGTTTTCATCTCAGTCTTCAGTATATCGAAATCAATGTTTCAGTCACAAATATTATAAACAAGAATCACAGATACTGTGCATACAAACTAAAACCCTGAAATTAAAAAATCATGAAGATGCTTCCATAAATGTTTGAACAAATTTGCTTATTATTTCACAAAGAAAAGCTTTTTTTTTTCTTTCTGAAAAGACTTTCTAATTCTCCTTTAATCACATGATGTGATTCAGAAGCCTGTATGATCATGTATCTGCACTGGTACTAAAGTGAACAGGGAAGACATATGATGTCACTCATAAGGAAAATTCCTACTCCAAGTAACACATAGAGGCCACAAACTGTCAGATTCTGGTGGGGTATATTTGGTCAATGATACAATGTATCTTCTAAAACGTCTGCTTAGGTAATAACAGATTTTCTCTCCTAGCCCAGTGGAGAGGAAGCCTACATGAACTTTAGGTTACTTATAAGAAAGATACAAATATTTAGCCCATTATCCTGATTCTTGCATGGCTCCACCACTTCCGTGGCATCTGATTGTTGCCTGCTATTCTGCTGAAATGACATCACCTTCAGTACCTATTAGAAGAGCTGAAAATCAATTGATAATAATGAAAAAGGTGTTTTCCTCCTCTTTTTTTTTTTTTTTTTTTTTTTTTTTTTAAAGAGGAGACTGGAGAACATGTGAGTAAGGAATGACTACATTCACTGTATTCTTCTGATAAACATTTTCTCATTTCCACATTAAACAGAATAGAAACCCTATTATTACCTGTCTTAAGTTAGAGTTCCTGAATTATAACATCTCATTTGCTGCAGAACACATAATACTAATTGAGATTCTGAAAAGAAAATGAATTAGCACATTCTTAAATGGATTTTCCAGATGATTAATACATCTAAGCTTGCTCTTCCTTAAATTTAGGATACAGACCTTCCTTCCAAGCTATGCTCCTTTAAGAGAAAAATACATGACCTGCTCGGTCATGTAAATAAAATATCACATTGTTGTCTGTTATCTGAAAGTGTTAAGAACTACCAAAAAAAGAAAGAAATCTGTCACAAAGAGTTAAACTGAAGGTGAAAATTTTTATGTAGTCTGGAACATAAGAGAAACCATTTCATTTTTATATCAGATTCTGTCTGTTCTGTGCCAACAAAGTTACATATAAACACAGCTGAAATGCAAAGCACTTTTTGTTGGGTTCAAACTGGAAGAATCTTCTTGATGGAGCTTGTCTCAAAATCATTTGAAGTCAAAAGTGTCTATACAAAACCATTAATCTCAGAATGTGTCTAAACACTATCCTGGAGACAGGCTACAATTTACAGTCCTCTGTGACAGGCAAATCACTGGTAGAGCCTTGTCATTTAACCCCAATGATTTCTTCAGTAGGCACGGAAAGAAAGGTTTTCATACTGCCCTGTCATAGAAGGGCTACACAACACGTCAACACTGTATAACTTTACATAAAAATTAAAGCAATATGCAGGCATTACAGTTGCGAAAAAAGATCAGTAAGGTGGGCTTTCAGATCAGTGTCATTGATAAAACTCACTATATAAAGAGAGTTTTGGCATTTTTTAGGGAAAAATATATTGGAAATTGTGTTTTCTTTTGCATCAGGTTTTCACTCTACATAGTTTAAATGTAAGATGGAACTCTCTAGTTTTATTTAAGCCCACAGTACAGTTTCAATCTCCAGTTACCTAATGGTTCATGTAGAGTACACCAGCACAATGGTCAAGCTTATCTGCCCAATATACACAAATCTTGTAAAAATTCTGAAGGTTAAAATGATGGCTATTAAATTCTGATGGATAAAATTTGGATTATGTTTATTTAAAGAGAACACTCTCTTCAGTTTTAATGTTTAAGTTCTTCTGTTTAATATGTATTTTGCCATCATAAATGGAATTCTATGCAACCTAGAGCCCATCTTAAAGTTTACAGGTGTTTCCAACATGTGTTTTCTATACAGTGTTTTCAATTGTCTTCATACACATATATTTAGAAACTGTTTTATAAAACGCAATAAGTCAAAGTGTTATTTGTTTTACTTTTTCGCACCTGGTATATTATATTTGCATTTGAAAATGTTTCAAGATACACAAATGAGAAATCATATTCCACACATACTATCAATACAACCTTTTTTGTGCAATGTGACAAGTAATTATGTTCACGTTACATACAACTCTTTGTTTAACACTGTCATCCTAGAACATCATCTAACACATATCACTGCTGGATGGTAGAAAAAATGAATGCCAGAAAGACCCACATGGAGTTCCCAAAAGTAATCTGGTGCTTCCTAACTTTTCTTGCCCTGACCTTCCTGCAGAAAGACTTCCATCTGTTTTGAGGGATATAGGTGGAAGTTATTGGGTTGCATTTTCCTTGAAGGTCAGAACTGGCAGTAACTTACTGATAAAGGAAACTCAGGGGGGAAAACAGGCATTACTGTACACTTAGGAAACTAGGCAATGTGGCCTCAAGAGTGGTTACAGTTACAGCCAACACAGAGATACATACTGAATGTGTACTAAAAACCATGCCCTTCTCACACAGTTAGAAACTGGTAAAAAAATCAAGGAGTAAATCAAGGTATTGGAGGCAGGAAGAAGAGAAGAGACCTTTAGTTGTACCTCTCAATGTCTGTGATTTTCAAAAATGTGTTTTGATCTACTTTACTACTCACAGGCATCCACAATCACAAACCTGACCATCAGCTCATCAGAACCTGCATTTGCTGTATCATCACCCTGAAAAATCCTACCAGACTACAAGATTCACTACCTTCTGCTCAAGTCTGGCCAGATACTAGTAAAAATTATATAATATTAAGACTTCTTTAGATTTAAACAAAAGAAGTGTTGCCCACAGGCTTACAAATATCAATATGGTTTGACTCTATCTCCAACAACTCTGTATTTCACTTCTATGTCAGGGGAACACATATGTCAATGGAGCTCCTATTTGTAAACTCTCCAAAATTGAACTCTGCTGCAGTTATGAGAGTAAAACCAAACAAAGGCATTTATCCAAACCCCACGAAAGGAACAAAGGCACCAGTTTGTGGACTGGAGTCAATGTGTTTAAACTGTATGTGGATTTGGTAGACAAAGCAAACTATTTGAAAAGAGACTAGATAAGAAATAATATCTATTTTGCAGTGGCAGGAAGAAGCACATAAAAAACCTCTGATTATGAATTCATTGGCATCTCATCATTCAAAATTAGTTATCCTTCATTAACTATAATAGTATTTTTTTATATTTTTGAAGTGTGTTAATCCATCAACACTAACTTAGATAATCCCAAAGATAGTTAACTACTAACTTAAAAAATAATCAGCAGCATTGGGCAGCAGGCAAGATGTAAATACCCTTAAATTAGAAAAATATTGTAATTTTTACATTTGTAAGCCATCAGTTTTCATAGCACACTGCCTGACATTGTGCCATGTTCAGTGAGCTTTGTACAATGTACATGAGTCATGTAAAATACAACTTGTCACACTATCTCAAAAATCAATATTTTCTTCAAAAATTGAGAGCTGAAGATTGTGCTTAGAGGGACTGATAACACTTGTTAAATGCAAGGCTTATAGAAGGTAGTTATTAGCATTTTTGCATACTGGTTTAATCCAGATACCTCAACTTTCATTATCAACAATTTTAACATATTCCAGTTTTGAGCTTTCCCTATGAAGAAGCACTTAGTTTTGCTGAACTCTGATAAAATGTGCATTAATTCACTAATCTGGACAAATGCTCATAAGGATCAGGGCCTTAAAATTATTTTGATTTTTGTTTTGTAACCTATAATTCCTGAGTTCTATCTTTCTATTTTTTTTCACAGCTTCAGGTTTTCTGTGTGCATGATATTCCCCACCATAACCTTAAATTATTCTGTCCTTCTGGTGTTCAGTGGCAGTCTCTGAGGCTTGGGCTTTATTCTCCTTCAGGGTTCATTCTTCTTCTAAATACTCATCATCCATTGCATTTTATAAAGAGAGTTCCCAGCAGTAGTTTTTAAAATAAAAGATAAAATGTTCAGTATCTGAACATTTAAGGCTCTAGTGTCAGTACCTGGAATGCCTCCTGTTGACAATGATGGTTATCACTGGGGGCAACTGAGATCTGTTCATTCTGAACTGTCTTCAGAAATCAGCCTTATCTGATTGTTCTTTCAGATCAAAAGAAATACGAAGACAAAGAAAGCTGTGCATATTCTTTCACTCTTCACTTTGTTGTTAAAAAAGGAGGAATCCCACTAGGACCTATAAACCACTTTTAGATATCCCTAATCTTTCCTATGGATTTCTATTTTTTTTTCATTTATTGCCAGCTGACTTATTAGATTTTGATATTTTAATGACATAGCATACTGTTAGGAATTATTGTGAAAAACATATAACAAAATCTAGATCGACAAAAGAGTATTTATTGCTTAAATGGAAATGACATGTAATTCTCAGCATTTACAGCTGAGATTAGACATTTTTTTCCACATGATGGATATGTACTCAGTAATATGAATATTTGTGAAGTCTCCAAAAATCACACCTGGAGCTTGTGTACTCAGGCACAGTTATCATATTTTTAGATATTTGTGGAAGGTAGCTTGTATTGCAAGGTTCAGTCTCATAATAACTACCTTCATGAACTGTGCAGTGAGTAGAAGAGAGGAATACAATCGTTCACTTTTTAAACTTTTTATTTTTTTTTCTTTTAAAATCAGCATAGTTACATTATTGCTCACAAAAAGGGTGTGAAATAGTATGTACCGAAGTCCCACCTGAAAACCAAATTTAATCGGACTGTGCATTCACATTCAGCTTCACATGCGCTGGAGCTGCAATTTTTGGAGACCTTCCCAAAACTAAGTAGGACCCTGTTGAAGATTCTTACTTTTATATAAACAGCATTACCCATGTGGCTGGTTAATAACAAATGAATAAAACAAGCATACATTTTACACTGCTTTATACTGTATGACACAGCTATTATCAACTATATTAAAATTTTAACATGGAACCTGTATCTTACACATATTTTTTACATCTGGATTTTGGTACTTATTATTAATTTATATACTAATGAAAAATTCTTGGGAAGTCTCTGCAGTGTCTGTATAACTAACCAGTTCCCTGTTTTCTGACGAGTTTTGCCTGGTTCATTGACTTGTGTCACTCAAACGATCTGTTCTTATTTATTTTTTCCTACTGAAAGAAAATTAGGTCAATGAGCACCTTACTGACATCCATAAAGCTTCTGTTCACCTTTCTGCTTGTCTCACTATAATGCTAAAATGAATTTTGTGAACAACATAATTGGTACAGTAGCATCAAGCATACTGAGCCTCTTCTCTATATCTGTCTGATACCAAAGAAAAGGATATGGATAATGACTGGACCAGAGACCAGTTTCCTGTCAACTCAGAAGTGTGGCACGTCCGTTTCTGTCACTGTTAACTGAAGAAAATGCCTCGAACCTCTTCAGAGTAAATCTGGGGGTCAAATCTCAGTTTCAAAAAACTCTAACCCTTCCTACAGAGATTGTTAAACTACATCTAACAAGCAAAAATGTCAAATGCTCTTTCTTATTTCACACAAAACATTCAGAAGGCACAATTTTTTTGACACAAAGGCAGAATGCTGGGAAAAAAACCAAACCCAAGTTCTTAGTTCTATCAACCAAATACTTGACAAATTGAGTTCTACTAGCTTCTGGTTCAGCCTGAAGTATCAACTCCAGGTTTTCTTGATTTATATGCTTCCTGACTTAGCTCCCTCAGGCTATTCAGGTCAGATGGAGTCAGTAGATTAAATAAATAAAAAAAGAAAAATCATGGCACAAAATCTACCATAAATTAGCCTTAAAAAGTAGTTCAAAGAACCATAACAAACCATAAGAGAGGGATTTTAGTCTCTTGAAGGGAAATAACAAAAATGCTTTTTGAAACAATAGTTCAGTGGCTGAAAAATAATTGAGGGTCTTCAAATAACATGGCTGCAATTCTTGTGGCAACTCGTAGTGTCAGACATGTTATTACTATGCCACAAAAGTGAAACTGTCAAACTTATTCAATATTTTTCTTAAGAAAGCAACAAAATCTTCATTTCATTACTTTCTTTTTTTTTGGCATGCAAGTGATAAACAGTATGAACAAAAGAACATTTAAAAAAAAAAGAAAAACAGAAGGGAGACTTATTAAAAGAAATTTTTCTGCTCTTTTTTATCTAATATACTACTCTAAACATCCACACTCTAATTACTTAGACTGTAATGATAGTATGTAACAAAACCCAACTTCTATTTAGTTGTAAACATTTTTCCTGAAAATCATCTGTGGTTTTCTACATAGAAAGTATTCACTATATATTTCACTATCCAGCTAGTATAATTTTTTTACAGACCAGAAATGACAGTATCTTCTAGATTTTATTGTCTGTGATATTTACTCTCTGGTGCTGGATTGAATAACATCACTGTTAATAGCAACAAGCTGTAGAACTAAAAGCAAGTTTTGCCAAACAGTAAAGGGTCTTAAAAGATACTACTGAAAATCCTGGATTGTAGTGACATAGCACCTCCCTAGTCACAGTGCTTTTCCCTATTGCTCTGTAATCTGAAAGGGAACCCATGACGTTGCCTGTTTTCTCTCCTTACGTTCCAAAGGAGAATCCTATCAATAAAGACAAAAATTGTTCCTAAACACAAAGGCAAGTTTTCAGGTTTTCAGAAAATGAAAAAATCTCAGAATCATTTAGGCTGGAAAAGACCTTCAAGACCATCGAGTCCAGCTGTTACCCCGTTACTGCCAAGTCCACCACTAACCCATGTCCCTAAGTGCCATGTCTGCAGAGGATGTATTTCCCAGAATGCTTCACCTGGAATCAGTTGATGACCTGTATGCACTAGGTCAGCCCTGCTTTGATGAAACAGCACTAATTCTATAGCTACTACCTCTTGCTTGTGGCTATGCCAGCAAGTTATGCTGAGGCTCAAGAACAAGGGTTAATTTCCACTGCCTGCTGGATTCCCAAGAGGTTCAGGATCTTGCTTATGTGGCAAAGCAGGAATGTGTTTTAGCAGTCATTTTCCACCTGAGGCCATCTGAGCTTTTCAAAGGAGGCATCTCTATACTTTATTCAGCTATTACACAGGTTAAGTTAAATATGCTCAGGAACTGCTTAATAGCCTGACAGAATTGAGCTAATTAGTGATCAAATGACCCTGGCCAATTCTGATTAGAAGCATGATATTGCTTGCGATGATAACAGATTAAAATTTATAGCTTTAGTATTGTCCTTGGTTTGAGAGATTGAATTAATAAATTAATACTTCTCAAGAAGAGGTTTTCAACAGGAGCTGTACGCTGGAGATACACCAAATTCCTGAATGTTAGAGGCAGAAATACTCCCCTTGAAATGGTGGAATTTGACAAGGAGAGGAGAATCCTTACTCTAATCCATATTTCCAGAGCTATTTACTCAAAGCACTAGGTTAAATCATGATGTTTCCTCCTACTGCTCAGAAGGGAGATACATGGTTGTGAGACGGACCTAGAAGTTTTTATCAGGGAAATAATTTTCTAAAGATAGAAACCCATCAGTAACCCAATATTGGATTTCGAATGGAAAAAGTGCAAAGTTGTCTGCACAGAGAGGCAATTATGCCCAGGAATTCAGGCCTGGGAGACTCCCAGGCTAATCTGATTTGCAGTTCAGGACTTCAGAAGTGGACCTCAGCTTTGATGCAGAGATTTCAAACTCATTTTCAGCCACTGACTAGTGGTGGCTAAGATTTATTTATTTTTTTGTAAATAATTTCTCAGGTTTTCAATTAACATGCCAAACAGTGCAATTTTGTGTAAAACTGCTAGAAGCATCTGAAAATATGAAAACATTGAACGAATGTTTGTTGACTGATTGCTGTGAGTAGATGACAATTCAAAAGACTGATTATGATACCTGTTTATTCTACTGAAGACAACTTGAAAAAATTATTTCCACTGGCATGTCTCTCTACAGCTCATAAATACAGGTAGCCTGACAAAAACTGATAGCAATGTGGAGAAACCCACATCCAGCATTTAAACAGTAATCATAGAGATGATTAACTGCAAAAAAACCCAACACAAAACCCAAAACAAAAGAATAAAATATATGTAGTACCAAGGAGGTAAGTCTACTATCAGCTGGGATCTCTGATTCTCATATCAACAATGCAAGGACTTGAGATGCTGTAACATTTAGTGCATAGAGAGTGTCAAATTACAACAGGAGAGACTAAGTCACTGCTAAATGAAAAATTCCATGGGTGTCCAAAAATATATACAATATAGCAGAAACCATAAGCTCTTTGTATTGGTGTGAGAACATTGCAGTCTTATGGACACTCAACACTGTCTGTACATTGTCATGAAAGGAAAACAAAACAAAAAGCTTGTCACAGTAATAAGTTCTGCCATAAAACTGTATCATCAGGACATCTATTAAAAATAGAAACCTCTACTAAAACACCAACCTTTAACACAGTGTTCAACACCATTTGTCATGGATACAATTCATACAAAATGCTACTGTTTAAGTCAGAGAAGTTGGAAATAAATGATCACAAAAAAATTTAATGATAAAAATTTTAAGCAAAGAATTCCATCAAAATTAGTAAGTTTTGTATACTGTTATTGATTTTAGCTTCCCTCTAGAGACCCTCTTGACACTTGGACCTTTTCTTTTTTTTTAATCCCTACAGTAAACGTCTTTACTAAGGACTTTCACTGTTGCAAACTGCTGACAACTGCAGAAACACAGACCTACTAAGAATAACACTACATGGCTTACTTGGCAAATGAAACAGACCTGAAAGTAGTTATGGGGAACACCAAAAGAACCCCAAGAAGAATTAAGTGCATCATCACAGGACATCTGCTGCACCAGCAGCAGTAGTACCAAGTGGTTGGTCACATCTTTAAGGACACACGACGTTTGAGTAGTGTACCAAACTTGGAACTCATTTGAAACCACTGCCTATTCATGGCTCCAGATGTACTGATGTAGACAAAGAGAGGATTTCAAATGCATTAAAACAAAAAAAGAGTGAACACAACAACAGAATAACTGTATATATCTGATGCTAGCTTTGTGTAAGAGAAGTACAACCCATCTTCCATGTGAATCTTTGTGAGATCACATATGTGAGCATCTTAGCAGGGTATGCCACTTGGAAGATATAAAGGTCTCTTGCTTATTCAAGGATCTTAAAGAATTTTAAAAATTATCTTTTGGAAATAAATACTGAATGCACTTATAATTGCGACGCCTGCCTGTATGAACACGAATAAGAACTGGAGATACCTGTTACTGTATTAATTGATCTTGATTATTGCTGTCCTCATATGATCAAAATTGTTCCCTTCACTGAGAAGGCTACAGTAAGGTACAGTTCAATTAGAAAAAGCTGCAGTAATGGAAATTTAAATTTGTAAAATAAAATTGGTAGAATTACTGGCCTGTGACGGCTAAATGGGCAATGGAAGAGAACGTCTTACATGGGCTTGTTATATAAGAGCATGCTAATTTCAGCTCTCAGACCTTATCCAAGGATGCATCTGTATTTCTACATAAAAACATATCCCCAAACAGCAGCAGGTACAGATATTTCAAAAATAGTCTTTTAGTTTCTTTCTCATAGGCACACTACAAAACACACATTCATGTTGGATTTTAGTTTAAGTACTTAGTCCAGGGGAAAGGAGGAACACCTTTCAAATATTTGGAAAGAATTAGAAGAAATGATCCTATCCCCAAGTATGACATATTTTGCTACAGTAACATTCAATACATCCCTTCCAAAGTGGAAAACTGACAAAATTAAAATTAAGTGCTAAGAAAGCAAGAAAGTAACAACAATGTATTTCAGTAGTACAGATACTGTGATCATATGTATATGACAACAAATCACCAGTCAATAAATATTCTTAAGTATTCAGCTAAGACAAAATTATATATACAACCTAGAATATGTGATGTATACGTACAATTCCTTACATGTACTTTTTCATTCTGAAATGACCATAGCCTAATCTATTAGTTCTTAGTCAAAACCCATATTTGATTAAAATGAAAAGAAATTTCAGAATGCATGTGTAAATATATTTAAAACTATTTGTATAACTGCTATTCTGGATATTTTTACTGCTCATTTCTCTTTTGCTCACAATGAGCACAAAGCAAGACTAATATTCTGATTTTGCTAGGAAAATCATATCCAGAATCTACAAAGCTCTGTCATTAAAAGCTACTCTATCTACAAATACGAGTCCTAAGCTGTATTCTGAAAATAAACCAAGAAAGACAACTAGTACTGCATAGAGAAAGTGCATGGAAATATGAAAATTTCCCATCCCTTCCAGGCCATTATTTCAGTATTAATTAGTTAATAGGTTAAAAAAAACCCAAAACAAACAACAGCTGGTCAGTTGGGTCATATGTGACATTAGAACTGCAAGTATCTTTTTTTTGGGAATATCTCTTATGTTCACAGTTCCATGAGTGAGATACCATACCCCTCCTTACACTGTCCTTTTGTCAGATGCAAGAAAAAATTGTATTACTCAGCAAATACAGAACAAATTTAAATTAAATATGACAACATATCTAGGAAATGAGAAAAAAATAAAAGATGGTAAAAAAAAGTCTGATAATGAAGACTCTAGTTCTGATGACTAAGTGATACAATATCTAAAGCCTTTTCCAGCTTATAGAGATTTTTATTCCTTTACATAGAAAGAGAGCAAGTGAGAAGGGGAGGGGGCCAGGGGAAGAAGAATCTGTGGTCTGTAAATGCTCAGCACAAAAAATAAATTATAGTCAAGTAACTGAACTTTTCTGATGTGTAAATTGAATCATTCCCACACGCTGGTGTTTTATAATTAAAAGACCCTTTTCACTGTGGGAAATTTTACTGAATTTTGTATTAAAAGAAGAAACAAACCATCAATCAGGAGGAGGTAGGGGAACTCAAAGAGCTCAACCTATTAAACTTGAAGAGCGTAGTTGAATTCTGAATGACTTGCTCTAGGAAACTGTAGCACTTTTAAGGCAGCTACTGTACAAACATTAACGAGCAGAACACGTTTCTGATCACTGTTCTAAAATCTTTTGTAGTCATATAGAGGAATACACTCTCCATTTGGTGTCACAAAACTCAGAATATGGTTGTAAGTAGACCCTTTTTCGAGGTTCACAAGCTATAAATTACTTGACTTTGGTTACCGTTGAGAAAAATCACTGAGCTAAAATCCAAAGGAAGAAAACCTAAACTCCATGTATTTGTTCAATTCAGTACAGTTGTTATGTAAGTACTGATCAGACAGTAAGGTTTGCTCACAGCCAGATTGCTGCCAAATTCAAACATTTCTGAGTGGACAGCAGTTCAGAGCTCTCGTACCTTAGGTGCTTTCACCTGAGCTGAGGACATGGCTACGAATTACATTTGCAAATTATTAATCTAAATAGAGCCATCATTAAAAAGCATCACAATAGGGCATACGCAGGCAACAGTAGCTTTTTGGAAACTTGAGAGTGCTCAAAAGAGTGCTGCTTAATAGGTCATTTTAAGAATTTTATTATTTATTCAATTATGTTCTATTCTTGATGAGTCTGGTATCAGGGCAGAGAATTTATCATCCTAGATATTCCTTCATGAACAAAACATTTAGATCTGTTAAAGTTTACAGTCTGTGAATTTATCCCATTTTATATTTTGACCTGCACTGTTATTGCAACAACAATAAATTAGATACAACAGTATAAATTGTTGATAATGGGCAAGTCAGTAGAAGACTGCATACTGAGCACATACTGGCCTATTGAAATTTTGTAGTTTGCTGTATTCTGTCAGCTAGACAGTGGGGTGTCATTTTAAAAATACCAATACAGTACACAGGATCCACCAGAGCTTGAAGTTATAGAATGTTTTATCTTACCTTTGGCTTTCTATAGGGTGTTAGGTGAGTAGGTCTCTGAAAAGCCAGGAATCTGCAATGAGAATAGATTATGGAGAACCTGGTTATCAAACATTTCTATTTTGTAATTGTTTAATTATTATTACAGAATAACACAGTAGCTTCAAAAATCAAAACAAGATATAATAGATTATAATTTTTTGTCTTCACCATTATTTTCCTCTTTGCATTGTGATATATGATGTGTTCATAAACTGTATATTCCCAAAGTCTAAATGAGATTCAAATTATCTGTAATAAAATATTTATTATAGCTACTGCTGGACTGATGTTACTGCGCTGTAAAATGCAATTTTATTTCTCTGAACCATATGGAACTGTTGATTGTATGTTGAATACTAAATGTAAAAATGGTATTTCAGAGATCTATGTTCATTGTACCTCACTTGCTTTCACATATGATTCCTTCACGTCACACATGAAAATGTTCTTTCCTTTCTGACACTGTGGAAAATGGATCATGTGGCCTGAGAATTTAATAAAAATTTTCAGAGAAAAGTCTTCCTAACTTCAGCACAGCTGACATGAATTTTCAATTGCAATTTAGCAATTCTGTTGATGTATGAACTAGCAAATTATAAATACCCCTGCCATAGGTTTGCAAAGCAAACATATTCAACACTAATGAACAAAACATATGGAAAAGATAAAGATTATTTTTTAAAGAAAAACAAACCTAATGGCACTTAGAATATATACAAAGAGCTATTTTCAGAATGTATTTTTCATCAGTATTGCAAGCTTACAATGTCCTGAAGTAAATTATAAAATGATTTTTTGGTTTAATAAACAGGAATTTGGGAGTATTTCATATATTAAGACTGAGCTTTTATAAATTAAATGGATACATGGAATAAAGCCCTTGCCAATGACAAAAGTATCTGAAAATCTTGTTTCATTCTTATCTTTCTTACATTCCAATTATGTTCACATTGTACTGCCTGCCAAAATGCGAAGGAAAAATGTCGAACTGAACAACCACAGTTTTTTGTTGCTAGAACTCCTCTTCAAACAAGAATCCAAACAACCTACACAGTTTTTCTCTGAGCCTTTAATAAAGCTGTGATTTTGTAACTGATAATAATAATTTACAATGACAGAAGGAATGTAAAAAAAAATGCACACTTTCTGTATCTGTTTAAATACTTTTTCCTATGACAAAATGTTTTCATTTCACTGTGCTTTCTTATTTTAAAAATGTGGTGTGAAGGAGCTTTTTCCAGTGTTGTTTTGTTTGTTTGTTTGTTTGTTTGTTTTTATTTTATTTCAAGCAAAATAGTTCAAGTGTAAAAGATCAGCATTTTCTGGGATTTTTTGTTTTTAAAGGTGTGTGTTAGACTGACTGATCAATGAATTAGACGAGGAGGTATAAATATGATCCACATAATGGTAATGTACTTTTAATGTAATTGTTTGGCTGGGAGAGTTAATTTTCTTCATGGTAGCTAGTATGTGTTTGTGTTATGGATTCATATATTGCCAAAGCAGTATTGATAGCTCAGGGCTGTTTTCAGGGCTGTAAGTCCTCAGCAGAGCTTACAGAGTGTCAAGGCCTTCTCTGCTTCTCACACTGCCCCACCAAAGAGTCAGCTGGGAATGCACAGGGAGCTGGGAGATGACAGCTGACCAAAGGGATACTCCACACCATATGAGGTTGTGCTCAACAAAAAAAGCTGGGGAAAGGAAGAGGAGGAGGATGGAATGAATTATGGTATTGTCTTTCCAGATAACTGTTATGCATGATAAAGCCCTGATTTCTTGAGAGTGGCTAAAACATCTACCTGCTGATGAGAAGTAATAAATGAATCCCTTAATTGGCTTTGCTTGTGTTCATGGTTTCTGCTTTACCTATTAAACTGTCTTTATTTCATGAGTCATCTCACTTTTACCCTTCTGATTCTCTTTCCCACTTCGTTTTGGGGCAAGGCTTGGCTGCATGGGACTTGGCTGCCTACCTGGATTAATCCATAACAAGCAGAGAAGTAATTCTTAATATTTTCTCCAAACTTCTGACAGGCAGAGACTAAGAGGATAAGCATCCTATTTTTAACTTCTGGAGAAACCAGGCTAAATACTACATTAGATCATAAGACTGATTGGCTCTACAGCTTGAAAAAGTGGGTAGATATTGGATGTGTGCATCCAAGTTCTACCTGAACCATGACAATAATTTCCTATGGTATCTCTAAATACAAAAGTGGATATTAAAAGTCAGTAAAAACTCTCCCATATGTTACTGAAACACAACACTGAAGTTTCTTACCCTAAGTCCTAGTTATCAAATGAATTTTTTTCTAAATATATGTGCAGACATATAATAAAACTAATGCATAGCTTGACTGTACATGCAATATAAATATGAGAGAAGACTGATACTAATATAAAATTGTAGCAATATGGGGGTAAGGTACTGAAATCTAAAAGTTCAATATTAAAAATGTTCTAACACATGGTGACCAGTTACCTCATCATTGATTCATACCATGTGAGAAACTTTGTTCTAAACACAACTACAAAACAGACTTGTACCTAATTTCCTCACTGAGTGTCTACGCATTCTTATCTGTGTTTTCAGAGTATCTACACGATATATCTTAACATAGCCTGTTTAACATTGCCCAGAAAGAAAAAAGTTTGAAGACAGCCTTGTGTTTTCTATATATGTTATCGTTTCCAAGAATAAGTTCCTGGTTATGACTTTACAACTGTGAATAACAGATACTTAAATTGAAGAAAAAGCAGGAAGCTTTATACCTCTGCTCTCTTCAATATTTCCTATTTCTAGATTTAGGTGATCTTGTGCTCAAATTTCTTCCCTTCATGATTTCATTTCTTAGGTGCCTAACTGTCCTGACTCACTTAATGAGCATTTCTAAATATATTCTTAGCATTGCACACTTGAAAGTCAGGTTTGGTGACACTCACCACCAACATATTTAACTCCTTTTGATGCTCTGATCTTCATTTACTGGAGCATGATCAAAGAGTGCTGCCCTCAGAAACACAGGAAAGAAAACTGAAAATAGCAGCCGAAGTCCAACAAATAGCAACAGAGCCTTATGACCGATCAGCTCTTTCTGAGGCGCTCAGATGTGGAATTCTTCAGTTTCACCTGATTCAGTCCAATTAATCACTCTGTTGGTTTTAACAGGAAATTTAATCTTTGGCAGAGGGGTTGTGAACAGGAATTTTAAAATTAAAAAAGTGACTTTTAATCAATAGTAGCTCATCTCATTCACAAGCTCTCACAGCAGACCTGGGACAAGTATCCCAGCATCATGGGAGGCACATGTAAGAAAAAGAAGAGGAATTTATTGTTATCAGAATGTGCAAATGGCAAATCTTCAGCAAGAACATAAAAATTAGATCCAATTGTTCCTAACTAGCTTCTGGAAGAAGACAACAGAAAGTCATATATGATGACCCTAGTCCAGACAACAGGGCAGCAATATGACTGCCTTGCTTCAGCTGCCTTTCCAAGAGGCAGCAGGTCTTAATCCCTGCAGGACAAGAAACACGGGGTTAGACATTGGCATCAGTTTCTAGCAGTCAGCTAGAGATAGAGATTGTTGCTTACTACTCACACAAAGTCAGTGGAATATTTATTATACATTTGAGGTGGAACCTTTTATCCCATGGAGAAAGTGCCAAATAGAAGAGATGACTCAAAAAACTTATAAAACTTTACTGCTGCCTGCCAGATAAAACATTGAAATGATGGAGCACATCCTATCTGCTTGACTATTAACTTTAAAGTTCTACCAGCTTGGAACTCCAGTGATTATATTTCTATGTTAACAACCACGAGAAAGCCTACGCTGATTTGAATTGTGGAAGAATACCTTGCACACAAGAAAAGTAGTTTTCAGTTTCAGGACACTGAACTTCAACTCACTCCTCTTTTGCCCAGTTATATGTTGAGATGGTAAAAATAGGTAGTGAGTTTTCACACACACACATTCTTTCTCCACCTTTGTTGGTAGGGACTCTTGAGAACCCTAAGAACAATGACTGAAGTGTTTGTAAATTGAAGAGCGTTGATGTTGCTATCTAACAAACCACAATTTATGACACTGAAACTAAGCAGGTAAGTACTTTCTCACAAAATGGGATCCTTCATACGCTACAAGTTGTAAGGAACAGAATGGATAGCGATAGACATTGATCATCCATGCAAAGAAGCAACCTGGCTACTTCTGTGAATAGTCCTTTTTTATAAAATGTGTTTAAGCCATGTTCCTAGACACAGGTGAGAAAAAGTCCTCAGCCAAAGATCATGTAGGGAATTTTTACCTACTAGTTTATTCAGTAGAATCATTGGCACAATTGATCCAAAGTTCTTAGTAACAAGTGCATTAGAAACAGCCAAAAGTTGCAGTTCTGTGGAGAATAAATAATGCCAGGTTCTCAGCACCAGCCTCATTCAGTATGAATGGATGGACCTTACAGCCTACTGTGGTAAACAACAGTCTACTATCATAATCCCAGAGATGCCAGGAACCAGGGACCACAGTGTTTATACTAAAAATAGAAGCTGTGATGTAAACAACTATGTAAAACTGAGAGGCACAGTGAGAACCTCATGTCCAGGAAAAACCATCTGGGTAAAATTCATGTAAAAAATACATTAAAAATTAAAAAATATAGATAGATATTCTGTGCAATGTGCTCTAGGATGACCATGCTTGAATGGAGAGGTTGGACCAGATGACCCACTGTGTCCTCTTCCAACTTTACCCATTCTGAGACTCTGTGATATATAGATGTATGGACGCATGTACATATGTGTGTATATATATATATATATATGTATTCATACATACAGTTTATATAGAACAAACATACAAAGAAAATATGCATAAAATACTATAGTTATGTTTACCTAGTTATTTATGTGTTTATGTTGTATAAATGTTTAGCTTTATACATCTTCAATTATATATAACTAAATATATAATTGTTCTGTACAAAATTGTTACACTGTTGTTTGTGTGAAAAAACAAGTGACCTCTATAGACGTATTTTATAACCTTGTCACAGTAAAACCCAATAACATAACTGCATACTAGCAATAAATATTTACCTCCTTCTACACAAACCCACATTTTTTATTTAATTGCAACAGAAGTATATCTATATGGTCTCTAGGGAACCTCAACATGCTGTTAATTAATTTGGTCACTAACAGTGATGTGCATTCACTAGAACTCGTGACACTAAATTTGAACAGTTTTGAAAGACAACCCTGGATTATACAACATTTTAATATTAAAGTGTCATTACTTAGAAACTATGTACTTCAGCTCATGAAAAACCATTGGGTTTTTTTGTTGAAGGATGTTTAGTGCGTTTTCTATGTCTGTGATATGCTTTTCCATAGAACAGATTTTCAACATATTATCTTCATGTTCACAGTGTTACTGGTAAAACCTTGCTGAGATGCTATAAAGGTGCCACTTACATGTCATACATGCTTAAAATAATTGATATCACAGGAAAAGTAACACAAGAGGAAGCAGCATTAAAGAACAGGTCTCTCTGTGATATAATGCAGGCCATATGTTAAAAATATGTGTAATAATTAGAGCACTGTGCATCCCTTTTCATATCAAATCTGGCACTGCTTAAACTGTTTAAAAGTATGAAGTTCATGCTATGATTACTGGCTCTTTTGAACAAAAGTTATGTATTCGTCCATAGCACACAACTGTTTCATCCTCAAGTTATCTCACACCAAGTCCACCATCCAAAACAAACAGGAAACCAAACTACATTTTTGCTGTGAAATATCTATGGGATTTTTCTTATCAGAAAGAAAGAGTAAAATATGAGAAAAAGGAGGGATAAAGGTAAAAGAGTTTAAGAGTAACTGGGATGTTTAATTGCTTAAGTTATTATGAACAAGGCTACATTAAACTTTACATTTCATTAACTTTTCAACAAAGCTTTGAATAAGCATAAACCTTATCTTTTCAACGTGGACTTATTTCTTAAACAGAATAATGGGGTTATTTGTTTACATGGAATACAATTAGTTTTGCTGCTGATGGCACTGTGAAAAATTTAGCCTATCTATCAAAGCTGTAGATTGAAAAGTATCAATACATGTTCTTGAAAAGTCAAAAGATGACAGCATATATGAAGGCAATTTTAGGAATATAAAGACTGCATTTCTACATTTACTTTAGATTAAGATGTATCATGATTATTATCATATGCATAGGCCTCTTTTCTGCCCTTCCCTTGGTTCTGTATGTTTAGATCATGATGAAAATTCAGATGAAACCAAGAATGGGCAATGTACATGGAATGATATGATGAGCATATATGACCATAGATTACCACTGAATATTTAGCAGGATAAATTTTGGTAGTTCTGAGAGAACATATTTGCAAACCAGTTGTCAGAGAATTTTAGTATGCAGAACTGTACTGTCTAAAATCACAAATTATTGTTAATTGAATGGAGTCTGACTTTTAAAGGAACTCTATTTCCTCACTGATGAATCAAATAATTACTGTTTTAATAAGTTTTGAGATTAGACTATGGACCAGCAAAAGTAGTGTTTTTAAGAAGAGACAACAAGATGCTGAAAATGAAAGTTTTTCAGTACCAGGACCTCTGCTATCAGACCACAATTCTCATCCCAGCCCAAGCATGCAACATTTTCAAGTGGTTTTTGCCCCCTCATTCCAGCTGCCAACATCAATGAAAGTGGTACAGAGATTTCACCAGTTCCCACGTTTAAACCAGACATGTGAACATACAGTGGTTAATTTAGACTCTTAAATGCTTAAATTTGAAAATGTCCAGTCCTCTCCTTTCCCTCCAAATTCACAAGTTGTATCATTTCTCTCTTATGCTTTATCTATGTATTATATGTGTGGCATCCACTTAACTATTTCTATTGAACTGACGAATTGTAATGAACTACAAATTTCCTTCAAATAATTTATTTTATATTGTGTCATATATTTCCACAAATATGCAAGTTATGCAAAAATATAATCACTGTCTGGTAGTTGATCAGGTTAGTATTAGATAAGTTGTAATTAGAGCAGAAAATTCAGTAAAAACTGCTGTCATGTATTTTAGAGGCAACATAAAAGTGTTGAATAAATAAAAATGAATATAATAGAATGTAATTTATTCTTTTCAAAGATTTTTTTCAATGGATGTCACAAAAGAAATATCCAAGTCTAAGTTAGTTTTGAAATATGCAAAGTCAAAGTAGACCTTGTTCACTAAAACAAGATAACCACCCTAGGCTAATCCTGTGTGTGGTTTTGGATGCAATTTCTTTTGCACTTCTTTTTATTTTTGAAGTCTTTTTAGAAAGGTATAAATCAGGGAGGATGAGAAAAGAGGGGCTAAACCTTTTAAGGGTTTTGACGATTTGCTTTTCAACACCTATAACTGGATTAACTTAGAGCAACCAAGTGAAATACTTAAAAAACTTATACTGAACCACAAACATTTTCCTCAAGAATACATTTTTTATCAAAATTTCATATAATACTTTGCAAGGATGTAAATTTTAAGTACAGATTACTTTGGAAGTTTTGAATAAAATATGTAAAAGAGGGTAGGCCTTTAAATCCAGTAAGTGGTTGGGGTGAACCAGTGCTCTAGAGAAATATGGTTACTGATAGGAAACAGTTGGATATAATTGCCCTTGTCAACCTTGAACACTTAGTGACTAAATATCACAAAAAAAAAGTCAATATTACACCAACGGTGCACTTAACTATGGTGTTTCTGCGTTCACATGGAGAACAAAAAAATCAATGGTGTGAGAGATACAATCCTTTCAGAATTCCTTCAATGCCCTGATTTATTAATGCTATTGATTACACTGAACTAAATATATAATATGAAGACCTGCCATGTCAAAATGTAGCTTGCAGTTTCCAGTTTAAAGATTTGATTTTCTTCTTTATTTTTCTTTCCTGTATCTTTGAGACCAACTCTACTAATATAAATTGGAATTCTATGAAAAGATCTATGCCAGTTATATTTCTCCAAGTCTGCAGAAAAGTGCTTGGTATTGCCTTTTACTTTCATACTTAAATATTTATACACAGAAACTCCTTTTCTAAGATCTGAGACAAGATGGACACAAAATATAATTGCAATTAGAGATATGCTGAGCTTCCAGAAAAAATATGTCTAGAGGCTAAGTCATGAAGAATACCTGCTGATTTCTGGGTTGTGTAGGTACTTAACTCACCTGCATGCTGTGCATCTAGTTACTGTTTGTATTTCACAGGAGAGATCCATTACCCATATCAATAGTGGGCAACCAATTATAACCAGAACATATTACTTCAACTATCATAATATATTAGCTTGCAAGTGGCAGATCATGAAGATGATCTACGATAATTAGAGCAAACTGACAGCAAGTTATGCACGTGTGTTATTCCTCAGAAAACAACATTACCTGCAAAAATCAACATTCACTGCCACATTAGGCGGGCTGGAGTCTTCTCCTTCCTCCTGCAGTTTGCAGTGACAGAAACACCGAAGACCACCTCTCATCCTTTACACCAAAGTACTACTGCTTCTGCTTATGAATTATGAGTTTTACTGGCAGAGTTTCTGTTCTTCTAATGACATATATACTTTGTTTTACACTAAAGATTATGAGTACGTTATCATGAGTAAAATACCAATAGAAAAGAAAGCAAAAATGTAGTGTTTGTGTAAAATATGTCTATTCTGAAAAAGTTTTCTGACCAACTATATCTAATTTATGTCTTTTTATTGGTCTGAAATAGTTCAAGAAATTCACACTTCCTGTAAAAGAAAGCAAAATCTGATTAACTTTTTTTCGATATAGACTCAACTAATACAAGCAAGAATGAACAAGTTCAGCTGAAACGTGGGAAAACAATGATAAGGTCTCTTGTTATGTGCATATACAGAATTTGAAACCTAATACAGGCATCTGTGCACTAAGATATAGAGAATATACATTGCCAACAAAGCAATTACAGTCAGCGAGGCAATCTCTGCTAAATCAAAGGAGGGTGGTTGGATGCTGGAACAGGATCCCCAGTGAAGTGGTCCCAGCACCAAGCCTGACAGAGTTCAAGCAGTGTTTGGATGATACTCTCAGGCACACGGTGTGACTAGAGGATAGGTGTGGGGACAGGAGTTGGACTTGATGATCCTTGTGGGTCCCTTCCAACTCGGCATATTCTGTGATTCTATGATACTGTGAAATTCAACTCTTTCATCATCACTGAACTAATCATGGTGGATACAGTGAAGTTCCCTTAGAAGGTCCTCTATACCTTATATTTCTCTTCCTACAGGTAAGACAGAGATTCTTGTAACTAAAGGTATATAATTTAATCTTGTAGATTTTTTTCTGATCTTTATTTGTTAATACTGCCGAGGCCCGGGTTCGATTCCCGGTCGGGGAAACTCCCCGGGTAGGTGGAGCCCGTTAGCCCTGTAAGGCAATCCACCTACGTCCTGAGGACCTCGCTGCCACTGTCCAAGCTCGCTTGGCCCCGGCAGATGAACCTTAGGATTAAAGGGTGGGCTCAGTTCTGCGCGCACTGTGTCCCACCTAAAATAAATCCAATGCGCAGGCTGGAAGGCGTACAAAGACCTTCCACAGTTCTTCGTTCGCGAAGTCTGGCCATTATCTTATTATTTGTTAATGTTATCAAAAATAAACAAAGGCATTTGAAGAAATGGAGCTTGATTTTTGGATGATTCTTTTATGATCATTTGGATTTGTGATATCTTCAAAAGGACTATTGTGCCATGGCATAAATGACATGATATTTCATTAATTTTTACATACTGAGAGATAGCATAGCTTTATATACATTATCAGTTTGGTTCTCCATTGATATTAATCAAAGTTTTTCTACTAATCTGAATTAGCTGCTTTGAGACTATCTATATAATATTATATGTAGGACTAGCAGAAAAGTGCTGAAAATGTCAAAAAGTCTGCCAAATTTGAAACCCACAAAAAACAAATTGGTGCCACACACCACTTGCAGTCTGAAAACTGATGTTTAGGAAGTGACACCAGAAATTAATGGGAATAGAAGTTGAAGGGTCGAAATTAAGACAACTGAGTTTTAATACTCTTTGGGATTCATTTTGTATGCAAGTTTTCATTCAGCTGCATAGCAATGTAGAACAATTTTATGTAACTATCCAGGTTCCATGTAAATTTCATATAATCATAGAAAGGTTTGTGTTTTGGAAGGGATCTCAAAGACAGTCTAGTTCCAACCCCTCTGCCATGGGAAGGGGTGCCCCTCACTCAATGAGATTGCTCAGGGGCCCGTCCAACTTGGCCTTAAGCTATTTGTTTGAAACAACAGATGTGAATGGTATACAGAAGAAGAATGAGTGAAATGGTGTCAATAAATACAACTCAGTCTATGTGGGAATAAATATCCCTTTCTGTATATTCAAATCAGTGGATTCTAAATTCTGCTTCAAAATAGAATATGGGAGTCACTGTGACTAGTTCTCTAAAAGCACCAGCTTCCAACCCCAGTCAAAAAAACCTGCATTAGAACATTAGAAATTATTAGGTAAAAAGGAAAACACAGAGGGAAACTTTTTTTTAATGCAATAAATCCATTGACTGTATATTCATATTCAACACTTAATTTCTGATAACTGCATCTCAAAAAAAAAAAAAAAGGATGAGATCTAGGAAAGAGTTAAAAAAGGCCGAAAGAATATATAGGGATACTGAAGTCATTCCATACTACAAGATGGTGGAATGGACCATGGTTCATCAGCCTGAAAAAGAGATAATTGAAGAAGGATATGATAAAGGCCTATATAAAGATGTATAGGGAGTTCTCATTACTATGATGTTAGAATAGAGACCTTTCAATTCAACTATCATAAGAGAAGTTGTAACAAAGAAACATAATGGTTTCCTAAACAAAATCAAAGTTGAGTTGTGCAAGTCACCATCACAAGATGATGAAGCCCAGAAGCCTAGTGGATTTATTAAGAGCTATTGAACATAACCACCCAAATATGACCTCTGATATAATAAGACCTTAAGCCACTGCCTACCAAGTGATGGGAGGATATATGCAGGGAATAACTGCCCAGAAATACTTCTTGTACTCTTCCTTTAGAAGTCTCCTACTTGTTCAACTCAATATGTTTGTACCTTATGCACCAAAATTAAGCCATGCTAGACTGGTCCCTCTCTTTAATAAATATATCCAATTTATTTCTTCAAATATGAAATATCATATCTCTTGTCCACCACTGTTAGTAAACTTAGCTCATGGTAATCGAGGTTACACAAGGAATTGTCTGAAGGCAAGATACCTACTAGAAGTGGTGAGAGCCAGACATAGATGAATTTTTCAGATGCTGATTTTTCAGCTGTGAGATTTAATATTTTAATTAGTGGTCTTGCTAGGAAAAATAATAGGAGCACACTGATGACATTTATAGGTGACACAATGTAAGTGTAGGTGCTCCAAAACAGAAGATGACTGTTATATATCAGGAAACAGTGGATGACCTTGAAGATAAGTGTAACTGAAATGGGATGAAGTTTAACAATATACCTATTGTTAAAGATTATATTTAAAAAGCATTTCTGTTAGCAACTAGAAGTTTAATATCTGGAAACAACTGTGAAAAATCAGTTGTATTAGTTTTGAAGACAATCATACACCTTGATATAACACTGTAAAAGCTAATAAAACAGTAAAGGCTAATGAATTCTCAATTTTTTTGGCTTATGCTTTAAGTTCTCTGTTTTATTATGAAACTTCTTCCATAGTTTGATTTATTCAGACCTCCTCATATTAAAGTGCAAAATCACCATCTGCAGTGTCATCAGTAGCTCAGTAACTCTGCTTGTATAATCAGCATACAAATCTGAGAAATATTTGCTAGGTTCTATCAGACTTCCACCACTGAAAAAAATATTTCCCAATACTGAAAGGCTAAAGACAAGGCAGATCTTATAAAAGTACAAAAAATGTTGATCTCTTACAAATAAATCTGAATGTCACATATAAAATAATTTACCATCTGGAATACTTATGGCTTCTTATGCCACTTCCCTTGGAATGCTTTCGCTTTAATAAGGAAATCCCAAGACTTGTTTTCTAATGCTAATTTATTTTTCAATGTCATCACTTTCAGTTGTCAATTCCATTACGACAAGTGATTTTATTAGATAAATATTAGATACAGAAGAAGTCTAAATGAATTACAAATCACATCACTGAGAAGCAGACGACATAAAATTGGTATGTAATTTGCATGTTACTTACAACTTGCCAAAGCTCTCACAAAACCTTTTTTGAGACATTCTACAGGGGGCTCAGGTGCTACTCTAGTAATCTGATTTATTTGATGGAATTGGCTGTACACATTTGCTCTGTTCTTATACTCTTACCCATGTAACTTCTACTGATTATGGTTTTGGAGATATGTTCCCGCAAAATCAAATACCAAATTCAGCATATCAAAAATCTGAACTGAACAACACTGAAGTTTACTCAGCTCTTTCCTCCGCTAGTGTTGTGCCTGGAGTTTAGCTTTTGGACCAGAAAGTAATTAAGCCGCAAAAAAATCAGGTTTCTAGTTCTCAGAGCTGTAATGCATTAAATATTCAAGGAAATTTGTTGTAAACAACACTGAGTGTTCCTATGAGACAGTTCTTCTTTGAAAGTTACCTTAAAAGTAAAGATTTAATAAAGCTGAAAACACTTCTCCAGAATATTCAAACATCTATTTTGTTTCTTTGTCTTATTATAATTTAGAATAAGAATAGACGAATTCAACACTTCATTTTACATTTTACAGGAAAGAATTGTGCATTTTTTCACAGTACCCTGGCACTATCTCAGACCTTAGCTGAATTTTTTAAGTTGAACTGTGTTACTCTTATAAGTAGGGTTTTTTGAGTTATTTTACTTTTTTTTCCTCACTCCTTGTTACCAAGAAATAGTTATATTGAAAAATTCTAATCTATGATTAGAATTTCAAAAGTTTACATATTATTGTGAGAGATTGAAATGTTAATGGTTAACAACTCAGAACAATTGTCGATTTGTGGAGGTGACAAGGGTGCACCCCACAAAGGGGAAAAGGTAAGTTTTCGATTAGGGTCAAGCCTCTCTCTGAACATCCATCACCAGAGGGTACAAGCCAGATAAGAAGCAAACTTTCAGAGTTCTGCCTTACGCAAACTGGCTCTCTTGTAAACCCTTCCTTCATTTGCTTAATACAAATACTTTAGTTATCAAGAATTCCTTATCATCACTTTGAACGTAGTTTCATTCCATGACAGTAAAATAATTTTAGAGTTTATATATAAACTTGTTACCTATTTTTAAAGTAGCTTATCAGTAATTCCTAAGAATACAATTTTCTGGCATTCTTCAAATTCATGTAAATGCTTAAGAATGAGAAATGAGTTCAAGTTAATTCAACACTATCCAAAATAAGTTGAAGTTTCTGATTCTCAAATGAATCAGATGAATTAGGGGTGGATTCTGTAGTATTTAATATTTATTCATCATTAAAGTCTGTGCTTTTCTGAGCAATTTCTATCAAAAGCAAAGTTTTAATTTCTAAAGAATCCCAAGCACTTTTAAAACTCTCCATATCTCTATGGCTTTAACACACATGCATGGCTATTTTCACTGTCATAAATTTGTATGTAATCCTATTCTGAGCATTCTTTATAGTTTATTGATTTTTAGACTGTGTGGTAATGCTGGTTTAAAATGGAACTATCCATTCAGTGACATAAATCAGTCAACAATTTGTCTTTTGAGTATTGCAAAAGATTAAATGTATTTGGAAAAGCAAGGAGCAAATCACAGTGTAATCTGATAAAACCCTGCTAATGGTTTGGCTTCTCATATTTTGTATAAGAGAAATTTGCAGAATTAAAAAATAGCCCTGTATGAATGCTATCAAAACACTGGACATACCTTTCCAAACTTTATTAGATCAACAGAGAATATTTCTGAAGATGATACAGTGGGGAAGATTTTCTGTTAAACTTCACACATCCATATTGCAGGTAGCTCAGTGATGACGCACTAGAAACTCAATTGCACACTCAATAGAGTGATTTATATGTCTCCCAAGGCAATTCCTAAGACCTAGCCTAGGAGCTTCACTCTTGCTATTGATTACACAGGCATCCCAATTACACTGGGAGGTAACAGCACTCAACTTTGTGTTTAGATTAGAAGGCTGGGACTAGATCTTAATGTCAGACACCAACCTGTTGATGACACACTTATATTTTGTTCTTAATATCTCTTGAAGACTCTGGCATTTTTTTCACAGGTATTCTACTCTTTGGATATTAGAAACACAAATAAATAACTGTTCTAGGAATTGATTATTTGTTGTGTCCAAAACAAAGCTCCTTTTCACAGCACAGCCTAAAATGTCATTGTCTCTTCTTTAATTACCAGTTAATTAACCAATGTACAGTTGCTTTATGTTTCAAAAATTACTAAACATTCTATCATTCAGTAAGTTTGTATCTGACAAACAAACAGAAGATAGAGAATACGAACAGGAAAGTGCAGGATTCCAGGTTGTAGTCTCTTAAAAGATATTTAATGAATGAAGTTTAACATCCATAGTCAGGAAAAGAAAAAGGAAATAACCAACATCCCCCTGCCCCTCCCCCATAAAACCTTATCAACATGCCCATTAAGACAATGAGAAAAAAAACTAATTAAAGTAAATTAGCCTAATGTGCACAGGCTGGATAAAGACAGATCACTTTTAAAAATCCAAGAAGATAATGGTACCCATTTGGGATATGTTTTTGGCATTTTTCATATAAATTGGACAGTTTTAGAGGATAAATATGGTAGAGAAGTCCTTACAGGCAATTATGTCTTTACAGTGCTGGTGGCTGACATCATAAAAGTATAATTTTAATTGCTATTAATTGTGTTAAGTCTACTTTTATTGAATACTTAATGCCATCTCTGACAGTTGTAGTAATTTATGTACTTTAATGAAATTTCTTAGTAGAAGTTTGGACTTAGAGGGTCATTTACACTATGTTCAAGATAAGGCATTTTGTCAGCTAAGGAAGTGCAGGTTAAAAGACACCGATTTTTGCTTTCTCAAAATTAGTTCATTTTCTTTAGCCTTATATAGATGACTAGAAAACCACTTTCTGTCTCATGTTTTAAATGTATCAGAATTTACTAATATTATTGTAAGAAACTGTTCTTGCACAAGTTTTCTATATGAAGCAACTTCTACATTTTATTAGGAAATTGAATTAAGACAAGATGACAAATGACTAAATTACACCAATTCACATTAATATTTTGTCATGTGGGAGCAGAGAATGGGTAAAAAAACTCCATGAAATCTGTTTGACCTTCAGCTACAAAACCACTCATGACTTCAACTGAATATGGTTGTCTGCTAGAAGAGCTTTGCCAACAGATAAAATAGGAGAAGAAATGTAAACTAATGCAGATTCACCAAAGAAGTATTTAGCAACATAACTTCATGTAATGCAGAGAAAAAATGTCATTGACCCTGAGATAGCTCAGTTGGTTAGAGCATGGTGCTAGTAACACCAAGGTTGTGGATTTGATCCCCATATGGGCCATTCCCTTAAGAGTTGGACTCTATGATCCCTGTTGGGCCCTTCCAACTCAGAACATACTGTGAAATCTATGACCTTACGTTTCTGTACTAAAATTCACATTGCTCTACTGCCAACAGCTGTAGGTATTCACTGCTACTGTGATTAGCATTATTAAATTATGAGAAATTATTTTATCTCTATCAGTATTAGTTTCAATATTTGTGAATTGGTAATTGCCCCAGTCACACTAATGGAACAATACATCTATTATTGCTTTTCTGTCTGTTTGCATGCCTACTTAAATTATAGCAGCATTAAAAAAAAAATAATTGAATGGGATAGGAATGTACCTCAAAGAACTCCCACGCTCGTCTGCTGTCAGAACTGTGCAAGGCTTACTTAATAGAACAGGTTACCAAAAAAGAAAAAAAGTAAAATTAGGCAAAACAGACCTCTTTTTCTTGGCTTAGCTATCAGAGGGCATCACAGTTAAGGTAATGCCCATTAATGGATCTTGCAGCAGAGCCTACTGTGGACTGAGATTTTTGTGTGTTAATTCCAAAGAAATAGCAGAATCAAATACAGCTGCTGGTTATCCATCATCACCTTGCTATTGCTGGATCAGGTAAATTAAGTCACAGGTGTTAAAACTAGGATTTTGCAGTCCTGAAGGTGGGGTTACTATCTTTGTAATTTGGTCCTTGTTGCAAAATAATATGAAATTCTCACAGTTAATTTTTAGACAACTAAGGAATGGACATCTGTTGCTTTTGCTAAAAAAGAAAAAAAAAAGGTACCAAAACATAATAAAACAGAAAATGTTAGAACATTTGAAAGACAAAACCATCTAAATGTTGTGATGTTTTAATCCAAAAACCAGATGAAATATATTTTTGTTTAATTAAAAATTAAAAATATTTTAAATTGTATTATAATATCAGCAATAGATAACTTGAAAGCAATAGTTTTTAGATATGACAAATATTCTACATTTCATGACCTAAGGTTGATTGCTTTATAGATATATCCCTCTACACAATATGAGCACCCAATAGCACTTAGTGCAGAGTAAGCTCTAAGATTTGTATGAAACCAGAATGCTTGATAAAAAAACCTAGTTCTATGAATTCTCCCTTTTAGGGTGACTCTAACAGAAAAAGGCTGTTTCTGCTTTTCTGTAAGAATTCTTATTTCTTTCTGAGTTATTTAATGATTCAAGAGTTCTATTTGCGTTTAAAGTTTTCCATTCCCAGTTTATCCAGGACACAAGTTAGTTTTGCATTTTTGCCTATATCCAAACACATCTTTACCCAAAGCTAATCCTATAAGAAGAAAGATGTCTGCAGATCACAGATTTCCTATTCCTGAACTACTTTATTAGTATGATGGTGTTGTCCTCATGCTAGTAAAATAAACATTGAAGTAGGAAAAGACCCTGTTTTTGTAACACATAAGGAATGGACATTTAAGAACAGATTTCAATTTGCTTCAAATGTTTTTAGGTTATTTGAGCAGAAGTTTTATTTAAACGAAGTCTGCTTTCTCAAAACAACATTAACCAAATTTGGCAGAAATGGAACAGGCTGCCTATTATTAAGCCTTCCCTCTTCTTCCCTGTATCAAGAATATTTCCATCATTCTCTCTCTTCTCCACTCCATTTTCAGTTTCTATTATCTTTCCCTTTTTTTCTCAAACTTTTTCTGCTTGCATTTCAGTAGTGTATCTCCTATTATATATTTCATTTAATAGCTCTACATTTCTTTACTATTTATCAAGTATTTTTAGGAACCATACTTTTTTCTATTAAGCAGCCTTTCAGATAAGAGCCTCTTAGGTCTCTTAGGTAATATTGAAGTAAACACTCTTCTGAGTAAATATTTTTAGATTATAAATTTCAGAAACAACACTATTTTCCTGTAAATTATCAGAGCTGAAGTCTCCATTGATTCTAACAAGCTATACAGATTTTTTTGTCTGCATTTATGTCATAATTGGCTCAGATAATAGAATTTAAAAAGAAACAATTCTAAAAAATGTGATTTAATGAATTGAATGAATGAAGCATATTATAGGCAGAAAATGAAATATGAAACAAAATCTGTGTTAATCAGCAACAATCAGTTTTTGTCTTGGAAACCACAAATCCAAACACTTACAGTACAAAGTTGCTCTGATTGTCCACACTCTGGAAACCTCTGTTACATTTTAAGCTATTTGTGCTTTTAATTTTTTTGCTTTCAGTTTCTACGTAGGACAAATATAGTCAGAATTATGAGAAGGAAACAAGATGCACATGAAGAGGAATTTCCTTTTGCAGTCTAAGTAAATGAATTAGGTTTTTGATCAACTATATGGATCACAGTTCACTTTCTCTTTTCATATCTACCAACAGAAAAAGAGAATATATGCGATATCCAACATTTAAAAATTCTCATAACATATGTAGGATTTCTGTTAACAGAAAGGACAAAAGTAAGAGGTGAAAAAATATACACACAGCTAACAGCATTCCAAATAAGTTTTAGAAATAGATACTTAGAAAAAGCTATTCTCAAGCTCTCACATTTATTCAATTTAACTTCTCCCTGGGAATATTCAATCTTTTATTACAAAGGATTGGAGGAACGTAAATCCAAATTTTGACCTTCTAGTTCAATTAACCTCTCAATTATATTGCCAATTTAAGAATAACTTGACTGAATCAAATGGAATTATATTAAAATAGTTGTAAATGAAAGGAGATTCAATAGCATATTTGTAACCTCCACAGTAAAACCCAATTAATTCATGTCAAGGTTGCAAATATTGCTGAAAATCATTATGATCTTCTTTAGTCATGAGGTTTTGTGTATTTCATGGTCTTTATTGGAAAAAAAATCATGTAGACAATCAGGTATGGTTTACATACAAGAGAAGGAAGAGGATAAGGAATAGGGATAACATGAGAGAAAAACATTCTCTAAGGGACTTGACAGAATGGGAACTGGTGAAAGATCAAAATAGAGTTCAGAAAAGTGAGAAAGGATTAAAGGGAGCCCAAGACATTTTGTGAGGATCACAGAAAGATGAAAGAAATGAGAGTGAGGAGATGTAGAATGGCCAGAAGTTGTATTTTACTGGCAGTAGAAACGTACCAATGATAAAATCATAAAACATTTTGATTTGAAAAGGAAGTAAATACAAAAATGTGGGTCAGTCATCCTAAAGGTCTGTCTGAAATACTAAAATAGGGAAGAAAGAGGAGCTCAGGAATGACTAAGTCTATATCTGACATGCCTTAAATCAGGGGGGGACTATTCAATTCTTAAAACACTTCATTGAGTTTTTGATTTTCAGGATATACAGGGTGAGACAGTGGAAGGCATTGAAAAGCTCCTTGTATAGCGATATTTACTACAACATAGCTATGTCTTTATTTTTCAGATGGAGAAGAAAATAGAGCAGATTTTCAGGAAGGTTTCGTTTCAGTGGATGTTGACCAATAGACAAGAAAAAGGTACCTTAAAAACAAATCACCTAAATCAACTCAAATGTCTAACTGAAAGCATAATTGCTTCCTTTATACCCTACTGTTCCCCTTTTTATATTAACCAATTGCTAAGAAAGGCTTGACTCCTATTTGAACCAGAGATTGTTACATTAAAGTACTTGTGCTATTTTTCAGAGAGACTACTTACAACTGCATGGTGCAACACCTGTTCCCTCTTCCTTCCCTGCGCTCTCCAATTACCTGCTGCAGACCTCACAGGTCCCAAACCTGTGGAGGCCTCCCAGGTGTACCTGCGTTTGAGGACAACACATAGGAGATGGTGCACATTATGCTTATAGTTCAGTGAGAGAGAGGACATAGAGCAGTGCTGCTGGCTCCCCCTTCTTGACAGCTCTGGGGTAGTGTTAGATTATATTGCAGAGTGGAGGGGATATGAATCACTAGTGTGGAGGGGATGTGAATCACTGAGAAAAATCCTGGAGGTGTGCTGATCAGCAGTCTTTCAATAAGTAAGCCCAAATTTTGATAATTCTGAAAAGAGCTGACTTATTTTACTGTGCATATTCTTAGCTAAATAGTTATTAAATCATTCAGTCTCCACATGATAAAATAATCAAAGAAGATATTATTCAATATCAAACAATAAAAATTAAAATTAGAAGAAATATTCAAACTCATCATGTTTTTCCTTTCTTATGTTTAAACTCTTTAGGAAGCAGAAAACAATGTCAGCTTTGCTCTTTGTCCATTCTTAAAAACCACATCAAAGAATAGAGCTAAATCTTAAAAAATATTAAGCTAAACATCCATAGTAATGGTAGTAAAAACCAAGTTGTCATGTATCTTCTTTGAGGCATAAAATCTTGGTACATTATTTAAATGCAGGTTTATTGCTTTACAGATGTAATTTCTTGATTTTGTAATATTCAAAGCATTTCAATATTTGTAATTTTTTATTTGCAAAGTTTTTCTCCCATAATCTTTTCACTTTCAAGACTCATGAGTGCAACCACTAGTTGTCACATTTACATGGGAAACTGCTGTTAACAGAGGGATTAGTCAGAGAAGAAAAAGAAGCAGTATTCCTGCTTCTAGGACTGACACCTATAAGAGAGGTGGTCCACAGGGCAGAAATGTGCCTCCTAAAACACCTAACTCCTAGAAAGGTTTGGAACAAAATGAGGAGGGTCACACGCCAAAGGACAAAACCTCCAGCTGGTGCCTGTTGCTTGGTAGCCCTCATCCCAGCACAGCAGTTCTATTTCGCCTGCTTTTGGCAGCTGCCTGGGGACTGCAGCATCCTGCTCTTCCCTCCTCACATATTCAGAAACCTGATAGATACACAGCTGTTGCCTTCAAAAGCAAAACTCATCCTGGGCTGTGTGCCAGCATAAGGTCTATGGCACTACTTAAGGCTCACTAAAACCTTAAAAAGCTTAAGCAACCTTTAAGACCTTGTTCTGTTTGACAGAGTCTTTTACCATCTCAGGGAAGGAGCACTAAGGTAAAAAAGTGCAGCACTGGAACAAAATTATTTCCACTAAAACTAGTGAATGTCAGGAAGGAAAGATTTTAAGATGGTTTTATTTAGTCAAAATTACATGTGTCAGGGTAAACAACTGCTTTTAATTTTGTTGATAATAAAAGACCTTTCAAAATTTTCAGTTCAGTGTCATGAATATACAATGCAAGTCAGTGTACTTGTTTTTATTTCTGAACTGTTAACAGACAATGAAAGAATATCTGGAAATTCATTAACAGAAATCCAAAAACGGAACAATCCAAAAGACCTCAGTTGTGTCTATGTATGAAGAGAGAACAGTTGGAAAACAATGGGATAGAAAAAAAATCTATATCTCCACCTTGAAGTGATAAATTATCTACTGTATGTCCTAGGTCAGCCTTTTACGCTACAATTATTACCGGAAAATCTGGTGTAAGTCAAGTAGCTTCCTCTGCTAACAAGTAACCATACAGAACAGCTGTGTCTGGCCAGCAAAATTTTTTAATGAGTTACATATTCTATGTTTCAGTTTTCTGATTTGTTAAATGGGAGCAGCGGTGCCAATGTATCCTTAATAAAGGGTTTGCTGCATACACATAAAAAGCAATCTGCAAGCTGAGTATTGGTTGGCATCTGGTCAGTAACGGATGTATGGTCCTCATAACTTCCATAGTCCATGAAATAAAAAATTTATCCAGAATACTGTTAGAAGAATAGGATTAATACTGAAAAGTGTCAATCAGGAGGCAGCCTACTGTCTGGTTTGGACAAAATTCTGTGTTGACATTCCAACAAGGTGTATGAGTGGAACTATGCTGGAACCGTTCAGGCAACCCTAATAAATTCTATGAAAGACAAAGAGTATTTGGTCTGTTTTTAAAAGAGATCTGGCAGCCAAGAACTTAAATGGTATTGTTCTCCAAGACTTTTTATATGATGCTATTGTCCTACTGCTAGTTACTACACCTATCATTTAATTTTTATGATACATATTTTCCTTTATTTGTTAAAAACATTGGCTACTCTAAAAAACACATTGTGGAGGAATTTACATTTTTCTTTTTCCTCATATTTCTTTCTTCTGTGTTATAAATGTCCCTATTCTTTGGATTTATTGTGTATTCATAAATCAATACCTTCATGCAGTAATAAAAATAACTTATTGTAATGGTAACAGCTTCAAAGGACTCCTGTCTATGAGTGCCATTTTATTTAATTCAGATATATGTTCCGTGCAACAACTAATGGCCCACTGTGGGTTATAAAGTGATTAAAATTGTTGTCAAACTGGTCCCCTGGAAAGAGGGAGACCAACTTGTTTTCCTGCAGTTCGTAGATCTGCAGGATCTATATTTGATTTCTACAGTTGGAAAGCAAAGAAAAGGTAGTGTAGGAATAATAAAACAGGAAATTATAGAAAAAATGGCTAATTTTTTTTCCTCCAGTGCCTCTAGTAAGTATGTTTAAGTAAACAAAAAAAAACAAACCAAAGAGCAGTCATTGTTGATGGTTTTTGAAGGTTAATGGAAATACAAAGAGATTAGCCTACAACTACACAGGAAAACATTAGAAGAGGTAGGAGTATAACAGATCTTTTGAGTCAAATCTCTAGTGTCTTTATTACTGTATTTCTGTCTTTTGTTCCTTAAGGGTCATTGCATTTTTTTCTTTTTTTTTTTTTTTTAGATTCACGTTTACTCTTTTCAATACTGCTGAAACTTGTCTTTATGATATTCCTGAGAGATATGCAGACAATAGTTTTGGAAGTTTTTGAACCTCACCATTTTCACTCCACAAACATCCTATTTCCCCAATAATGAAGTGAAATTATTAGAGATGCTGTAATTAGTTTCTTAATTGAAGATTCAATAAAAGAAGATGAAATGGATTATTCTTTGTCTTAGCTTTTTTAAGGCTAAAAAAAGCCTAAATTAACAGTAGTTTGGAATTACCCTTGCAGCTGATTTTCAATTTGTTACATTGGTGCATAAAAGAACTGTCACACAAAAATGCTTATTAATTCTGATGTTACTGTGTATCAGAAATTTCTAAAACTCTAGAGACATTTTTTCAGAGAACCTGTAATCTATGCAAGTTGTTGTGAAAGGGAAAGGCAGTCAGCTTGTCGTCAGTTATGGCTTTTTTGGCGTTTACTGTTCTAAAAGAAAGAGATCTAACCATCTGTGGTCAATTAGAAGAAAAAACTGTTTCTGAGAGAAAAAATACACATGGGTCCTGCAATATAGCCAACTGTACATCCTTCTGGATTTCTATCCGTTGAAGTATCAGTATATACTGAGTGTAATAAACAATATACCGATAAGAGCTTCAATGTCCTAATGTATTTTTATGTTTCAGCACCACAATTTCTCTCTTATCTTCCTAAAAGTCTGGATCAAGGTATAACTTTAATCTCTAACCCATCAAATTTCATTTAATCCACCTGTAATATCAGCTTTTTCTCTGCAGGAAAATGTTATATACATACTCAACAGTCATGGTAAAAAGAAAACAAAATTTCTGGATACCAACTTAAAACCCAAGCTCACTAGGGCTTAACCTAGAATCTGATATATCTTTTTGACATCAAGCAGTTTTTGAAACTCTCCTTGAGATTCCCCCTTTCCTCTTACAGCTTACTCTATGAGTCATGATATACCCTGTATCTGCTCATACCATTAATCTTTTGAAGTTCAGATGTGTAAGTAACTCTTCTAATAGACACTCTTTCTAATAACTGAAAAATAAATTTGTAAAAAGAATAAGTATTGCTTATTAAGACTGTACAATTATAGCCATGTGTTTTATGAACCCTTAGCAAAATAAATTCTCCAAAAAGGGCTTTTTATCTCATCTTCTAATGAGGAATAAACACTGCATGTTCTCAGAGAAATGGTGAACATTTTAAAAGCAAAAAAAGAGTTAAGTTTTTGCACTGGTTCTTTTAAATACAATAGAATTTAACGGTGGGCTTTTGTACTAAATAGGTCTCTGTTGCTCCCTTGCTCGAGTGATGCTTCAAGAAAATCTGCAAACTGGATTTAGCCAAATTATTTTCCTAATTTGTTACCTAACCTTCTATTTGCTACATTCAAATGAGACAGTGCTAATGTAATAGCAGTAATATTCACTAGGGGAAGAAAGCACCCAGGAATCTGACTTAGGCACGGGATGGTCTGGCTTCAGTTTCAGCTTTTGATGCAGGTTTTGTTGTGACCACTGCTAATCCTTAACACCTAGACATCTCAGGACAACAGCCATAAGTGAGTGACACACGAGCAGGTCTGTGGATTATAATCATACCATTCTTACAGCCTTGTTAGCTTAATGTTCTTCCCAGGGAAGTATGCGCTGAAGAAAAGATGTGCCATGCATAGGCATTCTGCAAGGGTTTAATGAGTTCCAGCAGGGCTTCATATTCCCTTTTCTTGCTATAACTCTGTAACACTACATTTAGGACAACAGCCATCACTGCCAAACTCTAACATACAGAAGCACTACTGTGTAGAAGTTATATTCAGTTATATTCTAAGATCACTTAGGACTTGAAACTGCTCCAGACCCTTGTGTCACTCTTGACTACACCTTGTGAGATGGCACCGAGAGAGTTAATGTGTACTTTATAAAAATTTGTTGTGCTTGTATATGTTAATTTTCATGTTTTCCTTCTGAATGTTTTTTCCTATATCTATGCCTATTCTGTGACCTGTAGCTAATGCATGTTTTCTAGCTGAAAGCCAGCTAAGCCTCTGCTGGTATTGTCATATGTTGACAGTATTCAACAGTGCAGACAGTATTCTAACAACCTTATACAGATAAGGGGGGAAATAGACATCTGCATTCATGGTTTTGTCTCAGAACCTTTGCCTAAATTTTCAGTGGTAAAAAAAACTTGGAGAAAAGAGAAGGAGTGAAATTGTTCTTCATAGATACATTAGTGACAAAAGAGAAAGCACCAACAAGCAATTTCCTCAGACTGAATAGGTGTCAAAGAATTTTAGACAGTCATCAGATCCAAAACAAGCAAATGAAGGGATGAGGCTCAGAACTAAATGTAAGTCATGGCTGACTAACTGAAGAAATAGGGATAGCAAAATCGGCCTTCAGACTTCAGTGGATCTTCTCCGAGTTTGTGACGTGGCTACCTGAAACAGGAACTTGTGACCTGAAATCTTAGTGCCCTCAGTACAAGCCTTTCTACTATGAAACTCTGTTATCCTGAACAGGATGACAGATACAACTTTAGGTTTTCCTTACAAATGCTGTAGTTATGTTCTTTTAAGGCCTCTGCTTCCTAACTTCGTGATTTATCAAATCTAAGTTGCATTAACTTTTAAATTTTTTCTGCAGAATACCTTACACTTAAAACAATTTCCTAAAGGCTATTCAAGACAAATGGGAACTTCACCATATTTCCCCGTATAGTTTCTATTGTTTTTGTATCACTTAAAAATCATTACTGCAGCATAAACTAATTCTGCTGTTAAGGTTACCAGACTTAATTCTTTTCCGTGCTGCCCATTGTTTAATTACATCTGTGAAAATAAATACAAAGGCCTAGCGACTGTAATAGTCACTTGTACTGTTTTCAGCATTTTATGCATACTCTGCTTTGATTCAAATGGCAAATACTTAGGAACCAGCTAAGTTGACTACACTCCTTTGAAAAAATTTTATACAAGAATCTTGGTGCAGTGTTTTGTCTATTCACCTTCACTTCCACCAAGCTCACGAATGAACCATAAAAAAGCTATTATCTAATCATCCAAAAATATTGAACCTGTGACAAAGAAAGCTAAACTTTCACTCATATTGATACTGAAGAGACTACTATTTTTTAAATTAATGCACATGAATTATGGATAAATATTACTACTTTTCAGTTCTTTTTTGTTGTTGTTGTTGTTGGTTTGTTGTTGGTTTTTTGTTTTTCTTTTAAGCTTGAATAAGAGTTACAATTTACATGCAATTCTTAAAATAGTATAGAATAAAAAGAGTAATTTTAGTCACAGAATGAGACCCTTAGAGCCAAAAATTTGGAGGTTCTCTGTTGTATTTTTACCTTATTATGACAATACAATGCTGTAACTAGAAAAATTAATTTTCAAAAATTCTTTAATTAAAAACAAGTTTAACACATCAGAAACATTGCGAGAATAGAAAGTTTCTGTTGGCTGCAGAGTACATCAGAAAGAGGTTTGGAAAAATAATCAGAAAGTTGGCTGATTAAAACTTAACTCCTCAGAAAAAATAATAATCACAAAACCGCAAAAAGAATATTCAGATAATTGCATACAGATCACACCTGAAGTGTTTGGATTTTCAGTGTATTGCTTCACACGCAGTGTTCTTCCTCTGGTCTGTGCAATAAGAAGGTGTCTGGAATTAGAGGACTGACATCAGAATGACAGATGAGACATGCTTGGCAAAAAGTCAGCACTGCACAGTTCAAGATCAGCAATGGTACTTTGTGTGGGCTCAGCTCTGTGCTTTCAATTTATTTTGGAACAGATAATTCTTCTTTTAAGATAAAAGGGAAGGCAATATGAAGTAATGTACACCCAAGCATTATAGCTAGACATAAATTTGGCATAAATTTTATGGCTCTGTTGCAAAAACAGTTCTTACTCTTAATCCCTTTGAAGCTTGGATACAAAGTCTTTGGGACTATGCCAGTTCCTGGCAAAACACCACGGATACCAACCAGTAATAACATTACTTACGCTAGACATAAAAGGTAATGTACGTTGCAGGAATCAAACCAACTATTGAAATTCTGATCAAAAGTATTATCTTTGATTTTTGATTTAAAAAAACAGCCATGGAAATATGAATTTTATAATTTCAAATATTGTTAAAAAAGCATTATTCTAATATATCTCTAGATCCATGTAGAAAGTGATTCCAAGAAAGAAGGAAACTTGGAAGACGAAAGTTTTTTTAAACATTGATCTCTGTAGTTCTCACTGTACGTAGGTGGAACAGGTGGCATTATGTCTTGCTATACCATATTGATATGAAGTCAAAGAAAAAAGGGAACAAATAAGAAAACAAATTATTCTTTCTTTAAACATGTATATAGCCTCTAAAACACTTATGATATGCTGGCTAGTCCATATATTAAAATACCATGTTTTAAATGTATCTAAATGTTCTTCCTATTTCAGTTAGTTGAAAGCATGCAGCATATCATCAGAACTTTCTTGAAGGTATTTAATTTTTATTTTAACTTTATCTGTAATTCAGCTTTAAGTTTAGAGGGAGAGTTCAGAACCTTTATACACTAAAATGGAAGCACAGAGGTTTTTGCCAGAAATCAGTAACTCAAAACAGTATAATCCTATTTCATTGCTGAAAAAGAAATTTTATATTTGGTTGTATTCTTAAGGTAAAGCATAACAAAACCATAATAGGATATTTTGTAATCTATAATAAGAAAAAATATCATACTAGATAAACAAGTACCTCCCATTTTAACTTGCAATGAACTTTCATTATATATGAGACTTGTGCCTTGCTTACAGCAGGAACAATTGTGTGGCCAAAAAACAAGCAATAACAGTTATTCTATTCTTAAAGAAAACACTCTGTTGATCCAATTTTTTTGAAATAGTGAGTAGCTACAGATAATTGCTTATATATATAGCTAGAAGCAGGAATCATGTCATGACTTCCTCCTGGTGAGACCTTTGTATCCCTTTGGCTGAATTACTCTGTTGGAATAATATTCACAAGAAAGGTGTTATAACTAACAAGAAGCTTGAAAACCTTTCACAGAACTGGAAACAACAGGTGGTATTTGGTGCAATGATCTTTAGTAGAAAAAGAAATTGGAGTACAACACACCAGTGGAAAAAAAAAAAGTCTAATAAACCAACACATTTTTAAAAATGTTATCAACGATGTTCACAGGTTCTTATAAAAGCTGTTCCTGAACAATAATCACAGAGAGGAATGCTGGTAGTTTGGAAGTTGGTATCTTCTGTAAAGAGAAGAATTACTGACATTGGGAAGCTTCCTCACTGCTTGAGCAAACATTAGCCTTCCTCACTTAGACATACTATTTCCCATAACTATGCTGACATGTGCAGTAATTCTGCAATATACATACTGTTATATAAAACTAAGTTGAGATCACCAGAATTAGTTCATTTGCACCTTGGCTTGGATTTAAAGTGCATAGACAGAAAACAGTTGGCGGTCACAAAATGTACTAAATTGCTTTGGAATCTGCTCTGCTTTCTCTTACTTGACCTGCTGGTCATACATTGTTAAAATCTTTGGGGTGATTTTGGAAATGTGTTTTATTGTTAGACATTAAGTTAGTATAAAGGTACCATAAACTGTTCAAGAGTGGTAGTGTCATTTTAAGCAATTTGTTCTGCTTGTTGGAAAACCTTTCCCCAAAATATTAGTATTAAATATATAAAAAGAGAAGGAATGGACAGCATTTATATTTTCATTCATGAGATTCTGTAAGTTGTACTTCAAACTATAGCTACAGGCTTTCCTGTGCATATTTGGAAATGTGATATTTTCCCAATAATAAAGAATCAACCTCCAACACAAGTGCTAAAGCAACTGATGCTCTTCTGAGGACCCAGGGTTGTAGACACTGAAAATACACTGTCCACACGTGTAGATATTTCTGGCTATACAACTTTTTATGTCATCAGAAGAGTCACAGCTAAGAAATAGCCAATGTCAGAGGAAAAAGCTATCTTAGGATGCCCCACACCTTCCTTCAGTTTGATTATCTAAATCTTTCAGATTAAAAATGTTTTGTTTGTTTTTTTCCCCAAAGTTGTACAAGGTGACAATTTTTATTCTATCATCTCAATCTCCCAAGACAGTTCTTTGGACAGGAACAAAATAAGAGTTTGGACAGAAGTTCAAGTCGCTTCTGTTCTACAGCTTCTCTTTCAGTGTAATTATTCTTAAATATAAGAGCAGTTGCCCAGAAGAAGATGGGGAAAGAATCAGAATGAAAAAAAATCCAAAATCCTCTCAAATTAGACAGTAGGCTATTTTCAGTGGCATCACTCTACATTTCTCAGTGACTCTGAACTTAGAGGTTCAAGCAGTTAAGACTGGTCTCTAAATGACCCTGCTAAGCCAAGTAGCTCTGCATCAAACCCATAGATTTCCTAGGAGCTAAAATGTTATTATCTTTCCGTAGTGTGGCATGGCAGGTTCAGAGCAAGTGACATGTTTGATTTTCTTCAGCTGGCATCACATGCTATTGGCTTGCCGTTTGCTCACTGCTGTATAACTGACCTGTGGCTTCCCAGGGAATCCTAAACCTGACTGAGGTATCTGAAGCTGTGAATGCCATTCAAGGTACTGGAACAACACCTGCTCCAGAACTAGTGTATAACCTAATCACATTAATGGTTCTCTAAAAGAAGTTACAGACAGGACTGGTCAGTCAGAGTTACCTTTAGAATAATAACAATTAATAATAATAAAATGACAAGAATATGCTTACTGCTTTTTCTCACAGAAAGAGTTGAATAGATTTGCTGTTCTAAAAATTACTGCAGAATAGAAACACATCCGGAAAACATGATTCTTACTCATCCACCAGGACCTGCCTTTGGTGGTTCAGTTTCTCAGCAAGCTTGTGAGACTGGGAAATCAGCTTCTTAATGGCTTCAAGGCCCCTCTGCCTTGACAAAACTATCTTTTCTGATCATTGCAATAAAGATGGGTCCCCTCAGTCTTCTAGGGAAGAAAGGAGGATGGGCAAAAACTTATGGCTTCAACCAGTGTGTTTCTTCTTCCTTGTGTTACAACAACTCTTGTTTATCTTATCAGTGAAAAGGCTTGCCCCCTCATGCCTAATAATTTTGCATGGTACATTATTCAATAACAAAGTGAATTACCTTGCTCTCCTCTAGGATTATTGATTTATGTTTTTTGCAGGCTTTTGTTGACTTTAATAATGTAAGTATCACAGAAACATACAATAATTACAATTTTTAAGCTTCTGTATTACCTTCAATGACATAGCTGTTCATTCCTCATATCCCAAATATTTAGAATTCATCTTTGCCTGTAGCATGAAAGGGTTCACTATGTCATCTCTGGAGGATGGCAGGGAGAAGTTCACTTTCTTTAGCAGCTGACATTTTTCCTCATTATTTTATTTCTGCCTCTCACACATTTCTATTTACACTGGCTATGTTGCCTGGCTTGCTTTCTTTACACCTTTAAGCTTCCTGCCTTCAAAGACTTCAGGCTTTCTGGAAAAGGGGTTGTACACCTAAGGATATCCAGTATGGCTGAGGAGGACCACCAAAGTACAGAAGATATATGAGGATGCACTGGAAACATGAAAGACACAAACCATCCTCTATAGTCATTCATAGATTTCTTCATTAAGTCTATTCATACAGGGGGAAGGCTCTACCTTCTTTCATGAGAGAGAAAGTGAAAAGCAAGAATTTCTATGTCTGGTAAGAAGCAGATAGCATAAACTTTCTTCCAGAAAAACAGATGCTTAAAGCAAGCAGTGGTGGGATAACACTTTCAGCTTGGCAGCATAGTGTCTCTAGAACTTAAAGGAGAGGTGACCGTAGCATTGGACTTGATAATTACTTTGTGATGATGTGTCAAGTTCAGTTCAGAGGCTCAGTCTGTATTCTTAAAGTGTTTAATGGCTTACATACCTCTCCTTTCTGTTTGATTTGTGACACCAATTTTCTGTCGCCAGTCTTTCTCCCGCATTATTCCCCCCTCGAGACAATGATTCCTACCTTACACTGTGAAGACTAGGGTATACATGGCAAAGCCCTAGTACTATACTTTTCACTTTTTAAAATAGCTTTTACAGTTAATTTAAACCTTAAAAATGAAGCAGCATAATAATACAAATGCTGAAAAAGAAATATATTTAAAAATAAAAATATATATACATATATAACATTAATACATGTATATATATTTGGCCATTATAAGACTACAGTATTCAATGTTGTCACACAGTATGAATGATACTGCTCTTCACACCCACCCTTCTAATCAAACTCATTGGGAAATACTTGCACTTGACTCAAAGTACTCCCACAGTGGGAGACAAATATAAAACTTCTCGGACCAGACCAGTAAGTCAAGATATGACGTGTGACAGAATTTCACTGAAGAATGACCTTGTTCTCATTTTATGTTTTTCCCACAGTAATGAACACTAGCTTCCATTTTAGTGATATGTGCAACTTACAGTGGTACAACACCATGCAAAAAAAGGCATGGGATCAAAGTTGGCTTTTTTTTTCAATGTTTCCTAAAGAGTAATGTTAATTTTTTACTCTCCTTGAAAATATCAAGCATAAGTGAAAAAAACATATAATTAAAGTTAACATAATCTTATTCCAAACAAATACACTTAATAAGAAATACTAAAAAATCCCCAAACAAATAAACACAATCTTATCACAAGTCAGAATTTCATTTGGGATCTGACTCCATGAAGGACATAATACAACGGAAAGATTAACACATGAAGTTATAACAAGTTCCATCTATTAATTTTCATCAAAAACATCAAAAGTACCGCTGGAATCAGTGGCTTTAGGGAATCCAGTTTTTCCAGGTTAACATTTTATGGCAACACAGTACTAAAAAGTAGAACACAGTAAGAAGATTTAATTGTTAGTAAGTAAGAAGTAGTTGATCAGCATCTTAATTTACAGTATTTTACACTAATAATAAGTGTTACAAGCCTGGTGAAATATTAGGACATTTATCTCATTGCATTGATATTTTTCTGCCTGTCTGAACAAAAAAGAAAATATAAGTTTTATTAAGCATTCAGATACTCGCAGAGATACAGAAAAATTACCCTTTTCTTTGTTTATGTTGTTCCTATATATTGCATGTATGACAAAATCACAGATACACACATCACTGGAGTCTGACTACAATTAATTCTGTAATTTTTGATCTATCATCTTGCTGAAGTAGCTTTATAAAAAATGCCTACTAAGTGTAAAAATAACAACAGAGTATTAATTTGAGTGTGATACTGTTGGTAGCTCAGACCCTTTGTATTCTAAATCCTTTGTACACAATAATACTCAGATTTTGTGCAATATGGCAAAGAACACAAACATAAAACTCCTAGAAAGAGCATCATCTTTCTGAACACTACAATGTTTCAAATGTTTATATGACTTTTTGCAGATAGCAGTGTATTTATCATCCATATAGGATGTCTGCGCTCTTACAGTGTAAACGGAAGAATGAACGAAGATATACTATGAACTTCCTGAGTTCAGGAGTAATGTCACAATGTTTCAAATGTTTATAGTCTTTAACAAGGCATATCAGCTATATTTTAAAGTTACATTTGTGTAAATAAATGCAATGTGTACATTTGCTTTTTACGTGATTCTACAATTTGGAGAAGTCTTGGGAGACTTGTCTGGCCTTGTAACAAACTTGTTTACAGGCATAGGTAAGCAATAGCCTACACTTGTATATGCTGCCTGTCACACTGACTTCCTTGAGAGAACTAAAGTAACTGCCAGAAGCACCAGACTACTGTTCTTCCCCTAAAAAAATGTCTGCTCCTACACAGCCTTCCTAAGGAGGGATGAAGAAGAATATAATCACATTGTTAATCTGGGCAATCACCTAGGCTTTCATGGTGTAATTGGTGTTTACCTTGATCATCTAACAGGGAAAACTTTGAATTGCATATTTGAAAATGGATAAAGTTTGCCTCCGCTACCTGTCTCACTGTCCAACCTATGGAGTTATTTTATTGCTCTAGCAGAGCCTGCAAAGATCAACAGGACAATATACTAGTTTGAGGTTGTAGAAATGATAGAGTTGCAGCTGGCCTGATGGCAACTGTAATTAAAAACATTATGTAAACAGCTGCCCCAATAGGAAATCATCCACACAGATGCATTTTTTGCAAAGCAAAATAATCATTAAAATAACCTCTGCTGTTCCTCCCAACCCTGCCCCTTCCAAAACCAGCAGCTGGTTAGGATTTCCACTTCATTTCCCTCATAAAACAAGAGCCTGATAGCATGGGTTTGCAGGTTGTGTCTTGGGTTGGGGAAGAGTGGTATGTGATTTTTAAGCATCAAGTCTGGGTTAGGGTATTTAGGGATATTAATTAACAATCAACACCTGCAATCAAGATATTGATGACTCCTTATGTGTTTCAAATTACTATAGGACAATGAAAGTGTGCGCAATGAAGGTTCTCAGTATACTATTATTAATTGTTCCTGACATGGAATTCCAACTTTTCATCATAGACTGTCAACACACTAGGGGCTAAAAAAAAAAATCCTAATAGACTTAATGTTCACATTTCCATGATTTTTTTCACACTTTCCAGATGTTATTACCATATAAAATGTTAGTCTTTAAATTCAACTTAGAGTTTCTGGAACAATTAAATATAGCAATACATTTTTATTATGTTGCAATACTTACTTTTATGTCTAACATTTTAAATAAAGTATAACATAACACTACCAATTCCTCTACTGCATATTAAAAAGATATCACAAAACTCTCCTTTCTTTCTTCTCTTTCCAAACCTTACACATAGTAGCAACCAGAATAATGATTTGTTTAGAAGCCTGAGAGACTGTGAGAATCTTCTGAGGCAAAAGTGTGTGAATAACTACTAGATAAGTAAAGTTGGAGACTAAGTTTAAATTTACCTCCCTCCACCTTTTTTTTCATTTTTGAGTGATATCAGCTAAATCTATCAGTTAAGATAGACTGCATCATTCTATCAGGTAGTCACCCAAGGCTTAATCCTTACAGCATCATTTCACAATCTAGCTCTTGGCTGAGATAGCAATTCAGTTCAAACCCAGATGGTCAGCACATTGAAAATCAGTTGAAAGGTGAATTTCAGAGTTTAGGAAGTGAGGAAGTCTTTGAGGAATACTGTCTTCATGGAGCCCATTTCTAATACAGAATCTACTAAATTCTTTGGCCAGAGCATGTTTTTCTGTACATGTACATGATTATTTGAGCCAACACGCATATGATGGATTATGTGTTTAGTAATGCACAGATTAATGTTAACATGTACCATAGAAAAAGGGATGATAAATAAAATCAAAATGCCACTGGTCTGATATTCAAAAGAGAAATAGCCAGGAGTATCTAGGAATATTTCCAAATCAGAGATTACAAACCAGCTAATTTGATGTCAGACATATAAATGCTGATTAGCTAGCCAGGGGGAAAAAAAGCCCTATCCAGAAAATGGACTCTATTTTATCTCACTTTGAACTGGAGAGTAAACTGGCATGGAGTACTGCAAGTAAAAGCCATTTAGGTACAATCAAAAGTCATTTTCATCAGCACAGATGCCCCAAATTGACCACCATAATGTGGTGGATTAAATGGATCTTGGAATTAATCACATATGAAAGAAGTTGTCTTGAATGGTGGAATCATATGGGACCTCCACCTGCTGAGATGTTATCAGTGTACTATTCAAACAGCTTTCTAAAATGCTGAAAATAAGTCTTTGTCTTGTAACATTTTTCACTCAGAATTTGATGAATGCAGGCATATATGGCAAGGAATACTGTCTGTATGCAATTAACTATTTTAAAAGGCAAATAATTCTGGCATAGCAGAGTCTGTTCAGTAAAAATGAAGAGGTTTTAGTTATTTCTAATCTCAGAGATGAAAGATTTGATTCTATTATATAGGGCGAACAGAAAGAACAACAGAAGAAAGAACCGTTGGAAAGAACTGGTAAGGAGTACTGTCATGTTTTCCTCTCTGCTTTTCTCAAACTGCAAAATCTATTCAAGCTGGGGGACTGGAAAGCAAATGTCATGTTTGCAAAACAAAAGAGGAAAACATCGTCAGAATCATAGGGCATATGAATAAATTTAAATCTATTTGATCTTCTGTGCAAAATCTATAGTGAGCTAATGTAACTTCCAAGGTAGGTAGAAGAAACATAGCAGTATTGTAAAGTGTCATCACGTTACTCAATACAGAATCCACGAGAACTGGTCATTAGGGGCAACTGCATGGGGGACTTAAAAATATGACCTTCAGTACACAGAATTTATTTTAAAAATTTAAATATAAAGGCAAACAAAGTAATCATAATTTTAAAAATTTTCCCTGTCTAGACAAGATGCAGTATGTATTAGATATAAGTACATAGAAGAATATTGTCCTGTTTGCTTTACATATTTAGGATTTTTACAGAAATTAAACTAAATGAGATGCATTACTGCTGCGAATTCTTTGCCACTTCTTCTTTTTTTCAGGAGACCACTATCATGCCTCCCTAAATACATGTGCAGTGTCACCCCTCTACAGTATTCTCTCAGGATTCAAGAAGTCTCCTCGTCTCCCATACATGTTTCCTCAGAGTTAAGAACTTTAATCTTAATCAATCCTTTGTAATTTCTTTTTCTGAATAAATAGGAATAGAATCAAACTGATTTTTAGATTCCTGATTTTATCTTCTGTAACAAGATTTGGAATATTCCTCATTAGAGTTATTCAGAAAGTCGAATGAAAGGGGACAGACTCTGAGATACTGACTGTGAAACACAATATAAAATCAGGTCCAATGTGTTAGCCCAACATTCTGCCTCCAGTATCGGATGGTAAAGACCCTTTTGAAAGAGGATAGGACAGTTATATAGAAATACTTTTCCAGATGCCTGGGTTAGCCTCCAGCAGTTTATTAGCCAAGATCTCCCTGATCAGGAGGTGTTGTTTTCCGTGGGCCAAACCTTTCACATTTGTATGTCTTTAAAGTTGGAAAGTTTTTACTTTCACTGTAACGGAAAAAAAATTCGAGGTCTAAAGGAGGAACATATTTCTCAAATCATGTTTGAGCAAGGTTGAGGCTTTCACATTTGGGAGATGTTGGCATCAACACAGCTGGCAACCAGATTCAAAGCTAAATTTAAGAAGCATATACAATGTTCTAGTCTTACATGAATATTTATTTACAGGAGCAAAGCTGAGCTCTTCCAGCTCTGCCACCACTGTCATCTTTGTAAAGAATTCCTGTCTGAATTATCCTGAATTGTAAATAAAAATCTCTCCCCTACAGGAGAAGAAGACACAATCTAATTTTTTTTGGTAATACTGCCTTTTATTAACCTTTTCTATGATAGAGAATATGTAAGACCTAAATATCTAAAACTAAATTATTTAACCTTAACAGCACTTCTTTTAATAGCAGAGAATTCAGTACCACAGTTAATTTCCAGTAAGAAACCCAAAAATATTCATATAAAAAATGGCAAAGCTTTAGTTTACAATCAGAACTTTTCCATTTTATTAGGAGAATTAAACTAAAATAGATTTGTGCAAATTAATTTTATATTCTGCTGGTAACTTGGAAATCTCCATAAGGTCTTTAACAACTCTAGATCAGATAAAAAAAGATTACCCGAGCCACAGAGGGAAATAACATATTTTAAGAGACTCGGCTTTAATCAGCTAATTCAAAGTTAGATTTTATTGAACCTTGTTAATTTTTTTTTTTTTTCAGATCCAATAAGCTTAACAAGGACAGAATTGTTATTCTATTTAATGACTGAGTACACAGTGTAACTGCAATGGAAGTAGAATAGGTCTACAGATTGTTAAAATGGTGTGATTCAAAGAACGCTTTCAATATCACCAGTGAAAATGTTGGAATAAATAATTAAATTTTTTTAACCAATTCAGAGGTATTTTTTTCCTCTCAATGTTCATGACATACTAACTCTGAAGTACCAGAAAAAGATCATGTTTTTTTGTGTGATTGTGACCTGTGGTTGATTTAGCTGTTTAAGATGGTGGAAACTTTGAAGGTTTTCTTTCAGTTAGGAGATTTGAAATGCTTTTTTGTCCCACATGGATTCTCCTGTGTCTAACTGGGATGGATCTCCTGTTGCCTATTTTCTCTGTAACAGGGCACTCAGAGGTTATACATGTTTTGTTTTCCTGGAGTTTGTCGGAACATAATTATTTTTGAGACCTCTAGCCCCTGCCAAATTTAGTTGAAGCACTCGTGTTTCGAAGTTATTGAGGAGGTGGGAGAGAAGTGGACAGAAATGTGCATAATGTGACTGAGAGTTTATGTCCACAGAAAATCAGTTGAAAACATTAATCAAATGTATAGTTTGATTAATAGTAAACTGCCCATTTTCAGACTGATAAAATTCAGTTATATCAGTAAAATAATATTTTAAAGAAAGCAAATACAATTCTTCTGACTGCTGACAACTCCCCTTATGGAAGAAGAATTCAGATGATCTGGAGCTGGCACACCCTGCCCACTCACACTCATCTTTCTCGGATCACACACAGTACGTCAGGCATTTCTTGGCAGAGTATTCTGTTAATCCTGAACAACCCAACCCTTTAGAGCACTTCCAGGCAAATGTGTTCTGAAATAACCTCTTTCTAACCTGTTTCCAGAAGTCACAAGAATATTGCAAATTCAAACAGGGAATTCAGCTCCATGCGTTTAAGTAATCAGGTTTTGGCTACCCTGAGCAGCAGAACGCTATGCTGAATGCCTAGAGATATATAACACATTTTCATTTTGCATTCCTTACTTTTTAGTTAAAAAACCTTAGTCTTTTTTCTATCTTTCAATATTTAATATATTTTTGTACTGCACTTGAAAGTATTTGATGTAAAATATTTTGAAAGTTTATTTTTAGAAAATGATCTCATTATATATAATATTTAACCTAAGATGATTAGTTTTCAGTTAGTCTTCATGCATTATCTAGACAGGTGAAGCTAAAGAATTTCAAATTACCACTTCATTCTATTATATACTTTGCACCATGTCTTTCTATTCATATGAACACTTCAGTGCGAAAGAACTTTCTGGTTATCTAAGAACTCATCTCCTTGCATGGTGTTTTATGCAAGATAATAAAGTAGAGGCTTCAGTAGTAATTTTGTACCTGAGCCTTATACAAGCTGTGATTCGGGAGTGTACAGTTAATAGCATATAAAAGAGTGCCATTATTTAGTTACAAATTGTTATGATTGATTCAAAATAAAGTTCATAACACTCCAAAGTTTTGATTCAACCAAGTAAATATGCAAAATTACAAAGAATCTGCAGAAGCGAAATGAGAAATGGAAGCTGTTCCCTTTTCTGTTTCGAGTTTTCTTCCACTTTGTCCATGTTTCTAATATAAAAATCAAATGATATAATATGTAATTTCTCTTTTCTGTGCTAGTCCATCTTTTATTTACCATGCGTTGTAGTAGGCAAATCATAATTTATTTTCTCATTGAACTATCATCCATAAGAATAATTTAAAACCAGCTAATAAACATTATGGCTTGTTAGAACTGCTACTGATTAAATCTTAAGAGTCTAAAACATACAAATATAAAGAGAACGTAATTAGAGCTATTTAAAGAATCCATTTTTAACTTAGATTAACCATACTTTCCATTTGCTAGGGACAAACACTCATAAATGAAACCCATTGCTGAACAAGAAGCAATTACTTCAGTTTAAAATATTAATACGTATTGCTTTTTAAAAAGTCGAGGAAAATCATTTATGTACTGTGCAATACAAACTCAATTCATACTGAGAATGAAAATGGGATGGCATTCTGAATCCTAAGTGAGCTGCAATCATCTTTGAGGTACAGTTTGTTCTTGTCCATTTATAAGTCCATTAAACTATTTTCTCCAATTAGTATTGTTCTCAAAATAATGATGATAAAATACATATACACTTTTTAAAATTTTTATGCTAATTAACACCCCCCAATTTGTCAGCTAGCTCTCTTGCAACAGCCTTTCTTACTAATATCTGAGATATGCTGGTAATGCAAACTAATTACTGACATACAGAATACTAAATCTAGATTGGGTAGACTCTCAAATATATCCCAGTCTAGAAATGTACAAATACATGCATATACATATGCATATATTGATATATGCATATATGCATATATTTATATACATATGCACCAGGGCTAACAGGTATATGTTGGATTGTAATAACTACTTAATTATGAGACACCTCTAAGTTCTAGAGACAGTTGAATTCAGGGAAATTATTTCCTTTTTGATGATATGATTTTCTTCTGCTTAGACTATTACTTGGTTCTTTCTAAGCACGGTATTATAAACTGCATTTAAAGGTGCAATTTTGAGCTATATCATGCAAAGTCTTATTTTTACTTGCTGAAGCACTATGAAATTATATTGTGTTTTGCTTTCTCTACAGTAATACAAGACCAGAAAGGGTAAAACTAAGAATTTGACAGTGCCATAAACCAGTTTTTTATTACCAAGTGTTGTTTGGTCAAGATTGGGGCCTTCCCTCTTCAACCTCAGGACAATAAAAACTATATATACAAAGAGGTAAGAATAAGACTATTGATATTTTAAACCAGATTATTTGTTTATTCTTCCCATAAACCTCATATACTGTAATTTACCTGGTTATGTAGCTCTGAAGTGCACTCAAGTTTATAAAAACTGAGCAAGGGAATTTATAGCATCAAAGAATCATGAAGGCTGGGAAAGACCTCTATGATCATTGTGTCCAACCTTTGACTGAATACCACTAAACCCTAGCACTAAGTGCCACATACAGTCATTTCTTGAACACAGCCAGCCACCATCTCTCTTGGAAGCCTGTTCCAATGCTTGACTACCATTTGAGTGAAGAAATTCTTCCTGATGTCAAACCTGAACCTCCCCTGGCACAGCTTGATGCCGTTTCCTCTTATCCTGCCACTAGTTTCCTGGGAGAAGAGACCAACCCCCATCTTGCTACAACGAGTGATAAGGTCCTCCCGACCTCTTCTCCAGGCTAAACAACCTAAACAACACCAGCTTCGCCAGCTACTTCTCTTGTGCTATAGATGCTTCCCCAGCTTCGTTGTCTTTCTCAAGACATGCTCCAGCACCTCCAGGTCTTTCTTGTAGTGACACACCCAGAACTAGACATAGTACCTCAGCAGTGATGAGTACATAGGGACAGTCATTTCCCTAGTCCTATTGGCCACTATATTACTGATACAAACCAGGATGCCATTGGTCTACTTGCCCAGCTTCATTCACGATCATTTTCTGGGCTGGCTGTCCAGATAGTTTTTAACCCAGTTAACTGTGCACCTGTTTAAGCCATGGCCTGCCAGCTTCTCGAGGAGGATGCTGTGGGAGACAGTATCAAAGGTTTTACTGAAGTCCAGGTGGACAATCTCCACAGCCTTTCCTTTGTCCACTAGGCAGGTCATAAAAGGAGATCAGGTTGGTCAAGCAGGTTGGTCTGCCTTTCCTAACCTTATGCTGGCTGAGCCTGATCTTCTGGTTGTCCCATACATGCCAAGTGATTGCACTCTATGTGTTCTGTAATTTTCAGTGGCACCAAGGTCAGGCTGACAGGCCCGTAGGTTGCTGGATCCTCCCATCCTGCCTTGTGGCTGCGTGGCACATTGGACAACCTCCAGTCATCTGGGACATCCCCAGTTAATCAGGACTGATGCAAGCCAGGTGGAGAGTGGCTTAGCAAGCTCTTCCACCAGCTCTCTAAGTACCCCCATGTGAATCCCATCCAGCTTTATGGATTTCTGAACGTCTAAGTGGTACAACAGACCACTAACTACTTCCCCCCAGATTGCAGGGGGTCTATTCTGCTCTCTGTCCCTGTCTACCAGCTCAGGGGGCTGATTGCCCTGAGGATAATGGGACCTATCTTAAGACTGAGGCAAAGAAGGCACTAAGTACCTCAGCCTTTTCCTCATCCTTTGTGACAATGCTACCCTCCAACTCCAATAAGGGATGGAGATTTTCCTTGCCCAATTCCTCCCTCATAATTTACTAAGTCATGATCTACTGTTTTAACATTTACCAATCCCTCGCTCTAAGATGCCACAATTATAAGAGATATAAAAAGTTAACAAATTATTTTTCTATTCTCTTTGAAGTGGTATTTTTATGTTTATATTTAAGTGTATGTTAAAAGGCAATTAGCAATTGAGCAAAGTGAATAATTAATTATGTGCAATTAAAGTGGAACTGTAGACAAATAGTACCATATTACTGGCAAATTTCAACAATGTGATAAATTATGGCAATTATAGGCAAAGTAATAATGATTTTCAATCAAAGAATATAAATGAGAATGTGTTCTGTATTCACAACAATCAAAGTTCAATCTATTCGCCCGTGTTTAAACTGGCTGCAATTTATACACACTCAAATCATTATTATGACTTGATAAAACACACTTATTTTCAGCTCTCCTTCGTATTACATATTTTTGCATACCTGGTAGCATTTCCCTCTGGAAATGCTTGAAGGGCTTTGAGAGTGGTCCTCACTTCAGTCTTCCTGAGACATTTCAGGACATAGACTCCCTTAACTGACTGCTTGGCATCTCTGCAGTGTCTCGTTCAGTGTGATGGACTGCTGAGAGGAACGTGCAACTGAAAGGAGCATTTCAGACTCTCCAGTTGGTACCCTCCTGTATTATAGCAAGTCTCCTCTCATTAGTTATTTAACTTAACATGCCAGGCTCTCAACTGAAATGGAATATTCCCTGCAGCTGTCTCTTCTTCATGGTCAGTAACCTTGGACAAACATGGGGCTGAGTAACGTAGTCCCCACAGTACAAAGTTTTTGTGGGAATTTGAGCAATCCTTTCTATAAAAGCCCACCAGTTATGTGAATTTTGGATAGCAAAAGGTAACCTGGTATTTGAAAGTGAGAGCAAGCACCTGTGATTTCAGAGGAGGCAAACACTCTCCAGAGTGACAGCAACGCCTACAAAGATCTTTGGACCCAAGGCCCGGGGCCGGGGCAGGAGAAACACACGGCTGCAGGGGCCACCAGAGGGGTCCAGGTGCGGGTGCGCGCCGTTCTCCCATTGTCTGCTTGGAAAACACCTGAACTTTAATAGACAGAGGAACGTCCGGGGCTCTGCCACGGGCGAGCGGTCGGGCTGGAGTCTCCCATTTTCTTCCCAGGGATGCGGCTGCGGGGCACCTGTGACACCCGGGACTGCACTGCATAGGGAGCTGGAGAGGCCGCCCCGAGGCTGCCTCACGGCCTGTCCCGGCCGCCTCCAGGCGCGTCCCGGGACGGCACCGCCCGGGATGCCCCTCGGGACCCGCCGCTGCATCTCCTTCAGCACCCCGAGGCCAAACTTCCAAGGCTGCGCGGCCGCGGCGGCTCCAGCTCTGAGGGAAAAAAAGGCCCTCCTCCCTTTCCAATGAACACGTTAGTCGTATGACACCCACCCCTGAGATCCCTTTTTGTCCTGGTGGGTCATTTGGAGTAAGTCTAAATAATATTTAAAACCAGTTCCAGTCAGTGCTAAAACTGCCCAGTATTACATATCAGCATTATGGAAAAAAAATATTTTCCCTAATTTAAAAGGGAACTGTGTGCTGTATGAATATAAGCATTCACTCTGAAAATTTTACTAGTAAAGTCAGTTTAGGAATATGAAACAAAACGTAACAATTTTCTACATAATCATAGAATTTACTTAATTTGAATTTTAATTTCCTGCATTGTATAAAGCATATATAAACTATACTTTGGATAATTCTTGAAGTACATGTGTAATATTTAACATATTATTTTAGCTACATGACACTTATGAAGCTAGAAATTTGGGAATACATCATATTAGAGCTTCTTTATAAAATGAAATGTAAGACTTCTGAGTGAAATATTGGCTGTAAGGACAACATCCACAGAAGCTGCAGTCAACATTCAGTTTCTGACTTTTTCCATTAAGAAAATAGGAATTATATAAATATGCTCAAAAAATACCCCACTTTTTCTTTTCTTATTCTTTTATTTTCTTAATGATGGGATGGATTTTTAAATTATGAATATGATTAAACAAATTACAGGGAATTAGAGTTATTTGATTGTACTGTCTTTTTGCTTCTAGTCTCCACACAGGAACTTTTGAATTTCTCAGCTACTCCACCAGTTTGATGAGCAGATGAAGTTTTTCAAAAAAAGACACTACTAAATGTCTCATAAAGTCAGACAGCAAGATAGAAAAAAGAAACCCTACTCATGCCCTCTCAAGAAGATGTACCGTGATCACATCACACAGAAAAACCATAGAGGAGAAATATTGTTGGAAAATCCTTAATCCACTATCGTATTTTAAGGTTCTGTCCCACTTCTAAGGGTGTTCCTAGAAACTATTTCTGTGTGTCCAGTGTTTGAAAATAGGTGAGCTCCTACTAAAACCTTAATACAAATCACTTAAAATTCCATTATCCATAGGAAATCACTGTGCAAGTCACGGAATTACTTTGCTGAACAAAAGATGTGGTTACATCTGCTTTTTGAGTTTACCCACTGGGTTAAATTTTTCAAGAGATACAGGGAAAATGAGCAAGTCTGAAGATCATTAAGCCTGTCACATATAAAGGGATGAGATTATTATGAAAAAATCCAAAACAAACCCAGAAAATTCCAGAGAGCTGAAATTTCTGCAGGATTTTTCTGGTTGAAAAGCCATTTTACAGGTCAGGTGTCAGACAGATATTTGCACTTCTTATATACGTTCAATATAACATCCCATGGACCTTCAGGTATCTGCAAATTAGGAGACTTCTAGGGACTATTGTATTTGACTATTTACCAGCCATTTTGAGCTGCCTTAAAACAAACAAATAAACAAACAAAAAACTCAAACATCAAGTATAATGTATTTAAAGGGTATTTAACTTTTTATGGTAGAGGTCTACTTTTAGAATATTCTGAAAAATATTATTTCTGCAACTGTGCTTAAATTTGTATTTAAGTGACTTCTATAAGCTTTGAGTCATGAGTGATTTTAACTGAGGCTTATTATAATGTTTACTTAAATATCAGCCCTGATTAAATTTGCTAAATATACACACACATGCAGAACTCATCCATCTGAATATACTGAATACACTTTCAGCTTTGCAAAAATGTGAAATAAAACCCATTGTAAATCTCCATTTATCAATTTCATTGATGTCACATCAGAGTTATGTAATGTCAGGAAAAATGTAGCTCTTCTGAGCTTTGGGATCAGTATTCTGAGTTTCTACTTCAAGTTCATTCTGTTCTGTGTATCTACACTTGTAAACAATTTCCTCCTTTTATTAGCTCATTAGGATGCTATCTGCTGTTCTAACAATTTCTTCTGCATGGTTTTATGTCCTTTGAGTGAAATCCCACCTTTGTTGAAGATTTTGAGCACTGATTTTACTTGATTGAGCAGAACCCTGATTTTACCTGATCAGGGCTTTTACAGTCTCCTCTACTGTGAGGTTAATATATATTTGACAAGAATTCTGAAGTATTCTCAGAATAAATCTAACATTATTTCATTTTATCCTTATTTCTTCCATGATCAATGATTTCCCAAATAATATTTTTCTCTCACTTTGTTATCTGACCAACTTTTCCTTCTTAGAAAAAGAAGTTTTACCTCTGCTCCACTTACTTCATGAATCATTTTTGTTGCTCTTGAAGCTGTCTGAACTTTTAATTTCTAGTGCATTCCCTCATAACATACCCTCACTTTCCATTGTCTATGAACTCACCCTCATAGGAAAACTTTATTTCTTGTTAGAGAAACCAACAGCTAGTAAAGCATTATGTGTATCTAGGCCATTTAAATGTCGTTTTTTCTTGGGTTTTGTTAGTGATAGCACTTCCCTTCTTTATTTTGTGGCTTTTCCTCATTTTCTTTCACCACTCCTTGTCTACATCACAGGCTTCCACTTTGTGTCCTCTTCATATCAAATGTTTCACTCTCCATTCTCCTTTTCTTTCACAGTAACTTCCTCTGTATTTTTTTTTTCTGGTAAGAGCTGGATACCTCAATTATTTGCAGCACAAGCTAGCTCAGATACCAGATATTTAACAAGCAAAAATATTATAGTTCTTTCAACATATTGCCTCCTTTGTATGTTAAATGCCAGCTTTATTTACCAGGAAATACCCAATTCTAATGTGCCACTCCACTAAATCATCTCTATATATGTTCTCAAAAATATTTGAACCAGGAAATTTACATTGTGCAGATTTCTACACATCAGTGTAAAGCTGAAAAATTTATTCATCTTTCACTTTTAACTATAGCACCAATTGCATCTCTCAGACTTCCTTTTGGGGCTGAGCCGCAGCTCACCAGCTGTTCCACATCCATCAGGCTTCCGCAGCCTGAGAACAGGCTTTATGTTTCATCATTTCAGCCAGGAGCCTGAAACAAACCTGAAATATAACCTGGCAAATATCACAAGAGGAAAGCTCAGCCACGTCAGTGGAGGTCGACCAGGGAAAAAGAAAAACCACAGTGGGTATTTATTTATGTTTACCTCTTCATGGGGATCAATGCTGTCACCCACTCCACATTTAATACATTTACTTCCACACACTACAATCTTCACTGACATAGGCTATTGTTTCCTGACATTATCAGTGAACTCCGCTGAAAAGGACTAACATCTTAAAAGCTTGTTTTGTAAACCTATCAGTATAAAACAGAACAATTTTATTGGACAACTGTTTTTAAGGCACTTATTTGTAGTGCAGGAGATTAATTTCACCTGCTTGGAATTGGAAGACTCAGAGGCCACGATGAAAACTGGAGGACAATGCCATCCTCCACCTCACAGAACAGAGATCCACTGCATCAGTTAAGGGCTAACATGAAAGAGTGAAAAGGAGCTTGGCTCCTCCTCCAGCAACAGAAAATGTGGGTCAATAGAGAATGTTGTAAACCAGATCGAAATGGGACCTTTGGATTCTGCGTACGAAGGGCAAGCACCGCTGACTTCCATCAAAGTTGTAGGAATTAAAAAAATGTGTGTATGTATAGAATACTTAAATTATTTCAGTGTATATTATTTTTGTTATTAACTTCTATGAAACTGGACCATTAACAATCTTGTATGTGTTACTTTCCTCCTAGTTATCACTGCAGTCAAAAGCAAGTGTTTCTTTACTATTTTAATGTTATTTTACTATTTTAACTGCAATACAGCCTTGAAAAAGTGCAAGCACTATTCATAATACAATGTTGAGATTATTAAAGCTAGAGATATACAAACACAGTAAAAGATGAAAAAAATGAATTTGCGTTAATTTGTGGGCTTCTTTTCTATGAAAATAAACTTTGGGAATCTCTTAAAAACCTCTTGTGTATTCTCAGAAACATCATTAACTCATTATAAGCTGAACTGTCACTTTTATTATTGTGTGTATTAGACATTGCTTAAATTAAAAACATTAATCAGAAAACTGCTGTCCTAAGCAAAGAAAATATTGCCCAGTCTAAAATTCAAATATTAAATTATTTAATTTATAGTCTGTGGGGCTCATAAGATCTAGATACAGTGTGCAGTGCCTTTATGTCACTGTATGCATGTGTACATGTATCACAAGCTTTATACTGGAAATTGCAGAGTACTAAAATATAAATGATGCCAAATCTTTGTCATGTACTATTAAAAAGTATCTTTGCCACCTTCATGAATGGAGAATATTTCTGGCAAGAATCCAGAAGCCGTGGAATAGATTTGAGCAAAATCTCTTCACATATAAAGGGAAATAATATAAATAATATATAAATATTTTGTTATTTATATAACATATAATATATAATATTTATAAATAATGTAAAATTATTTTTCTTTGAGAAGGCACAAAGTCTTTATGGGGACAATAACCCCAATGCTAGACAGTTACAAGACTTAAAAATAATTGTTAATTAAATAAAAACAATGATATTTCCTTGGGATTACTGCCTGGCTTCTGTGTGTATCTGTGAGACAGATACCCATATTCACACAATAATCAGTGATGCATAACTTCAGACATGAATATTCCTTACTGAATATAAAAGGATGTCAACAAAGTCACACTTGTGTAGACTTTTTAAAACTTGTTGTAGTTTCAATGAAACCTACCATTGCTATGAATTGAATGGGTAGGATTTCTCAGTCTCTCAGCTTTGTCATCTTCAGGTAACTGATGGGATTGCGTGCAGAGTTATTTTCACCTCTTCACTTTTAATATCAAATAGTCACTGTTTCCTCTTGTCAGACATTATCCAGACAGCAACAGAATTTAAGGCTAACTATGTCCCTTTTAAAATCTGACCAGTTTTTTCTTTCGTAAAAAGATATTACATGTATATGTGTGTATCTGTGTCTGTTAATTATTGAGTAGCAAAAAAATTAAGTCATATCCATCTTGAAAATCTCCTGCTTGCTTGTTAAGAACTTCATATAGACATAGTGAAATCAGTTAATAGCTATTCCTGGGGGAATAATTACCACTTTTAAATAAAATAATTTAGAAGATATTATTTAGAAAATAAGACTCAAATCTACTTTAATATGCTTTCTACTTGTTACATAGATAGAGAGACAGAACAAACAGAAAAAATATTTTGATGACATTTACATGTGCTTGTTTATATTTCCCCCCACTCTTCTATCTGTTTGTAAAATAAAATACTGTTTGAAACTTCAAGCACACGAGGAGTCATCTGATGTCTTTGTAGCATACAACATAACAAACAGTGGAGTAAAGCCATGATCACTGAGAGATATAAGTATTGTAGAAAGATCAGAGACAGAGAAGCATAAGAATCTTAAAAATTTTGCATAAAGGCTCCAATTACTCTTTTAAGCTTTTGATGTTCAAGCATATGTCATTAAACACTTCATGTTGCTGTCCAGACCTCTCCTACACAAGTAACTTGAAAGAAAGATTCCTATTTTGCAAGTAAGTTTTCCTTTCTGGTTTTGTAACTTCTCTAACTGTATTTTTTTTCATCCACATTACAGTTACCATGAAGAGCACCAAAACTACAGCTTTGATAATGTTTAATTTATGCATAAACATGATCTTTCCATCTAAGAATGTATGGCTTTAGAATTTAATCAGACCTGTCCCTCACAGTTATACTTTTTCCCCCTCTAGTATTATATAGAGCATTATATATTATATATAATATATAGATTATATATATATAATATAT
>VYXB01002327.1:629534-832710 GCA_013397135.1 Pachyramphus minor | reverse complement strand
TATATAAAACATTATATAATGTTTTATATATATATGTGTGTGTATATATATATAGAACACAGTACATAAGATCATAGGTACTTATATGAACATATACATCTAGTATATAAGTGTCATATGGAAGCATAATCTACTGTCTTCTGTAAGCCATTGAGAAATACAATTTTATTGGAATGAGGTGATTTATTAATCCAATCTCTTCTAGTATTTACTTCTTTGTAACTTATTATCTTGGTTGATTTTGTAAGATAACTGCATTACAGGTATATATTGAGCAGTATAATTCCTTCATGACATTTCAGAACAGAAGTGCTACTTCTAAAGAAGTAGAAGGGAGGTATCAAATACAGGCCCTTTACAATGAAATGCACTCAGTTTTCTTAAGCAACCCTGACTTCAACTTCTAAAATATGTTTCTTTGGAATATGTGAAGGCTTCAGCAATTACAATTTTAATAAATCCAAATTCTTACAGAATGTATCAAGATAGGAGCACTGAAAATTTGATGTTTTTGTGAATAAGCTAGGGACAAAAAGGGAGGACAAGGGCATGGTTAGTAGCTGAAAATATAATCCTTTATCACTAGTTCAATAGCCTACATCAATTAATTGAAATAGCAATTAAATGTCAGTGATGTAGATATTGAAGAATTTACTCCACCCTGAAGTAGAATGTTGTCAGAAATTAATATTTTTCTATGTCAGATACTGATAGTTATTACACTCCTATAATAAAATATCATCAGTTGAGAACTGAGATTTCCAGATAGAGCAAATACTCTGTGTTCACATTATTTGTGATTTTTCTGCAAGGATCAGTATTCCTAGTTTCAGTCCAGTGATCAATATTCAGCAAGGCTACACCTCAAACTGAGATCCAACAGCCAGCAACTCCCAGCACAAACCAAATACAGCTTTCACTGAAACTGGCACCTGAAACACTTGCAGAGGTTGACCCATATCTGTATCTCTTACTACTGATTCTTCAAATATAATGCACTCTAATTCATACCTCTACAGTAGAGACTCCTGAATTGTTTTTGTAAGAAGCTTGTGAGATTCTATGAATATAGCTTTGATAACAGAAATCTTAGAAGTCCTATTCTGTACCAAGTTTTACACAGATACTTGTGTTGGTTACTCTTTTTACTTTGCCTGTCTCAGCTGACAGGTCTTAGAAGGGCCTATAAATATAATTTTATATAAATATAACTTAATACATATACTCCCTCCCCCCACAGGACACTAAAATCTATATAAACAGAAATAAACAGTGGGATGCAATGATCAACAAAGAATGATGAAAATTTTGCAAAGGATATATAGCAGAAGCAGATATGGTTTCTAAATCTATGTTCTTAAACTAAAGGCAAATCAGTTATAAATCTTGCCTACAAAGAACGGCTCAAGTATCAGAGAGTACCACTACCAAACTCGATCTACAGTTTGACAAGAACTACAGGTATGCTACAAATACAGTGTCCTTTAAAAAATACAGAGTCCTTTAAAACCCAAAATCACAGGCTTGATCTGGTTCTCCAACCATATTTAGGGACAGAAAATCTTGATTGCAGGAAGCAATCTCATTTCAGGCCAATGTAGGTGCAACATGAGAATGTGGTCCAAAATATGTATCAAGACCATAAAGTCTTAACAACAAAATATATCGATAAACTTGTCACTAGGACAAGGTAAGATATATGAATCCCAGGTATAGAGTGAGAAAATTGTTCTGTGAGAAGCACAATGCAATTGATGCTACAGAAGACTTGTTTTGGTCCTGGGGGATGGTGGGGGAGGGTGTTTGTTCCATTTTAGTTACACAGAAGTCTTTGGGGAAATGTTAAGTAGGTAATTAATTTTTTTTTTAAACTGTCTGGATAAAAAGCTATCAGAGTATTTAAAAGTGAATGTAAGAAACAAAATCTTGAAAGTCATCTACATCTTTATTTAGCTGTTACTTTTGAAACTTTGCTTTTACTAGATATGATATTATCCTATACATTTAAACTGATCACCTCCTATAGTATACAGAATGTTTAGAACATAAAATAATGTTTAGAACATAAAATAAAATGCATATTGAAAAAAGAAGAAAAAGGTAAATAGCTTATGTATATGCATGCTTTTTGTATGGTTATGTACAAATGCTTATACATCTGTTGTCTTACATGGGAAGGGCAAGAAGAGTGAAGCTACCATGTATTTGTGACTGCAAATGCTTAAGGGTTATTGGAATGAGAGAGGAAAAGAATTACCAATCTTCTAGTTTCATGTCACTGATGTGAGGAAGATAACTTGGTAAAATGCTTTACCATACTCCCGATAAAACCTACCATTTACAAAACGTCAAATTCACCACTGCAGCTCCAGATTAAGAGACAGCCCTAAAAGATGAATAAAATAAAAGTCTTCCTCTTCGTAAATGTGATATCCTCTTGGTTATTTGCTCACACTTCCTGACAGAAATAGGATAATGCCACTCTTCAAATAGTTCTTATTTGTTTGTTACACCTTCTGAAGGGTTTATCTCCTGTCATCCAATAATGGATAACTTTTCAGGTGAAAACTGTCATGTCAGGCCTGTAAATAAGAGCATGATTATGGAGAATCTAAAAAACATAATAAGGAGTGTTCTGGTGTTAAAAGGAGATTTTAGAACTTTGCAAACTTGTTTCTCTTCACTGTTGGAATGGATAAGATTGATTTTTATTTTCCTTTTGATTTCTAATAAATATGTTTAATCTAGAGATATTTTATTGCACTGGAAATTTCCTATGGATAAAAATTCAATTATCTGTCTATTATACATACAGTGCAACTGCATCCCAAGATAATTAGTATTTTATTTCAAGTGACTTGATTACCTATCATAATCTCAGAATACATACCTATACATGTGTAACAGCACACTAGGAACAGAAAGCAAACCTATATTTAAAAAGCTACTCTAAAGCAGTTGAGCAGGTTCAAAATGAGTATTTAGAATTGAAGAATTTCTACATTAAAGTATGCTATATACTCTTTCAAAGATTCTGCTGAATCCAACTGGCCTTTATCTGTAACCAAAATTCTACAAAGAATTTTCCTATGACAGCTGCAAAAACAGCCTCTGCGAGCATAGTTCTCTTATCTACACTTCTTCTTCGCTGCACCTAAATGCAATTTGTGTTAACCCAATTAATATATTTACACACCAGTGAACTTAGTATCAAAAGCTGGCTTCTAGATTTTCTCTGAAATGAATTGAAGAGTATCAGAAACTGGAATTTCTTCCATTAGTTTACAGTGAAGGAGGAAAAAAATCTAGGGACTATTTTTTAAACAGCTTGTATTCTGCGGAAATGAGGAAAGAGGAATGGACTCAGTTTTTTTGCAGGAACCTGTCACTGCCAAGACAATGTCCGAGCAATTGGCAAGGATGAAGAACTACTACTGGAGAAACTCAGCAACATCTGGGAACTGGAAAGAGCTGCCTTAACAGATATTGTTTTCTATATTTTTGATGGGTTTATCACCTGCCAGTTGGTAACGCGTAACCCTTGCTCATTTATCATCCATCCGTTAAGGGAAGACTTTGTCCCTGAAAGACTGGAATCTGTTCAGGACTCTCATCTCAAAGTGAGGGAAGAGTCACAGCTGAGAGCCAGATTATAAAACCTGAGTGAATGGAGAGTATATTACAGTGGTGTTTACAGATTTGGAGGCAGAGAATGAATGACTGGCATTTTAAAGGTGATAGAAAAATAGGGCAGGAAAATGCAGAACTATACAATATTAAATGAATGGACGAGGTTTATGAACCTCTGGCAGTAAAACAGAGTGTGGCAATTAATTATCTTATTTATGTTATTATTGTAGACCCACACGTAAAAAAAATAGAAGAAAAACATACATGGAAAAGTGGTTACAATTTTGTCCATACTTTAACTATGAATTTTTTGTTCATAACTTAGTTTAATTCCAAAATGGTATTTCTCATTGTGAATATTTAGGAAGGTATTTATGAAGAATGTAGTTTGGCATCTTACTTTGAAGACGTGATTCCTTGCTGTGCTAGAGATGATGCAAAAAGGAAGCTAACATGATAATGTTGGACAGAAGTTCACGGTTTTGCATTCATTTTACAGAAAGTAATTTATAAGGCTTCATAGACTTTAAAACACAAAGTCACAGTGAAATCAGTATAAAGTTGTGAGCATTATCTTCACCAGGTATCACAGAATAAGGAAAGAGATAAACAAGAACAAAAAATGTGGACTTTATACAAGTAATGAAAATAACTACACGTAGACACAGAAATGACAACAACGTATTTACAGAACTAAGTTTGATTTGCCTCACCCCAGTCCTGATGGACAAAAAATGGTTCTGATTTGCAGCACTGCTGCTGAAATTTCCATACTATCACATTCATGTGGTTTCCTGACTATAGCTGGCTCATGTCCCATTGGTTTAAGGCTGGGCAAAGTAAGCTTGCACCTGTCAGATTATATCCATGTAGGCGGTTTCCCGTTCTGTATTGCAGTAGCTTGCTATTACTGCATGCCTTTAACATTAGGATGTGTCATGTTACATTTGCCTACAACATGACATAATATAGAACTTCATGCACTGCTATTGATAGGCAGCAGAAAAACCACCGACTGAACATAAACCATTCAGGTCCAGCTTATTGCAGCAGACTGCAAGAGGTATTAGAAGAATACTCAGCCTGCTGACGCAAAAGTAGTAGTCAAAAGTAGTTTTGGATAGTTCCACATGTTTCTTGTTTTCAGATTTCATTTTTGCTGGCTCAAGGGAGAAATCTCCCTATCACTGAAAAACACATTCAGTATAAGTTCCTGAGAGGACTGTCAATCATGAAACCAAAAAAACAAGATGAAAAGACCCCTGCAATACAACAGAACAGGAGTGTCCTGGTGCATGAAGTACAAATTGAAAATAATAAAATTACTACAACAATATGAATGCTAATATGGTTTAGCTTGTATTTTTTTGACATAGAGGCTGCTAATGGATTGCCACAGTAGAATGTATGCATTACAACATACTGTATAGAATACATGCTAATTTTAAACCCTTGAAACTCAGTTTGTGAAATTGGTATGTATAAGGTATGAACCTTAGTGGGGTTAAATAATCTTCTTTATATATATTCCGAATTTAACAAAAGACAACAGCCATGAAAAATATGTGAATGAATAATGTAACTATAGAGCATTTTTGACTACTTACTAATTCCTTTTCATGTTATGTTGACCTAAGTTAACCAATTAAAAGCAGGGAATTAATATTTCTTTTTATTTGAAACCTCAGATCTTCATGGGAAGAGTGAGCCTAAAGCAGTAACTGTAGGAAGGAAATCCTGTAGGTAACTCCTGCAGCATATTGTAGCAGGCAATGCGACTGCATTTTAATGCCACATTTTCTAGCAAAATTCCTTTCCCCCGCCCCAGTTATGTTTATAGCCTCAAAATTTTAAAACTACCACAATTTTTAAATCTTGTACTTAATAGTTAATGGCATTTTGTGCTTAGATTCAATCATAACTACTTTACACATGGTGAACAAACTATGCTAATCATTACAGTTCAAAAACCATACCAGTTTTAACTCCTTGCAGTAAATCGGAATAAAAGCAAGTTCTTCACTGTTTTCCAAAGAGCAAATACTTATTATTTATAGATATAAATATTACATGTCTTATGGCAAGAATCTCTGGGAGAAAGTTACAACAGAAAAAAAAAAGTAGCAGCAACTATATTAAATTAATATATTCCCAGTCAAATTGTGAAGGAATAATTAATTGATCAGTTCATATCTGGAATTTAGAATATATTTCATGTGTATGAACTACAACTGAACAGATGCCCACCACAAAGAGTTTTCCTAATGTTGCAGTCCCACAACCTAGGGAGTCAGAATGCACAAGCTTACCTTGCAAGGGAAACAGCATGACTGAGGAAGTCCTTGAAAACAGATGTTGTTTCACATAAAGTTTTCATGCTGATGGTTTGTGGTTTTGTGTTTGTTTGTTTTTTTATGTTGTTTTTTTTTTTTCCTTTTCAGAAATTGTCCAAGGACGTTGCTTCAGGTACTATCTCTGTTTTGGGGTTACATGAATCAGATTATTCCTGATGAGGCCTTCAGTTCTTGTATTAATAATGTTAAAACCAAGAAATCATGAACTCAAATAGAAAAGGATGAAGACAGCTAAAATTTTCAGGAAACAGTTATTGTTTTACCTGGTTTGCCAGAACAGTTAAATAACAGAGGTATTTAATATATGGTTTATTACATGCAAGGTTTGAAAAATAGATTTAGCAATTACTAGCTCAAAGATGAAGTTTTTCCGGACTTAAATAATTTGGTCCTTTGTGCTTTTTTCATCCCTGAAATTACATCTACCCCTTTGGCTCTTGTTCTGCCATGCTTGAGCCTTGTGGAATAATCTCTAACTGACCAGATTGATCTTCAAGAAATCAAATATAGCCTTCCTAGCACAAGCTGCTACTTTCTTCTAGCTAACTCAAAATCCACGTCCAGAGTATGGGTAGTGGATACTTCTTTCCTCTGGAAGAAAGTTCAACCAGAGGATAGTCAGTGTTGGATTTTAAGTGATATTAGCAGTGGAACCCTTAAATTCCATAAGAGCAGAATAAAACAGGTCAGGGTGGCAGGTCCTCCTGGAACACTTGGGAGTTTGTACCATGTTGCCCACTGGCTGGGCAACAGCTGTGGAATATACTGAACTTCCTCTTGGTGTGGTAGAAGCTCTTCTTTACATATATTAATGACACTATATCCCACATTTGGAAAATTGTTAGTGATGCAGTGTGAACTCAAAGTTTGCACATACACTTACCCACTCAGAGGGAATTTTACTGTCACTTATTTCCTGAATTTTAATATAGCATGTGTTTGTTAGCAGTCTTTAGCTGTGATGAGAAAGACCTATGTCTGAGTGTAGTTTTGGCCTAAGTAGAATAAAACAGAGCCTTCAAATGGAAATTTTCAGGATGAATTTGGATGCTCACTCTCAAATATGCATCTTGGAAAAAAGAAAGTTGAGGACAGATACACCTTTCAGTAGTATTATAATTGCCTGCCTTCACTGAACTTTCTATACCTGTTTGAACCAGCAACGAACAACGAGTAGAAAAATAAATGCCTGCACAACATTTTATTGCGAAATCTCTCAATCTTCTTCTGGGAAATTGGTACACTGTTGGGTGCAGCGTGGGAAACAAACCAGAATCAGAAGCCAGTGTGGAGCTGCAGGGTTATGACTTTACTGGGATCACAAAGACATGGTGGGATGGCTCACGTGGCTGGAGTCCTACAGTGGGAAAGTCTTAGGAAGGCTCTTTAGGAAGGGGAGGATAGGAAGACAAAGAGGGAGAGTTGCCCTCTATGTGATGGAGAGCAACTGAACTGCATGCTGTTCTGTCTTGGGATAAGTCAGGAGTCAGAAGAGAGCTGATGAGTGAAGGTAAGTGCGCAGAGCAATACAGTCTGCTCTTGTAGTTGGTATCTGCTATAGACCTCTTGATCGGGAAAAGGAAGTAGACAAAGTTGTCTTCAAACAACTGGAAGAAGCCTCACATTCACAAACAGAAAGTCCTTCAAGGGGCACTTTGGAAGTACAGAGGCATTTTTAAAAAAAATACAGAAAAAGATTTTTGAGTTGAAGAATGGTTGAAAAACGCTTGGAACTGGGAAAGAAGTAGTCTCTTATTTAGCCTAATCTATTGTATTTTGTATCACAATGCTTGGAAGTAAAAGATTGGATCAGAAATACCTGAGCAGAAATACCATCATCACCTTCTCCAGGTAACCTCCTTAGCTCTGACTAGTAAGTCAGTCTTAAATGTTTTAACCAACTCTCTTCCCCCACCTTATATTTATCAAAAGAAATATTTAATTACCAAATGTTTGTAACTGCTAAACAGAGAACAAAAGGTCCACATTTTCTTATAATTAAACTTAGAATTTGCAAACTAAGTAAAAGTTCCCTCAGAATACTTGCTTAGATCTGTACTTCTGCAAATATAAGTGTGTTTCCTTATAAGTAATTTTAAAAGGATTTAAAGTTTCTTGCAAAATATTTTGGGCATCACAATAATGAGCAAATGAAAAATACATAAATGTAAGATATTAATGATTTATTAACTGAAAAATACCTTTTATATTTCTATTCAGCTTAACTGTCAGACTAGTATTAAGAATCGAGAAGTGTCTTTGAACTTATTTGACTAACGAAAAAACTAAATAATTAAAAATTAAATGCCACCTTCTTAAAACAGCAGATTTAAGAAAAACACTTTCTCACTAAGAGAAATTTTAAACAGTCATTTGCAACTAGTGTTATTGGATAGATAAAACTGGAGATAGCCCATTGATATTACCATTAGTTTATTGTCACATTTGCTTTTTTGTCAGTACAGTCTATTTTCAGACTAAGGTGAGAAGCATATTTCAGTCAAGCTTCTAACTTTTTTCTTTCTCTGTAACCCTCTTTACAGGAGACAATCACTTCCTCAAATTTCAGGAAAAAACCCAAAAGACTGTTAGATCTTAAAAAGTCCAATTATATGTTACCTTTTAAAAGTGAAATGAAGCGAGTTAAAATGTTTATGTTTGAGATGACTTTGAAAAACTAATTTTGTACATTTTGTTTAACAAAGAAAAGTTTTTTAGGAAATTCAAAATATGATTTTTTTTCTACAAAAAAGCAGTATTGTCTTATTTAACTGGAATATTTTTAAGGACAGATGAATGAGGGGAGAAATGCATTTTTGTTATACCTAGAAAGTTGGGATCAGTATTTGGTTAGTTCTAAATTTCCACTCAGCAAGAGTAAAAAATAAAAATAAATAAATCAATAATTTGGTGCATATTTAGACAAGTTCCTTACTTTTTGTACTGTAAATCTGGTTTTACTTGGCTGAGTTTTGTAAACGTTGTTCATTCATGCACAGTATTTCTTTTATAGCAGGTCGCTTTTACAAATTATCACTTGAATTTTTATTGTCACAGTGCATATGCACTGAGCTGAAGCAGAGTGGAACTTATTTAAAAAATGAGAAGTAAGGAGAGTCCATAGATTTTCACATTAATCTATTAATTTTGCTTTTATCTGGAATTATTTATTTTAGATTTATGGTTCCACTTGCAGATATAATAACCTGAAAAACAGTAAACGAGGCTTCCCCACAATCTTAAGAGTCAGCTGCAATTTCATTTCTTTTGCTTTTCTGCTACCTAAACAGAAAAGCAAAAGCCTGTCTTTGTCCCTCCTTCCTCAGAAGGTAACATCATTTGCCAGCTCTTGAACAGGAAAAAAATGTCACCGAAAGCATCTCCCGGAGCTCCCCGGGGCCTCTTAAAGAGCCTGGAAGCTCTTTGCTATCCCCATGGCAAACATCTGTCTCCAGTTCAAGGCAGGATTCTTCCCCTCCACTGCAGATTAGTGTGCCTGAACAGAGGAGGGAAGGATGTTGAACGGACAACCTTCCTAACACACAGCAGAGTCACAGGGCAGAAAAAGCTGAGAACGTGGCAGTAAAAGAACTTTTAGTATGTGTTTATTTGCACAGTTCTCACAATATCTCAGAAAAAGCCTCCTTTTGAGAGGTTTGTTATTTCTGTCTTTCTATCCTTCTATCCTATGTGTTCCTGCACTCCAATTTGTAGCAACCCATATCCTGGCAAAGAGTATTATTTTGTAAATGACTTCTTAGCTGTTAAAAGAAAGTATTAGAACAAATAATGCAGTTTCACCCCAGCAGTGAACAATTTGGTAGCACAGGTCAATTTAATTTTATTGCAGATAATAGTATCATTTAGCCATTTCTTTGCTAAGAAACTCTGCATGTCAGCTTGAACCTCATTTTCATGACTGAAGCATACTTTTTGAAATGTTTTTGCAAAAGTGTTCTCTTCTGTTCTGTACTGAGATGCTCAGGTCTATTACTTTGTGAAAATATGACGCTCTTGATACAATCGCAAAGTGCTCTGTTAGCAGTAGTAGGCTTCTTTTAGTGCTCAACTTAATCTTCAGTGTGACTCCAGAGTATGAAATCCTCTGTCAACAAACCAGGTCTGAACATCCTACATTAGAAGTAATTGTATTTTTTGGCCAACATGCTCGTACGATTAGATAAAAAAATCAGTGCAAACTATGATTTTAAAAAGCATATCACTAATGAAAGCCAGCTAGAAGTTTGGCACACAGAAGTCTGTATAAAGGAGATCTGTATTTCTGAAAACCACATGAGAAATAATCAAGTTAGTTCAAAAAGTTATGTTATTTCATTTGTTAATAATTGGTGTACTGTTAAAAGTTAAACTTTGCCTACAATGGCAAAGAATATTCACATTTAATACCGCAGACAAGAGTGACTTTAAAACAAAAGTTCTGGGATAAATGTACTTAGGTGGTAGAACAAAAATTTCTGCCCTAATCTGGCAGCCTCAAAAAAAGAAATTTTGGATGAATGGATCAAGCAAAGGAGAGTTATGAGCCATGAGTATGGTGCAATTTTGGAACAAATTTTTGACTGAAACTCAGAAGAAGGTTCTGACTATCAGCACCATCAGGCTTTCAAGCAACATTTCAACAAGAAGAGTGGGAGCAAGTAATCTAATGACATTCAGATGCCACATGGATGGCTACATAAGACTGAGATTGCTTGGAATTGGTAACTCAGAAAATTTATTCCTACTCTGTGTTTGTATATAGTTTGACAGCTCTTGCTTAGTCTGGCAAATTGCTTATTAGGAATTTACATTTATGTAAAGTAAACCCAAGGAAAATGTTGGTTTGCTGCTCAACAAAGAGGGTAATCTATAGATTTGCAATATAGTCAAAACAATTTAATACCCTTTTTGCATTAGTCTTCATGAAAAGATCAACTGCAAGATGACACACTTCATACCAGCAAAAAAGGATAAGATATCCTACAAAAGGAAGGGGAAAGGTTACATAGTGCTTAAATAACATAGATACTCTCAGATCGTCCATGCTGATATACTTCATTCATCTTAAGGGATTCAACCAATTAAAATAGACTGAGAAGGCTTAGTGGTCTTTGAAAAAATTATGGAGGACAGATGAGATGTTGGAGGACTGAAAAAGAGCAAATGGATTGCTTTTTCTAAAAGGGAAAAACAGTGTAGTCTGGTCTACTTAATTTTGCTCTTTTCTAAGTCCAACACTGTTCAAAACTAAAAAGGAGGACTACTTATTAAATTCGCATATGCCACAAACCTGGAGAGATTATAAATATCTTGGGGACTTGGATTAAAATTCAGTTATGTGTCTCATAGATTTAAGAGTGGTCTGGGAGAGAAAGGAAGACTTTGCAATAGGGACAGGTCAAAGGTATTACAGACAGGCAGATATACCCAACTACGCAAGTAGGGAAGGGGATTAACTAATTAGGTAATAATTATTCAGAGAAAGGTCTCAGGTCTAAAGTGGAAAGTGATGAGTTAGCAATGAATATGTCAACAACCTTACACTGTAAAAAGGCAAATGAGAGAAGTGAGATATATGAACAACAGTACAATCGACAAGATGGTAAGTATTTTCTCTTTGTTCTTTTCAGAATAAGTGATGGCTCAAGCAAGATCGTGGATTCAGATTTGAGTGCTATACACAAAGCAAAGGGATCTGTTTGGAAATATTTCAGAATACAGAGTATGATCTAGAAAACATGATCTACGAGAAAAGACTGAAAAGACTGGGATTATTTAACCAATCTCACTGCTCTANAAAAAAAAAAGGAGGAAGAGGAACTGAAGAGGGATTTTATAAATAGAAAAAGCTGTTGCATAGAGCAGAAAAGAAACCCTATCCTTCATTTTGTGTGATGGATGCAAGCACAGATAATGCAGTTAAACTGCAGTAAGAAAGGTTTTGTTCCAGCATAAAGAAAAAAGAAATTCTATTGGAAAGAGAAGAAAAAACTGACTGCACAGGAAGATTTTGCATTTTGAAGTATTGGAGGTCAACTATGAAGTCCTCAGTAAAGAGTGACAAGGCTATTCCTGATTCTGCTTTGGACAACAGGGATGGACTAGATGACCTACTAAGGTCCCTGTTAACTTTACCTTTCTGTGATTAATAAAATATATACTTAATATGGTTTGAGTAATTTATGTGAAACACTGTGAATCTTTAAGAATTAGAAAATTGATAAAACAGTTTATTTTTGAATTTTCATTCATAGAGTCCAACCAAATCTAATCAGCTTTTGTTCTTCCAATGAACCTACAAAAAGAAATTTCACAATTTATTTCCTAGTAATTATATTACACATATAAGATGTTCCAATACTCCTACTGTAGCTGAAGAAAAGGTGATTTTACTCAGGCGGTATCATGGGGTCTAACTCAGTGTGGACAGAACAGCTGACATGAGTATGAATTTGAAAGAAGAAAAATTCAGTCTGTACTGAATTTTGAAAGACCTAAAGTAGGCCTTTATTTTAGCTGGGCTAAAGAAATATCAATTTTTTAAACACATAAAGTTTCACATTAAGTGAAATGACTAAAATAGTATTTTATGCTGTCTACTCTACTTCCTATGTTTTTTTTTCTTTTCTCAGAATATTTCATTAAAAAAAAAAAAAAGGATTAGTTCTTAATATCCTGAAATCAAAAGGCTTATATGGACTTACAGGATATGGATGAGCTTACTTCTGTAGAAGTCAGTCAGTTCTACGTTCGAGAAACCCTTCAGTGATCTGGAGGCTCCCAGAGGCAGAACAGAGACCAGGACTGTCCACTGGGGGAACTTACCTTTACTAAAGTAAAGTGCAAGTTTACAGTGCATTAGACTCACTGAAGTACTCCCATAAGTGAACACTGCTAAGTGCAAGGGACCATCTCCTGCTTTAAGCCTAGACTGACAGCTGGATGGACAAACAGAACGCATGCAGATGAATCTAATTTCATTAGACAGCCAAGCTGAAACAACTGGAAGGAAAAGTGAGTAAGAGATTAAGGGCAATATGCAGAAATCAGGCACCACTTCTCTTAAATCAAAATAGAAAGAAAATAGTAATTTTTTCTGGTGTTGAAAGATTTAATGAATCACTGATTAGTATCACTCCCTGTTAAATCAGTAAGAAAAATATTGAATCACTTTAACATTTTTCACTTATATTAGAAAACTGTGCACTCAGGCATTATGGACTAGAAATGGAGCACTAAAGGAATTGTCCGATACTTTTTTTATAAGCACAAAACATAACGCATGTATAGTTAGCAAAGCTCAAGTTATTTTAAATGTCTTTCCTATTTCCCATAAAGGAAGAGATCCTCATAAGTATTGCTTTTTACTAACAAAAACAAACAAACTCCAATCTCTTATTCATTGGGTTCAACAGATGCCATTTAAAAAAAGTTTTAGATCTTGAGGGACCAGATATTAGCAAAGCTATTTACCTCATCTACATTCAACATGTATATTAATGCATTTCCCATAAATTAGTTACACCATGAAGCTTCAGTTAACTGAGCACAGGTTTGGGTTTTTTAAATTTTAAAATTTTTTTTGTTTGTTTGTTTGATGGCATATTAGGGTTACAGTCACAAATGGCTGTTCTGGGTTTTCAAATATCATGAAGGAAAATTATTATAGCAGGAAAGCAGTAAAGCCATAAATTGCTAGAAGTTAGCCCAGAGAGTTGCTTCAGCAGGCTGGGCATTATGCCCAATGAGACTGAATGGCACAGAAATCTACTGCCTGTGATATGTGCTGGCAGCTGAGGGATTTATGAGAGGCTTTTGAATGCAGCAAGGGGGAAGGCTTGTGCAGAGAGAGGGGACCAATTGAGGATACTGAATTACAGATACATTTCAACTCCTTGTCTCAGAGTGACTTTTACCCCCGATTACTCAGTATTCTACCCCTTTCTGGCACTTTCTCCTGCCACAATAGAAATTCACACTTGCCTCAAAGGAAAACCTTTTTCTGTCAAAGTCCTTGCAGAAAATTGCTCCTACCACACACTCTTTCTCTCACAGTCAGCTTCTTTAAACTCCAATTTAAATTAACACATTCTGTAATCAGCAAAATCCACTTCAAATAAACATCTTACTTAGATACCAGTTTTCTGTACACTCAGATTTTTTCTGCTTTAATACATACAGTCTAGATATGTAATAGAGCTTTTGATACCTTTCTGATTGTGCCAAGACTCCTCATAATCAGCCTCTGCACCTCAGTCTTTCTGTACCACACCTTTCTTCTTATTGTTTGCAGTTATTTCTTCTTATTGTTTTTTCAGTCCCTTCTTTCCCAGACAGCAGATCTTCCACAACGAAAATGCCTTTTCTTCTTCCCATTTGCATTATTTCATAAGCATTTTGAATCAAGTATTTCAGATCTTCTAATCTCAATGACATGAAATAATCACCAGTTTTAAAATGTTCTCTGAAAGTTCAGAAATAATCAGGCACAGTATGTTCAGATTCTCATGTTACCTGCAGACAAACAGATATGCTGTGAAACAAGCTTAAGACCTGTCTTTGCCATGTTCATGAAATACTTTTGTACCTCTGTGGTTTCTTGCTCTCAGGGGCTAGAAAAATGTGAGAAGCTTTACTGACTTTAGTTGATAAATCTACATTTAGGAAAAATTTTCCACATGTACATAATTTTCCCATAGAATGATCTCAGTGGTTAATTTTCCATGGGTAGTTTTCATTAAATAAACATGTTTCAGCATTCTTTCTACATTTTTTTTCAAATTTTCATGTTTCTGTATAAATGTATTAGTAATGATAAATCACTAATACAATGGAGTGAATGATGTTTTTGTTAAAAATGCATTGCTTTCACTTCTATGAAGAAATTTCATATTTTAAAAAATGTGGATAGACCCTTAAAAAAGACATTAAAAATGCCATTTAAAGTGTGGAACTTGGAGTATGGAAGAGAATCCAACCTTTCTTTTCTCTTTGAAAAACTAATGCATTTAATCAAAGGTTTAATTCTTTTTAAAGCTTCAATTTTTCCAGCTTTTCAGAGCGGTGTTAGAGCTGAAATGCTGTGAGCTGTTGCTTTACGAAATTCAATTGACACAGCATCCAGTTAAAATAATGTCCTTTCACTTAGCCATGTTTAACTGAGATAAAGCAACACAAGATTTAATAGCTTCCAGCAGTGCCCAGTGATAGAGTGGCCAGCCCAGATTGCAGCAGCAGGTCACAGGTTCATTCAAAGGGCATGGTGCACATAAACCCTCTCACATGGTAACAAGCCAAAAGTAGATTTGATATGACTTGACGCAACTACACTGGAGTTACGGTTGATTATATCAGCCTTGGATTTGGCTGAAAGGTGGAGTAACAGGAGGAGATCACGTACGATCTACTCTAACAGTTTTCAGCAACCCTACTTTAGCCCATGAAGGAAGACTTGAACGGAACAGACATCAGCAATATTCTTTTTTGCAGAAACACATGGGAAGCAGACAGTTATTTAGCAAAAATTAATTCTGAGTTAAAATAACCTTAAAAGCTTATAAGTAGAAAATAACGCAGGAGTGATTTCACTCCATATCATGTCCAAAATGAAGGAAGTAATAAGATAAAAGATGTAGATCACAATGTTGAATACTATCACCGATTGTCAAGATATATTATGTAACAAAAATATCGTGACCGGCCACACTCCACTATTTTAGGCCCAACGATGATGAGGGAAGAGCAAACAGACAAGTTGTGATTACAGGGCTCAGCAGTTCCTTACAATGCTCAGATTTCTGCCTATGTGATGAATATTTCAGATACATCCTGCGATCTTTACATTCTTCACTGACAAGGAGACAAGATGCATTTTGCATCTGCTAAAGATTTCTGATTGGCACATATGTTGAAAGACTAGCCCAAGATCGAAAGACAGTGTTCTTCAAAAGCTGTAGCCATGAAATATTTATTCTTTTCTCTTTCATAGAAATGCATTTGATGACTATATGACATAAAGTGCCACTAATAGCTCTGGACAAAATTACATGGCTCTAAAGACTATTAAACTATTATTCTTGGAGGGTGGAAAAGGTTTTATTTGACACATATGATCACAATAGTATTAGCAAGGCTTTGTTTACAACCTACTCTGAAAAAAATGTGTTACATTATCAAGTGCTTTTTACACTGGCAAGTTCAAATCTGACAATCACAAATGACAACAATGATATTTGTGATATATTTAGTAGGTACTTTATCTCAGTTTTCTGAATGGCATGTTTATTAATGATAAAAAACTTTAAGTATGCAACTAAGGGCAAGTGAATACTAATGACACTGTTCAAAATACGTTTTGTTTGTATCTAAGAGTATATATTTTATAGAGTAAATCATAGGCAAATGAATACCCAAATGTTATTTAAATCTCTGATGTCAGCTGAAAAGCAAAGACACTCATACATACATAATGCCTAGCATGACAACCTGAAAATTATGTGAAAACAAAAAGGCTTCTTTGTAAATGTCTAACTAAAATTTTCTGATAAAAAGACTAGAAGGCATTGCTGCAGCATAGAAATCATATTATGAATTTTACATGAAAATTTGTGGGACCCTTGTATCTGCAAACATTATAAAATACTGAAACCCTTAGAAGCCTGATAGAATACTAAAATATTAACAAGCTAAATGAATACAGTTATCATCCTGTAAACCACATTATCTCAGTGTCCATTTACAATCATATGTGTTTCATAAACCTCCTGCCACTGCAAATCCCTCAGTTGCATTTGCCATTGAATTGCCTGTTTCTCATTATCAGTGGCTGAAGAAATGCAGTATAGTCATGCAACACTTTCTGAAACAGACTAAAAATGCATTCCTGAGAATTCAGTTTATTTTTCTCTTACAAAGGGATAACTGGATAACTGCTGTGTTAAATACTTTCTTTTGCCAGAACAGTCAAAAGAAGGGTAAAAAAAATCAAGCCAAGGTAAATTAAACAGTGGCATCATGCCCAAATCAATCACAGATATTACTTTTTAAATAGTGAGCTGAAATTTTCAGATTGTATTTTAATAGTTACATGAAGATTTTTTGTTTTGGAAAGTCACTTTGCTTAAAAGACTTTTTAATATACTGTAGGTAGTTGTTCAAATCTTGCATGTTGAGTGAAGTATACTGTAATTATGCATATATTCACCCTCTTGAAAAAAATATAGGGCTGCATGAGTCTGCAATTTAAAAATGGTATGCAATGAGAAAAGGCTATGCTACAACATGTAGTGACACCAAATATTGTTTCCTCTGAATAGGCTGCCAGATTTGCTGTGAATATTTTGTAAAAGGGACAAACTTTGCCACATACTTTCTGCTTTCAAAATACCAGGAATATATTTCGAGTTACTAAGAAATCAGTCTAATAATTCTTATATGGTTTAATATTCATATTTGATCAGTAAACATTAATTTTATTTGCTTATATAGACTGGAAATATATATTGATGAGCAGTGTAACCATAAAGTTTCACATATCTATCTTAAGTTGCTTTAGTATTCTAATGTAAACTGAATAGCATATTTCAACCACCATATTTTTTTGGCAGAACAATAAAAGCAGCTATTTTTCTCTTGCAACAGTGTGTGAAAGTCTTGAACAACTAAGCCCAGTGTGCCTGCAACTTTGAAAGGTGAAAGGCAAAGGTTATGGTGAAAAGCATAGTAAAAGCATAATGAAAAGGATGGACAAGAGAGTCCAGTAAGTCCCTTGAGAGTTAGTGGCAGGAAATGTGTGTTGATCCCTTTTTTTTTTAAGAGTAAAAAGGAATTAACAGAATGTGTTAGCAAACTAAAACAGTGCAGCTAGATAGGGGACCAAGCCACGAAACTTGAGAATCGCAAAGTGCAAGAGGCATTTTACTGCTGGAGGCAGGAAGTGGCCAGCTGGCCTAGCACTTGCTTCACCAAGAAACCAAACAGAAGAGTAAACCGTTACAGTTCCTTGGTGGGGATGGAGTAATTAGATGTATGTTTTCCTGCTGCTCTTTTTGGTTCTCCTTTCAATAAAGTACTCTTGGCTAAGACATTTGATTCATATTTGCAAGGAGAGAAAATTAGCTGACTGAGCAACTGAAAGAGTGTTTTAATTTCCCCAATTTTCTGTGTGGGAGTTTGAGTTGCTGTTTATTACTCCTGAAATTTGAGACTGGCTGTTGTTGCTGCTGCTAATCACACAGCTAAGTGGGTGACAGGGCTGGTTTTGAATGATTGCTTATAAGCAATCAGGTGAAATTCAGATATCTGTATCAACTGTAAATCCATGCAAGTACCTGCAAATATCTATATAAGATGTAATGTCCTTTGAGGACAGAATGCTACAGCCTGACTTCTGATGGCTGGTTCCTCTTTTAATTCATGAACACATGCTATAACGTCTCATTTGGTAATTATTTTGTGGAATTTAATGTATATATGTTGTACCATCTATTCAATTCCATCAGTTCTTTGTGATTTTACAAAACGGAATTCTCTGACAAATATCAAGGTTTGTAAACCTCTGTAATATTCTCAAATCTATTTCTGTCTGTAGATACCTGTCATTTATTTATTTGGTTTCTGGTTTGTGATGTTATATAACTTGCATTAAGAAGGTCACAGTATGTCTATATATTATAAAAATCTAAATATATGTACTAATAAATGGTTATCACATAATATGTAATATCTATTGATGCTGGTAATTGCTATGATATGCAGTATATATTATAACCAGTACACACTACTTTTTTGATTTCTGGGCGTATGTTCATCACTCCAGCTATCCTTTTTTAAAAAATTAATTTCCTATATTGCTTCAGTTTTGCTATTTACTTTGGCAGAGGAGCAACATGGGTGACATTGCAAAGACTCTAAAGTCAATGGAAGATTTTTCATTCACATTGTGATACCATCAGACATTGTTACATTGCACAGATGATTCATTTCTGTGATAGCTTCAGGATTCACAGGAGGCAGTAGAACCACAGTATTGCTGAAACATCTGCATTAACAGAAAAAGAAAAGAAAGAGATTCTACTTCATGGTGACATGCTTTAGGCTATAGCAATTTTACAAAATTACTCCTCTCTTGGATAGGGAGTATTATGCTTCCTACTTGTGTTGAACATTCTGTGCATTGCTCTCACACTCTTTTAGACATTTTTCCTGATGTATGTTTTGGAGCATGCAATGGGTGAAAGCCACATGGCAGAAATTTGATACAGGGAAGCAGTGCTGTGTTCACTGATGTAAGGAAGCACTTTGTAGCAGCCAAAGAAAACTACTCCTGTATTGTATATTATGGAGGTATTGCTTCAGCTGTTGTCAAAGCCTCTGTGTATCACCAGCAATTAAAACAGCCCAACGGAAAGAAAACTGTGAAGTCAAACAGTGTTCAGGGCCTAATATCTGCATTAAGCATGTCATGAAAGAAGGAGTTCTCAGAACTGCTGGTAGGTTAGTTCCATGGACTGAATATCCATTTCAGTAAGAATGCCTCAGGTGCATTTTGGTGCATCTTCTACTTCAGTTTTAATTAATTTCAGGCATACTGGAGGTCCTCAATATCCAGTCTCTAAGTCTCTAAGTCTCTAAGAAGAGACTATAGAGTCTCTATAACAATATTTCTTAATTTTCACTGCTTTTGCATGCTTGGTTTGCAAGATTAATGATACTTTTTTTTTTTGTGATATTATGCCTAAAAATTTCTCTATAGTTTTTGCTTGAATCATTTATTTATCTATGATTATCTCTGGACTGCATGAATGAAAAATTTTTCCTGGGTCTAGTCAGAATACAAGACTGAATATTCAATTAAAGTGCAGTAGCTTGATGGAGACAGGCCAAAATGCAGGAACCCACTGGTTATTTCCAGGTGAATTTAATTTTTCAAGACCTGATTCACATTTCATGCAGGTCAAATAAAGGTTTCTAGCGAGACTTAAATAGGCATATTTAATTATCAGAAATGATCATTTTTCATTCAGCTAACTTCTTTGGCTTACTCAAAGCACTAGAACAAGCTCTGTAGGAAAGGAGTTCCTGTCTCACATTTTCTGTATATTTTATCTGACATGGCAGAAGAGTCTGATTCATGGCCCATTCTTGGGCATCTTACTTACTGAGGTCTTCTAACAACAGGCAATGAGAGGACCATGTGTTTTTCACAACTATCTCACATTTAATTTCTCATTATGTGACAAAATTCACATTTTCCACAAAACTGTCCTATAAGATGTCTGCACCAGACCACAAAATGACAGCGGACAGGATTTTGACTAAGCAAAGCTGGGCTGTACTTGTCTAGGAGATCAACAGCACAGAATAGGAAGGTAAAACTCTTGCAGTCAGTCACGTATTTCTGTGAAGTCTTATTTCCAAAAATTCTATTTTTGAGTCACAGAAGTCTTATTACAAGAAGAATTGTGAGCGTCTTTGTTTCTTTTGCTTGTTGTGTTCATGAAGCCAAAAGTGCTGTGCCAGTAGCCAAATTTTTGTCTCCTCCCTAGGTGATTAAGGGCTTCTTTCTTTCCCTTCTTTCTTCTTTGGCCTTTAATTTTTTAATGACAATAAATAATATGCTGTTGGCCCTGAGAAAAGCATAGGAGAATTAAAAGGGATGCATCAAATAGTATGATTATATGCACTTTTTGCTTTGGGAAAAACTTGTTTTGCTCCCTTTGTAAAGGACATGCTCCTCATAACCTCTGACTAAAATTTTCCCCTTTCACAGAAAAACAATGTGTTATAATTTAAGACTCAATATTTATTGTGACTGAAACTATATTAGTGATTAAATTCGTAAGTCATTACTTTTAAAGACAGCTTTCCTTACTGAAATATTTCAGTTCCTTCTACATAAAATGAATAGTGACAACCAAGTCCCCAGTGGATTGCGTAAAACCTCCAGAATTTCCTCCAACCCCTTAAAGACTTGTTATTTTCCTTTCTTTTCTTTTTGACAGGGACTTATTAGGTGAAAAGTGCTGTCATGATATCACAACTGTGTTTATGATGGAAATGTCTTTTTGAAGATGTTCCTAAAGCTCCAGACACATCTGCTGTTACCCAGATTTTTGCTCTCTATATAGACAGATCCCCTTGACTTTGGACCTTTTATCTTTCCTTTGGATTTAATAATCTGTTTTACTTTGCAGGAGGGCAACAACAATGGGATTATGTATAAAAATTAATTCTCATAATTTAGCTAAGAATTAATCCATTAATTGCTTTGAAGATTATTTTGAACATCAGACTGGCATGGAAGTTTAGTGAAAGTGAGTAGAAGGTATAAGCATGGGCTTTATGTGCACAAATGCAATGGCTCAAATATCTTCTGTATCTGTCTATGACTATACCTAAGCTTCCAATCAGTGAGTTTCAGTAAACCAGTTCAAGGATGATAGGTGTATAGCTCAGAATGGCCAGTTCTTCATCCAGAAACAGGAGAGACATTTTCTAGCCAGTTGGAAGGAACAAAACCCATTTTGAGATCCTTATAAACCTTGTTATTAAAATGCAGTAAAAGTCCAATTCAACCTTGAAATAACAAAGATTTTAACCTAACTCTTAAAGCATTTTCCTTTCTGATTGGTATCACTTTTCTCTGATTTCAAGTTGTGCTAGGGAATCATTATGCAACATCTGGGTTTTTCCAGGTGTACTGGTATTTTGTGTTTCTTCACAGAAAATGAACTGAGTTTCAGAAAAAAACCTGAACAAACCCAAACCAAAAAGAAGTTTTACCTCCATGCTCTGTTCTCAGGCTCGTTCTCACATGTTGTCAGAAACCTCCAAAAAGGCAAAACTTGGAATTGAATATATATAGTTTTTGATAATTATAGATTTTCTGGAGCTAATATAATGAACAAGATATCTTTTGACTGTTTATATTGCTGAACATTATAATGAAATGTTTCACTACCTTTCTTCCCAACTGTCAGATAGCAGGTTAGCCATGGAGCCAAAGGAGGGGTCAAAAAAAGGTGAGAGCATACATGAAGAACAGAATCTACAACCCTCCAACAACACAGGAATATTATACTGAACTTTTTAGAAAAGAGCTAAAACCTCAGAACATCTACAAATGAGGTATTTCAATTAAAATTTGTACTTCATTTACATTTAGGAGATTGGAAGACAAGTTCATTTAAATAAGGTAAAATTTTCCTGTCATCCGTTTAAAAACGTTAGCTATAGAGACCAAAACTGAAGCTTTGTATAAAGAGAAAGAAGATGGATAAGCTCCTAATAGAGGAGCTCTCCTTTGCATTTTCTAGACTTTTGTACCTTTTTTTTTCTAGTACAAACTGCTAAAGTGAAAAGAATTTTGATAACTGTTAAAGTGAGATAGCATCTTCTTCCTTAGAATAAAAAAAAAGTTATTCTCCAAAGCTAATTCTGAAGATCAGCTGGAGAGGGTCCACAGCAGCTAAATTCAAGTGACAAATAAGAAGAAAATGAGGCCTTAAGCTCCCCTCACCCCCATTTAAAAGAAGATCTTTACATGGGGTATTTATTCATTCTTTCATATGTAGATAATCCTTTATAAATGACAAAGAACTAGAAATTAGAAAAATAGTAAGCAATAATGCCAGTGGGAGTCATTTACTTGGGCTTCACTTACTTACCTAAAATTACTACAATTATTAAATATGTTGGAAAGAAATAATGAAACTACATCATCTCCACAAAAATGCACAAATCATATTTCCCAACATAGAAATTGTTTAAGAGATATAAAAGAGCATTATGTCACAATTCAGCAACAATTTACTTGCAATTTAATAGCAAATTAGATTCCTACACTATCATTTATTGCTAAATGGATGGGGGAAAAAAAAATATATTCTCTATGTCCAGAGAGAGACTTCACATTTGGCACATTTGCTGGTTGTTAAATTAATGTGCTTTGCCAACAGTTTTCCTATGAGTATGTGATAGCCCAGTGATCTTCTGACTACTCTGGACTGCCTGAGGCCTTGTGGCCTTTCAACATTTTCATTCATGCACAGCAGATGATGCCCAACAGGGTTGTAATGCTCTTCGGAACTAGCTTTTTAGGAAGAGCTGTGCCATGCCAAAGAACTTTGATTCATGCAGCAAATTGTGGACACTGATATGAAATAAACTGTGACTGGTGATCAGTCAGTGACCATTTTCATAATGATCATGCCATCCATAAGTTTTCAAGGTAGTATTCCTGATGTTGCACAGTTGGGGAACTGAGGGACAGAAACACAAACTGTGATTTTAAAATGCATTTCTAAGGATGTATAACCTGCATAAGGATGCATGAATAAAATAACCTATACCACGCTCTAAGCAAATAATCTATACTCTGTTCTAAAATCCAAGTAAATACTCTTTACAATGCTTTAGGTAAAGATCAGCCAGGACTGTACAAAACTTTTGATAAAAATTTTCCATGGGAAAAAGTGTTTCTTTTCATTGGAACATTTATATAAAAATCTTTTCATCAGATGGTTCATCATAATTTGCCAGTATGCTCTGAAACAAAAAATCTTGCTGGGTAAAGCAATCTGTCAAAGACACTCCTACTAACTCCACTAGACTCTTTAAAAATACGTCTATTTCCTCTTTCTGTGTTATTAAATATCAGCCATACCTCAGTGTTTTTTGGTTTGCTTTTTATTTTGCTAGCACAATAGAAAGAATTATATATATATAAGCATTTATTATTTGCAAAATGTTCTCTAATGACATGGTTTTTTTCTATACAAAAACATTAATGACAAAATATCTCTAAATTGCCACCATTAACGTTATCTGGGCATAAGTAAAAGGCTGAAATATGTGAGTTTACAACATGGATATGAACTAAGTCACAAAGTACTCTTTTTGGTATTCACAACTTTTAATTTATGAATTTAACTTTAGGTTTCTAAATTGGGAGCCAAGTTCTGCAGGCAGCCATAAAAAAGACAGGCTGTGCCACTGCACAGTGTAGAGTATGAGCACTTGAATTAACTTCTAGAGCAGCCTGTCTCCACTGACTAGGGAGGGCTTAGTGAGACTAACTTACATATACACCTCAAATTAGATACCTAAAGCAGATGGACTGAACACCTGTCTTTTTTTTTCAACAGAATTTTTATGATATTTGGTTTTGCAGAAGGTCTTTTGCAATAGGAGATCTGAACAAAGTAGTAAAAATATTGTAACAAGGACCTGATACAGCTAAACTCATCCCCAGAATTGTCTTTCCCTTCTCTTTCGTTTTTAGTATCCAAATGGCAGGTTCACATATAATATAAGGAAGAATATCTTCGTTTGATCTGCAGTTCCTGAGCTGTCCCATTTCCACAAAATATATATCATTCTGTGGGCTTAATTTCAATGAACTATTCCAAAAACTTTGACACAAAATCTAAGTTACATAAAAATGAACACTTTTTCCCGACATAAAGCAATGGGAAAATAGACAGACACTCCAAAACAATTTTCTCAAATGTTTTCTGGCTAAAATGAGGGAAACTTTTCTATGATTTTACTTAAGAGCTGCAATGTTTTAAACAAATATTGAATTTACAAGTATAAATAGATTTCTAAAATTTCCTGCTGTTACAGATAATAGCTTTACAATAACTCTTTATAAACAGACTCACAATGCGTTCTATTTTGTTGTCATGTCTTTTTTTGTACAGTACAAATTCAGTTAAATTTTGCAGGCTCACTCATACAAATTACCTGATAAGAAAAGGGAACTGGTAATTTGAAACAGACAGGACATAACAAGTATAGACATGATGGCTAAAATTTTATAAAAGTTAAAAAAGTTATACAAAAGTAGATAAAAGTTCTATTACTTTGTTCTGCCTGTCTCCAGATGACAAAAGGAAGAATTGGTTCTCAGTTCATGGCTTTTGCAGGAGAAGTAGGTGGGTAACCCCACTGGTGCATGGAGGCAGAGCTTGCAGGCTGGTTACCAAGGCTGACCTTCACCTAAAGGGTACATATTGCCAGCCTGTGAAAACTGTATTCCAGTTATGGAGTTTAGCTTCATAAAAGAATGTTTTTAGCATCTTAATTTTGTACAGGATTCACACATGCTAAAATTCTACAGAAGATCCAGAAAATTTTCCAGCAACTAAAAGAGTCTACTAGCCACCATGCAATTTGGAGATTTGATATTTGGAAGGCATTCGGGCAGTGAGGCATTGTACACTGAGGGTGGCTGGGGTAGAAGGAGTCAACTACATTTCTTTATTTCCTGGAGACAGCAATGTTACAGAGTTTAACAAGAATACAAAGGTGAACTCTCCTAGCAATTAATAGCAAATTTCTAAATCACTGTAATAAAAATAGATAGTTCTCTGTGCTAAGAAAACAGAGATGTCCAGTACTGCTAAGAGTAGCACCAATCTTAGCTGGATGTTTTTACTGATGATGGTGGAGATATTTTTATGAAAACAAAACAAAACAAACAAAAAAACCCCAAAAAACAAAAAAACCCCAAAAACCAAATTAATGTACTTCAGCTATACCTGAAGTAGGCAGGCAGCTGGGCAAGGTGATAATTGTAGATCCCTCCCAATTGAAACAAAATACTCTATTCTGTTCTATTCTGTTCTGTTCTATTCTATTCTACCATATTTTTGTAAAATTGAAGGAGCTCTAATGTTCTGCAAATTACTTCAGTGCTGCCACTGGTGAAGTGCAGTACATCAATTCCAGGAGTTTTAGTATATTTTAAGTTCTTAGAGAGCCTTCATAAAGCTCTATTTAAATTGGTTGACCTCTACACTAGAGTTCCAGGTAATGACATGCATAACTAAAAGGTCCCAAATGTTCACATCGCCCTGCCTCTCTTTCAGGGACTGTTTATTTTATACAACTGTTCCTGGGAATCTTTTACCTACTTATTTCAGTTGGTCTTTAGATTACTCTCTCCTTTTGGGATGATGTTATTGATAACAAAATTTAACACAGTCTTTTTAGGAAAAGGGAATGCATTATTTCTCTTAATGATTAAAGTTGCTCTGTCAATAATATTGTACTACTTGGAAATGAATAAGACATTTACTGCTGACTATTAAAGCAAACAAGCTTATGATTTAATAAAGGTATAAGAAATGTCTTTCTCTTCTTTATGACAGAACAAAATTCTTGTCTAACATCTTGTGATCTAGACACATTATCTGCAGAGATTAGAGACCTACTTAAATCAAAAACACTCAATGTCTATGCACTGGTTTTTACATACCAGTGTGTTGACCCCTCTAAGAGATTGAAAGGTTTTGAGCTTCAACACTGTCGCTTGAAAAATAATTTAGGATTCCAATAATGTCAGGCACAATCGGATGAACAGGAAAAACTTGATGTGAGCCCTTGGGTGAGGTGAATAATACAGACATGAACTCCAAGAAGAAGAGCTTCAAGCCAAAATAAGAACAGATAAATAATGAGGTTTGTTTGGGGAGCAAGAAGATCAGCCAGGCCTGTTGCAGAATTTTGAAAAAGACCAGAATAAAATATAGATACTAAGACAGTCCTGTAAACGCTAGATGCATTCTTCAGTGATAAATGGAATAAATCCACACACCAAAGTAATCACAGTGCTATACTACTCAACTACTCTCCTAAGAAAAAGACTGAAATATCAGAAGTTTGTGAGAAAATGTGCTAATAAAATGTTGCAAAAAACTAGAAATTTTATATATAGAACAAAGAATAATTGAGGGTGCTTGCCTAATGTTTCAGGTTTGGAAGTTTGTTTCCTTTAAAAAGGCATGTAAAGCTGCAGCAATAATCCTCTACACTGACCTGCTGGTTTGATTAATCTCCTAGAAAAATTTCAATAATGATTCACAGAAAATTCAGACAATATCTGTGTAACGTCATAGAGGAAGGTCTGGAAGAATAGAGAACACATCACTTTCAAGGATGACACATAGTCCATTAGTCTGAGTTTGACTTGTCTTTTTAAGTGGCTTTAAAAAATATTTTTGAATTTTTAAACACATTAGAGAAACATCACAATGCTTTCCAGATTCTAAGTGTGTAAAGCATATTTTTCTGTAGCATAATTGAAACCTAATTAATCTTTTCCCCTGGAGATCTTTTAGAGTTGAGGGTAGTGACTATCATAGAAGACTCAGTAACAAGAGGCATTTCCATTTACAAATATTTCCTCTGGAGCATCAAGGAAATGTCTGGAAATATGTTGCAACAACTTGACTTAAATGTTTTGATTATGCATTACACATGCCATTCGACTTTGCTGTACCTTGATTTCCACATATATGAGAAAAATAAAATATTATTTACTTAATATTCTAACATGGCTTTTGCAAAAATATATTAATTAGTATTCAAGCTATACTTATATATAAGCATTATGTACTGTCTCAACTGAAATTTTCATGAAATCCTGAACACTGCCTTGGGAAATAACACCAATTTTTTTTTCCATTTGCCCTTAATAAGATGTCACATTCATATGAAACAATATGTGAATATATTTTACTGAGAGGGGAATTAAACCATCGTTTTATTTGTCTCCAGCCCTTAATAATATTACAAATTTATATGAGAATTATATATGAAGAATTATTATTTGAGAGCAGAAATTAAAGCATAAAAGTATCTTTCAGAGAATATTTATTTGGCAGCAAAATCTGTAGTATGTGCATAGGACAAGTAGCGTGTTTAAATACTACTAGTGCATTTACTTTGCTATCAGTTCATTCAGGTTACACATTATTAGTTAAAACAACAGAGATCAAATGCTCTCTGAGTCATAGTTAATTACTTCCTATTTCAGTTTTTTTTTTCTGCATTTGAATTTTCTAGTCACACAGAAAAGGACTTAAGAATTAGACATGATTTTGGATATGTCATACAAAACCCTAATAGTAGTAGCTCTGAAAACCTTTCCTTCAAGCCCAAAGAGGTACTGCTTTTGGATTTGGATTGAATCTAACCAGAGATTTCTAGTAGAAGAGGAAAGGATGTCATACTACTGTCATGTTTAATCAAATACACAGACGAAGACCAGTATGTGCTCTATACATCTGTACCTTTGAACAAGGACAGAATTTTACCTCCAGAATGTAAATATGGAAGGTTTTTTCTGCCAAGCATTCTGTCACATTATCACTTAAATTCCATCAATAAGCCAGCAAAACTGAAGATGAAAGGATAAAATACATCCTTTCACAATATTTTTCTAATAACATATAAACTGTATAATAATAGTGAAGGTTGGGTCAGTGCTGAAAACACAGAAAAATGACATTTCCACCTTAGATAGACAATAACACCTCTTAGAAATTTGAAAAGAAATTATTTTCTACATGATAATAAAATTTTCACATTCATCTTTCAAAATTTTTGATTTGCCTGACAACGGGATTTAAAGCTTAGAAAGAAATTTTGAAGTGTAAAATTATTTCTTTTGGTATTTTGAAAATACTTTTCAGTAATATTTGTGGCCTACTTTTTCCTGCTTTAATCTTTCTGCCCCCGGAGAACATATTTTTAAGTCTTATTTATTGGTTTGTTAGTTTTTTTTGAGTGTGTGGTTTTTGTTGTTTTCTTGTTTTATTTTTAAACGTTAAATAATCATGGTAACTAACAGTTACTTTAACTTTTTTTTTTTTTAATGGTCTAAATTACTTTAATTTTCAATCTATTTTTAGCCACAGGAAAGGATTTGGATCACGCAAATGTTGTTCTCTGAACAAAAAAGAAAATCAGAAAAACTTCATAATATCTGCTTGTATACTCCTATTAGTTGAAGATCTTTGTTCAGTAGCACTAGTCTATACAGGCTTTTGTATATATTTTAAATGACATAGGAACACATAAAAAGTGTTATGTATATATTGCAAATAATTTCAAAGATATATTTCATCTAACATGGCAAGTAGCACTTATTAAGTCACGACTACTCAATTTGTATCTCTCTCTATGTACTCAAGAACACCAAATTATCAGAAGGATTCTTCTCACATCACATACAACACTTCCTGCCTCAGTGCTTTCAACTGGTGGGCATCTGCTCTTGGGTAACACTCGAGTAGTAAAGTCTGCTGGCAGAGCAATACTGCATGTCTCAGAGGATTTCCCTTGTTTTTGCAGTGGCTTTTACTCATTTCTGTCTTCAATAGACAACCTGCTCTAAAAACCATCAAGTGCTGGTGACTCAATTACATATCTTAATCACTACAGCTTTAAGTATCTATTCACATCAAAATAATAACTCAATAATTAAGAAATAAATGATTGCAGGACCGTTTCTAAAAATGAAATGGCTAAGTGAAGCAAAATTAAGCATATTTAAACCTATAGGTCATCTCATTACAGATGCCATTTGATTCACAAAGAAGTCAATAGAAGTCTTCTGAAAAATTCGCAAAGAAATAAATGGCCTTTGATGCAGCCATTTTTTCCCAAAGGTTCTCAAATATCCATGTATTTATCTCTAAACAAATTATTTAGATAAGAACACTTAATTAAAGAGTGCTGTTTTTTCATTTACATCTTATGCATCTTGCCATTTTCCATAACATAGCTTTTCTGTATTGTTTTGTATGTTAAAGGTAAAAGTAGAACTAATAAGACTGCTTAGGACTGACAGGTGAAGTTCTAGGAAGACTGATTTAGTCTTTTATCCACCCACGATGTCTAACCAGAAATATAAGGGACTTTACTGCATGGTGGGTTTTTTTTCCCCCCACCTTTTTTCAAATGTCATCTTGAAATAAACATGCCAAAACTCTGCTTTGCTGACTGCGTCATCAGAGCTTGCAAACGCTAGCACTTCTCTGACAGGCATTGTGAATCACAGTTATTTTTTCTCCCAATGTCTACGAGGTCTGCCACCTGAACTGGCATAGTTTGCAAGTGCCATCAACTTCTCCTCAGGGCTTACAAGCTATATTTGCTCTTTCAGAAGAATCTGAAAATGTTGTGAACCATAACTATGTTTCTGAGAGAACGTACAAGTTCTGCCATCTGTGCCTGCAGTGCTTCGGAGCATCATAATATGGATATGGAGATATTTTCATCATGGGGTTTACGATCTCTACCAGCTGCATCAGCAGATATTGTTAGTGCTGTGAACCACAACCATTTATCTCTCAGCACAGATGCCTGCTTTATTTTTTTATTAATTATCTATATCTGTTTGACCACTGTTATACATACGTGTACATTTTTCAGCCAAAAAGAAAGCAAACAACCAAAATAATCCTTTAAAGCACATCTTTAATCACTGCAGATCTGGAGAAATTTCTAAATATTTCCATGAGTTTAACTATGGGTTGTCTAGACCAAGAATTTACTGCAGATACAATTATTGTGATAGCCATATCACTTGTAACCCTTTCTGTAGTCTGACAAAGCTGCAGATCTTGCTGCTATTGGCAGATTTTGAGAAAGTATTTCCGTTTATAAATAGGAAGTTAATCTCTCTTTATGTTGCTCTGGTATCTTCCAACTATCTCCAGTTTAGACAATGCCATGAAAAAACTGCCCTTATGAAGGAAGCTTTTGCTCTTGTTAGTATCATAGGGAGTTTCGGCACTTGGTGATATATCACTACTTTCCATACATCAGCCCAGGGAAAGAAATGTGCTAGCTTTTTATGAGGAATAACAGCAAATCCAGACGGGTACAACCAGGGCTGCGAATGTCAGAGGGGAATGTAGAAAGAAGTTCTATCTTCTCCATATGTTGACAGAGAAAGAAGCCACTGGCATGCCAAGAAACTCTGACTGGCTGTCTAAATAGGGAAGACAGGGATACAAAGGCAAGTAGTCAGAGACTTTACTATTGATGTCATTGTGTGACTATTGTTTTCCTATATACTAGTGTGGGAAACATATGGATTTGAAAAGTCTAATAGTAAATGCCTATAAATTATCAACTAATAAACTTTCAAATTACAGCTTTGAAAATACTGGGCTTGTATATCTATAATTCTGCGTCTGTGTGCGTAGACAAGCCTGACCTGATACAACTAGATTCAAATTAATTTGTGATGAAGTGCCAAACCAGAAACACTTTGTGGATACATGGAGTTTTGAGGAAAGGCCTTACTTATCAACCACATAAGACTGGTTTGACACTTGGGATTTTGCAAATCTTGCTACTGGGGCTGTCTGGCTATGTTGGTTGCCCATACCTGGGGACACAAACCCCAACCCCCCAACAGGAAAATCTGGCACCGGGCAGTTCCAAAAAGCAACTAAATCTGCATCCTGCAAATCCTAGGCCTTCAGATCAACTGGAGGTTTCCCTCATAACATGGTTTTTGGAAATCAATGAACGGACAGCTTTTGAAGAACTATTTCCTTAGGTTGAAGGTAAGAATGTTTTATTTCTATTACAAATGTAGAGATTTTAAAGATGAAAGTACTAAAGTCGGTTTTCATTATTTAAAAAAATTTATTCAAAAATCACAGGTTATGCTGCTACTGAAATTATGGGGGAAATGTAAAGTTTCTAGACAAAACAAACTACTAATTTTTTTTTGCTGAATATTAATAAAAATCCTAGAATTTTTAGCATTTGAGATGTAATTATCTAAATTGTGGAAAGTAGTAGAACCATGTGAAGTTAACTACTGTTTATCAACTATACCTATCTTGTCTTTTTAAAAAAAATCTTGTAGCTCTGGTTCAGTGTTGAAAAACTGCATATGCTAAATTTTATACAAAAGGCAAATGTTCAGAGGGAAAACAGGAGTATCAATACTTTATGACTCTCATATATGGTGATTCTACTCTAATGTTTAGTGCCTTGATCCACATCCCCAGGAGCATTCAAAATTGAAGTCCTACTCCCTATTTGCAAGGTACCAGTAAGATATCTAACATTTTGTCCCTTGCTTGCATTAATATTTTAGCAAATCTGACATATGCTTACATACATATTTTCCATCAAAACTTCAAATTGCTTTATTAATACTTTCAAAAGTCTGTTTTTGTAGCTCTACTGCTTTCTGCATTTTTTCTGCATCTTAAGAAAAGGGACAACAAAAGTTTTGAAGTAAATTGATTTGAAAATTTGAATTGGTTCTTGTGGATTTTTTTTGTGCTTTTCTATCCCATATGTCAACTGAGTACACAAAACTTATAAGTTTCAAAAACCTTTGGAGGGAGGAGTACATTTTCCTCAGACTAATACTAAATATTTCCTTTTCTGAGTCAGTACACAGCTCTGGGAAAGACAAAATCAAGACCAAAATAAATGTGGAACTGCACCTGCTTCTTGGAAGTAGGTGGTATTTAAGCTGAATTTAATCTTGGTATTTACATACAGAGAGAGTGCACACTGCCAAGGGATCCACATGAACATGGTCCAGGTATCTACAATTAGGGGATCATTACTAAACGAAATTATTTTCATGAATAAGTCCATCTGGATATTATACCATGGTTTGGAAACCTGCAGTCAAATCTGCAGACAAACTGGAGGGAAACCTGAAAATTGCTGAAAAATAACTTCGTCTTAATTGACTATGTATTGGGCTGCCCGCTTAATTTTCCTCTTTTTCCTAACACAAATACGAAAACATTCAGAGGGCCTATTGATCCCCAATACTTCGCTGTTAGGTCATATGAATAGCAAATGAAAAATGACATAAAATATGCAAAATAATAGTACATTAGCCTAAACAACACTAATAAATTGCAAAGCTTAGCATGAAATTGAAAATCACTAATGGAGCACTGTGCAGTTTGTTGAAGCAATAAGCAGTCAAAGAATCATACATAATGTAACAGTACAATTGCTAACAGCAGGTTCATAGAAGACAATTTAAACTTGTTTTTTATGGACAAGAGGAATTGATCTTTGAAGCGGCTCCTAAGGAGATTCCACTTAGCCCGAACAGCATCTTGGGATTGAGTTCTGGTCTATCCCTTGCACCAAATACATATTTATGGACTTCCAGAAAACACTGAGTTAAACTACACATGAGGTTATGGTTTATGAACTTAAACCAGAAGAGGTAAAAATATGAGACATGTGGAACTAATACCAGAAACCCTTGGTTATGACAGACCTGGTCCTTGGTTATGACAGTCCTGCAGGTTCCACTGAAAGCAGGCCATGCGTAATGAGTTCCACCTCTTAAAATTGTTGAGAGTTAGAAGTATTTAAAGTTATGAACACAATAGATGAATAGCGTTCAAAATCATTATATGCTGGATGAATTTCTATTTTCTCAAAGCCATCTACCTGAAAAAAACCCACTTAGGTTCAATGTAGTTCGTATCAAACACACTGATAGGAAATGTTCTCAGATTTTTGAACATTCATGGGGAAATTTTATCATATTAATTTTTTCTTTTAGCAGAATTTCCCCAATGAAATGTTCACTTTTATGTTGTGTTGCAATATAAGTTAAGAAGGCTTCATAGAATTTAGCAGTACCATAAGATCTGATCTTAAGTACACTTAAATTAAAAGGTGAAAAGACAGATATGAAATTCTTATGAGATCACATGCAAAAAATATTTCCATTTCCTAATAGGTATTGTAATTGTTACACAGTAACTGTTCTCTTTCAGTTTCAGAAAACATTTTCCTTGATGAGCTTGGCTCTTTTCTTCCAATTGATTTCAACTCAGCATATGAATATATGCCTTTTTTATGCTGTTACTTTGCACTTTGTGGCTGTGTAGGCCAAAACTCTGGCCTCCTTAGCCTATATGTCTTATTGAAACTCTAAAAAAATCTGCAGAAAAATTATATGTGTGTAAAATGGAGAGATAGCATAGATGGGGCTTTTGTTTATTAAAATGTAAACTATTGAATGGTGTGGGCTTTTTGTATTACTAAAGTTTCATGGCTAGATTGTTACTACTTATGCCTAGTCATGTAACTAATAAACCTAAAACCACAACTAATTGAACAGTAGGTAGGTTACCAAAGTGCAACAGTTCATGTGCTCACTGGACAAAAAATAATGCAGGTTCCATATGTTGAGATTTGAGGGATTGTTTGTAAACTCAGCAAATACGAAACTGTATGACAGAAAGTCATACAGTCATGGGGCATTCACTGATGTGGACATGGGATGACTGATGGAATGCTGGGTCATCACCAGGTTATATTGTTTGATCGCTCTTGAAGCAGCAAATGCTATATCTGAAGTACCTCCTGGAGGAAACAGTTCCGAATTTACATGGATACTCTTTCTTCTGAACATTCTAAAGGTACCTTACTGGAGATATAGTGTATTAAAGTGTTAGAGTACAACTCAGTAAGTAGCTTGTGATGTCAGGGAAGCAAATGGAGAACTATGATGTTATAGCCATATCCCTATTAAAAACATAGGCTCCAACTCAAAACAAATTTCTCATCACAATAATTCAGGTAAAGGTGTTTCTCTATATTTTTGGTGTTACCAAAATGCAACTTACACTTTTAGGCATGAAATACAGAAAAAACCCCACCAAAATAGAGATAAAATACCTAAAAAACTTATTCGCCAAAAAGTGTGATAATAATTTAACAGAAGTTGAAGGTCTGCTTTATTCAGCTCTGGTCTCACTGTCAGCCAAAATAAACTCATTTTTTAATAGAGTCTAACTCTATTTTAATATAGTCTAGCTGTAAGCAGCATTCATCCTTCTCAAGTATTTTCACAACTGAAGGTATCTTCTTTTTTTTTTTTTTTTCCAAAGGGTCCATTTTCTGCCTGGGTGTCAGCAAAGCACAATTTTCCAACTTCCGTGTCTCCTAGCTTTTAAATCAAACTGAATTGCTGAAATGTAGCCCGTTTCCATAGTATTACTCTTCGATGCTAGTATTTCGTTATTCTTCCTCTAGGATACTCTGCAATACATGTAACATGGATAACAACATTTTCAGAAGAGGCTACGTTAGAAATTGGGCCCTTAGTTAATGACGTTTGAATTAAAAGAAAAACCCCCTAGACCTGTGAAAAAGGAAGTATTCCCTATTCCTCTCATCAAATAAATAAAAACAAAAAAAAGAGAGAGATGGCACTGACACAGGAGTATAGCAGTTGGAAAGTAAAAGTAAGTGGGGTGATGTTGTCTTGAGAGGACTGATACACTGGAATTGAGGAGCTGAAGTGACATGGAGAATCCAGGATTATGCATGGGATGATACTGGGGGGGAGAAGAGACCAAAGTAGTCTTGGCACATAACATATTAATTAATTAACATAACATATTAATTAATTAATTAATTAACCTTAGGCAGTCTTGCTTGTCCTCATTCAGTAGAGGAGAGTAGTGAGAAAAGACAAGTGAGTTAGCAGCAACTTGCCATGGCCACTATTTCCCATTGCCTCCCTCAACCCATTGGAAGGAAAAGCAAAGTGACAACCAGGAGAGCTCAAGATGAGGCTTAACTGCTTTACTCAGAAAGAGGACAGACCATTCAGAAGTACTGCTGAAGCCACCACCATGGCAGGGGGTGGGGTGTGGGGTGAGGTGGGGTCTGTGTGTGTGTGTGTTTAATCTTCAGGGAGTATTGAGAATCTGAGCTCAGACTGGACCAGCATTGTAAGCCTCAATATTTAGAAACTCTATGTATACCTACTTTTGGAATATTCTCACGTGAGTCTGTCTTAAAATATGAATGAGCCAGGCTAAAATAGAGATAATCTAGATTTTCCAGCTCATTGTCACTTTCCCCTACAAACCTTAGAAGTAGTCATCAGTGTAAGTATTTGACAAACTTTGAGACACAAAATGTTGGAAATAGTCTTCATTAAATCGCAAATGAAAATATACCTAATAAGGATCATGGCTTGTCTTCAAAAGAAGTGCATGGGAATACATCCAATTCACCAACAGCATTTAAAAATCATCACTTACTCATTTCCAAGAGCTGAGTGAAAATAAAACTCCAATCCAACAAATTTCTTCTACAAAAGCCTGTATTCTCAGTAGCTCAGTTGTAAAAGAGAGGAATGATTTCATCGGAAGAACATGTTTTCTAGACCCTGTACCATAACCTAGAATATTTGCAATAGCAAAGGAATAGAATACTGGAAGACCTGCATCTCCTGTTCCTGTTAGCCTTAGGATAAGAAGTAAACACTAAAAGGGGCAGTAAGGTCATATATGTATTATTTGATATTTTCTGTGTGTTTTAGTACAATTTCATGACCCTCTGAAAATATCCAATACCAGTAACTGAGTACCCAATTCTGCTACTTAGTAATCTCTACTTGATATTTTGCTTTGTTCTCCTTCTAGTTTGTTTTCATCGTAAAGACACAAGTCATCAATAGTTTACTGGTTTCGGATAAATCTGAATATCTGATAATGCAATGAATCTGGCAAGTAAAGCAGTAAAAAAGAACCCATGGAAAAAACCCTATCTTTAAGTCTAGAACCTCCCCTTCCCTTTCCTCCCCTTCCCTCCCCATCTCTCTCTTTACCCTCCCTCTGAATCTCTGACTCTCTCTGTCCCTTCCCCTCTGTTTTTGGTCACAATTGTCAGAGTGCAGCAACAAAAAGGATTGCTAATGTATGAAAAATGGAAGTCCTGTGTATCTGTTTTTTTTATTCACTCTGTACTCCTGTTGTATGTGCTTACTGATATAATCCCCTGTTTAATAAGAGAGATCCCAAATTGGTGTCACATTTGAGTATAAAAGATGTTCTGCTGGAGCCATGGTGTATGTAGAGAGAGTAGTACAACTAGTAAAACTTTTGTTTCACATATTAATATATGTAACTACAATAAATATGTGCTATATTGTTTTATAATTAGAAGCCCTCTTTACCTCTGAGAAAGCTTTGAAGATCATACAAATAAAAAAAATACTATCCTTTGATGAACTCTGAGAATATCTATGCTTGGTACACCCAAACATATGGTGATTAAGTATGACAAATAATACTTCTAAAAGATTTTTTTTCTTTTTGCAACTTATTTTGCTCCTGTGAAAGGCGCCAAATGGACAGCCCTCAAATCCTGAGCCTTGCATTGTTCACATTAGAAAAAAGTTGCCCCAATTTCCCACCAGCGTACATAATTGCTGCCATTGAACTGCTATTTGTGGCAGTAAGACAACAGCATAGTCTATACACCCCATTCTGTGCTCACTGTTACTACCAACAGTGCAAGCTAGAGTGCCATTTGTGGCACTGGCTTTTGTGGATATAACAACCTGTCAATTAGGAAGTGAATTAACCAGATCACTACACAATAATCATTATCTGACAACCCTCAGTCCCTGCTAAGCTGAGCTATATTCAAACAGGCAAATCAGAGCCTCTGATCCAGAGCCGTGTGCCATACAGATACCCCAAATCTGTTCATGTATTTGATCATGCATTTGTACTTACTGCAGTATCAAAACAGAATATATTCAGATCTTATTAATACTTCTACCATTTTGCTAGTGTGACACTGATGGCTTCAGGGAAAGAACAAACACAATACACAATAATGGTAAAAAATCAAGATATCACTTTTCTTCATTAAATAACCTTGGTAAAGGCTAATTATTTTGCATTAAGCTTGCCAATTTCAGTTGGATGAAAAATATACAGAACATGTTTGAATATAACATCTTTAAACTTGTAACAAACAACCAGAAACTGATTGTTTTAGTTATTAGAAGTAACTGACTTTGACCATCCTTAGAGTAGTTTCTCAATGGTACACTGGAGCTACATTATTGCCATAACTACTGTAATCATCACAACAATAATGACTGTGCTGAAATCTAAATGTGTGAAATTAAGCCATTAACAACGATAAATATGTCCAGCAATGAAGTCAATGAAAGGTCATTACACTATGTGCAACGAGGACGTTGCAGTCAGATGATACATGGTTGTATTGCATCTGTACACTGGTCTCTTTGATGATTTCAGAAAAATGAATGATCATAATAAAGCATGATACCAAACATTCTCTAGGCTCAAGTCATTATACTGTAGGAAAAAACCCACCACTTTTTACTTGCAATCAAACGACTGAGCTCATTCACTCATGTAAGGAAAGGTGAAATTACAGAAAATTTGGTAAGTCAATGCAGTATGACAAGTGCACATATGTCTATATGTTAATTTAATCCACTTGGATCCTCATATACAATGAGTACCGGATATTTCATTAAAATGTCAGCACTTTCAAATTGGAAAAAAAATAAACTCTGAAGATAGTCAGGCAGAGTTTCAGTCTCACAGTGTTGATCTGCATTGGGTGGAATTTTGCTTTTCATTCCAAATAAAGCCAAAGAGTACAAAGAAGAATAAAATACAATACAAAGAAGAAGAAATGGCATTCTAAGCACGATGTAAATTTCAGGAGTAGGTATAACTCTACAGAGAATGCCTGATTTGATTTTATTTTATGATTCTAGTGTTTCCTTTTTTTGGGAGAGACAGGGCAATAGATACAGAAAATGTTCTATTAAACATGAAATACCATAAGTCAAAATGTGCTGTACAAATATAAATGACTAGGTCCTCCTGACCATGACTCTTACAATCCCATTAATCAAAGACATCATACTGAGAAGCTTAAATATGACTTAAGGAGATGTTGGTGAGACCATCCCAACAATGTTTGAAAAAAAAGACAGATGTACAAGGAGAAACCTGACAGAATACAAATACAGTATATAAAGTTCAGATGTAAAGCAAAATACATTTTAAAAAAGAACAGCTTGGAATCAGAGCAGAAAGCAAGGCAATTTTCTGTAACGAGGGCTAAAATATTCTGAAAAATATAGAAAATAATGGAAATAACAGAGACAAGAAAAAGTTTATTGAAACTGGCCAAGGTTCAGCATGAATAGGACTGTATTGGGTTTTATAAATGTGGCAAGAGCCAAATTTGTTTCTGCAGTAGCTGAAAGTTTTTATACCTTGCTGTCAGAACCAAATGCACCTGTCATGATCTCGGAAGCAATGCATTTATGTCCCTGCGATGCTCTGTTGACACTTAATAAGCTCTGCTTATCCTGAGCCAGCTATGCAAGGAAACAACTTTGCATCTCTGTTATGGTCAATCTGGAACTCAGACAAATAATTGGAAGTTGACTGAACTTCAATGTCAAAGTTAAGATGACTAGACACAGATATAAGCAAATAAGAAGCTAGTGAAGCATGCAAAAGAGAAAGGTAATAGAAAATGAAAAGGAAGAGAAACTACTGACAGAAGCAACTGTCACTTCTGGGCAGATTGGAGGAGGGGCCTTGACGGAATTTTTAAACGCTTAAGTACCACCCAGAATATGTTACTAAGCTTATAAAGAATGGGGTCTGCATTCATGTTTTCTTATTATAAATATATACCAGAAGTGTACAAATGCTGCAGTTCTTTTTGCAATAATTTACTTTTAAGCACATAACTTATGAGTTTAAGGGTAAAATAAATGTTTCTACAGGCCAGGTCACCATTCAATGGCAATGGCTAATCATTCAGTTAGCTTAAATGAAAGAAAATATGTCTCATATACTGAAATACACTTCAATGTAGATCAGTCTACTGAGGGGAAAGACCTCTTAGACTGGAAGATTTCAAATCAGATGACAAAAACATTACAGAAGTTTACAATGAAAAATAATTCCGTAAAAGCATCTCTATAATTCAGAATTCAGCAGTAAATAATAATAAAGGAAGAGTATTTAATTTATTTTCCTAGTGAGCTAAACCTTCTTCACTTCTGACAAAATTGAAACGTGCTAAGATGCATTCTTTCTGTTCTGTAGAACAGTTCTTATATAAGAGCTGTATGTATTGCTTCTTCATCCACAAAAAAGTAACTTATACTTGTGACTGTAATTCCCTTTTGTATTCTGTTTTTTGATTTCTCACAGTGAGATTCCTCAAAATCTAAGTGAGGACTATCCCAAATACCAGAGAAATATACATAGTTTTAGACAGAGACACTGAAAGCTTGTGCCTAGGACCTTTGTTTCTGGTATCATCTGATGACACAGAAATCTCAGTCCTCTTTGTCACAATTGAGGAAAAAACCCAAGAAATGCAACTGATGTAAATGGAAGTAATGCTGGAGGGCTAGATACAACCCTTACTATAACTCTTACTTGCATAATTATGTATCTTACTGTTACCCTAACTATAATTTACCCAAGTAAATATCTCATTGGTCTTAAAGAGTAGAATTTGAATTTGATTTTCCTTTAGAGGGGAAGGTGTCTGCTGATACTGCAGTAGGTGACTGCTTCTTACTCAGCCTCACTGCATTCACAGCACTAGTATTCCACTAGGGATCCAAACCTACACTTTGGTGGGTCGATGCTGAAATCACCTTCTGGAAGGATTCCAGTTCTCTTGAAATATGAGCCCACACCTTTAAAGCCATCTCAATTGAGGCAAAGAGGGTTGTGATGACGATCTCCAACCTACAATACTGAAGAATATTTCTAGTTTTGTTTCAAACATAAGACATAATACAGAGCCTTAAAAATGATCTAACAACATACTTTAGAGAGGATTCAGCAGGAGCTGGAAAAAATTTAAAGGAAGGTGAAAGAGAAAGTACAATAAGGGACATCTCTTGAGGGTGAGAAGGAAAATACTAATTGCTGTATTTGAACCCTTAAACACTTTGCCCTGTTTTCTCCATTATGCTTAATAAAATAGATGCTGTAACCAACATATAATTGCCATTGACACTTGCTCACTACTTACTCTGTCTTTCTCTTTTTCTGTGTGCCTGTTTAATTTTTACCATTGTCAGCTCTGATACTGAGCAGTAATTAACAAAATTCACTTTGATCTGACGCGTAGTAAAGGAGAACCAATTCTCCTCAGTAGCAGGGAAAATGGACTCATAGATAAGCTGGTAAGGGCAGTGTTCAGCAGTACTAGAATGGACACTGCATTTTGACTTATCTTCAGAGATTTGGAATTATTCTAATGACATGAGCAGAGAGATTAGGTCACAGATGTAGGTTACAGTTTTTGCAAATTAGAGGGATTTCAAAGAAGGAAAAAATATTCCAGCACTGAAGAGATTGAAATCTAATTTCATATTCTACAAAAGTGTATATTTAAATTTTAACTAAAGGCTAATTGTAATTCATACTAAGGCAGCTACCCAGGGAAGTTTTAGTCCAGTCTTCCATGATATATATCTTCAACAAAGATTCTCACAAATGAGGATTACAATAAAACCATTAGGAAACACTACAGTTTTGACTATGTGGACTATGTGGACTGAGGAGTGGCTGAACTAGCAGCAAGCAAGACTGTGACTTTCTCTGCCTCTGGTACACAAATTAGCAGCAAGGGGCTAGCACAAGCAGAACATAGGAAAGTGAGCTATGTGTTGTGTAGACTGTAATATATCAGGGACTCCAGAAAGAAGGAACGTTTAGGAAAGAGAAGTGACGCCTCTCATGGTGATTCAATTTCTTACTACTCCCTACATAAATTTCCTGAAGAGAAACAGACATAGAAGATATTTTAGAGGGGATACATCTAAATGCAATGAGATGGAATTGACTAAATCCTATAGACAAAGAAAAGGAAAATTATGTTAATCACATTCTGTGTTGGTTGGTTGCACAGATAGATTTATGGAAAGGAATTAAAGGGATGGCCAACCATGTTGCTGGTGTTTTGTGAGGGACTACATATGCCACCCACTAGGAAGCGAAACAGAATGTTGAACAAATTTATTTCATTAGAAGTGGATGAGAGGAATGCCTTCTTTTCTTAGATAGCTGTAGCTATCAAAGGGTATGTAGTGCCTACACTCTGTTTATCTGTCTTTTTTCTATCTGTCTATAAGCAGAAGCTTTGATCAAAATAAAGTGAAAAACAAATATTTCATTAAATACATTAACATTAAACTTATTTATTAATAGAATTCTCCATGTATAATTTGTGACTTTTTTAAATACATCCCCAGTCTCTATTTAACTGTCATTTAAGTCAATTATATTTTAGTCACTATAACTGAATTTTGTGCTGAGGATCTCCTGGTTCTGACTTAGAATTTATTTGGTTATAAAAAGATAGTAATTTTAGAGTAAGGTATAGATTTTTTTAAAAACAGTAAAGACTTATACCTTCATAACAAAGAACTAAATCTTTGCCCCTGTGTTACAGAAGAGTGAAGTAGATAGTTCCCAGTACGATTTCATTGAGGTAATACAGGTCTTGTTATGATACCTTTATTTTAAAATGTCTTGATATATCAGTTTTTAAAATGCATCATTCCTCAAAACCACACAAAAGCTATCACTTCAAAAGCCTCTGATTAGTCTGAACACAATCAAGGGCATGTGAGATAGCTGCCATTTAGTTCAGCCAAAGCAATCCATGCCAACTGCAATAAACCCATCAAACTGTCGTAGAGTCAAGCTGTGAGAAAAAGACGATGTTGATTACCATGCAATAGTTTCCTTCAGTGGTTTTATAATTTCAATTTTTCTAACATTTCAAGATTTTCAATACTTACAGTAGCAATCTTTTAATACAGAATATTTTCCCTGGGAGTTACTATCAACAACCTAGCCTATCGGTTTTTTTCCCCATCATTGAATCAAGCATGTAAGCTCATCAGACAAGAAACATTGTGATTACAGTTGTATATAAATTATTTAAAGAGATTCAGCCAATCAAAATAGATATTTAAGTACCTATTTTCTTTCATATGGGCATATAACTCCCATTAAAATGATACAGTTACAGTTGTGAAGCTTGAAATGGAATCTATACATAAAATTAAAATAACATTCTTTCCCTCACCGTGAAAGCCCTCTGTCCTTCAGCAATGACCCTATGGATAACAAAACAAGGAGGCATAGTGAACATATCCTAAGACACAAGATATAAAATGAAAAATACATTGTGTTCATGATGATATTCAAGAAGCATAGAAAAGAATGACACTCACGAATAAGGAAATTTAAGACAAGTTATTTAAATTGTTCCTTCAAAACACTACATAATTTATTGGAATCCTTCAGGTAGACGGAATATTGGAACCTCAAGGTGTGTTTTCCTCTCCACACACGTATTTTATGCAGCACAAATGCTGTTGGGAACTTCATCAGCACACTGCAAAGAGTACACTGCCTAGCGAGGGACAGAGGGGCACAACATCATGATTCTCTGCCCTACGTTAGCACATTAATCTGCCCTGGATTAGCACTATGTTTAGACAAGCCAATGTCAGATTTCATAGCAAGAAAAAGACAGTAATGATGAAAGAATTTATGAGCTTTACCCAGACTGCAACTTACTAGGTTTATTATTTAGCTGACTAAAATACATGTTGTCTCAACCTTGAATACCAGTGGCTACACCAGAGTACTGATCTATGCTTATGGTGTTAGCACATCTGTGTAAACTTCAAAATTCTATATTCCCTTTCCAACAGGCACCACTCTTCTAACTACCTTTAAAAGGGTTTACTAGGACATGATCTATAAGCTGTAGTAAGATCTATGAGTGGACATGTAAGAAAAAAAAGCATTTCTTTTTTTCCTGTTTGAAGTTTTTCACAGAAAAAAATATATTTTCTTGTGAGTTTTAGAGGAAAAAATGATTAGGGCTATGTGACCCTAGGATGGCTGGACTCTGGCCTGATAGGATGTAAACAGACACTGAGCTGCAGCTGACCTCAAAGAATCATATGTGACCAACATTAGCTGAAAACACAGCAAGTGCCAGAAGGATATAGCTAAAATTTTGAAAAAGGGTGAGATAGAAGTGAGAAAGTATAACACATATCCAAGTACTTCCATATAAGCAGGGCTAATTTCTATATTTGAATTGTCTGCCTCCTTCTGGATGTTGGCAACACTGCATCAGAGCTCCGATTTGCTTATACCACGTCTTTCTCTTTTATTTTTTCCCCTTGCTATTATTTTTCTTGCTTACAAAAGCATAACTAGATTACGATATTTCTACTAGGAACAAAAAATATGTGTGAAGTATTAGAAAAAGGACATGTAAGTGAATTCTTTTTGTGGTGGGTGAGGAATATGATAAAGACCTTCTTTAAATATGCTTCAAATTGACCCTTGAATCTTGTTTCAGTTTCTGTCTTGTGTTTTTAGTTTGTGATAACTGTTTCTTTTTCTGTTCATCAGCTTTCTTAAGGGTTTCACACATTCAAGACATTAATCTCTGATTCTGTTATTGCTGTTATATTTTTTCAGAGTATCATTATACAATCTTGTTTAACATTTACATTGAAGAAATAAACATTGAGTAATAACTTAAAGAAGGTTCTTCAGAATTTGCATATTCTTTTTCTTCCCTTTCCCATTTTCCTTTATATTCTATTTTAGTGACGATTTACAATCAGCTTCTTTTGCTAATTAATGTAAAAAATGAAACTATTGACTTATCTTGACAAAGGATTAATAAAATAAGAGAGAGCTGGGAAAATCTGAGTAATTTTATTATTTGGCAACTAAGTTTGTTGAGAAGAATTCTGTATTCTGAAGATACAACTTTTTCCAGTTTCTCAACATTTTAAAGCGGTTACATTCAAGACTAGCTATATATGAAAATATTTTTTAAACTATTTAACTAAATCAGAATTTAAGAGAAAAAAAAGAAAAAATAGAACATTACCTGATTTTTCCTGCATTATATGAGTATGATTTGATAAAGTTAGTTTCCCACTTTGAGTTCTGAACTTCTAATGTAAATAACTTTTTAAATGATGTAGCTATTTTAGTTCTCATTGTTTTTCATTCAGTATAAGCATTTCTAATGTCCTCAAATTTTTGGGGGGAGACCAGCTTACCAGATGTCTACTGGTAACACAGCACAGCAGAGAGGAAAGAGTCTAGGAGATTCCCGGAGTGTGTGGAAGAATGCTGCCTGACACAGCTGGTCAGTGAGCCAACTAGGGAAGGCACCCACTAGAGCTGTTGTTTGTGAACAGAGAAGAACTTGTGGGTTGTGTGATCGTTGAAGGGTGTCTTGGACACAGTGATCACACAATTATACAGTTTTCAATCCTTGGAGAAGGAGAGGCTCAGCTGAATTGCTACCTTGGACTTCTAGGAGACAGATTTTGGCCTGTTTAGGACAGAGTCCTTGTGGAAAGCAGTCCTGAAAGGCAAGGGAGTCCAGGAAGGCTGGACACTCTTCAAGAAGGGAATTTAAAGGTGTAGGAGCAGGCTGTCTTCAGGTAATGAAAGATGAGCCAGTGGGAAAGACTGATCTCGTTCAACAGAGAACTTTGGCTGGAATCTGGGGGGAAAAAAGGAGAGTTTATATCCCTTGGAAGAAGGGGTAGGCAACTCAGGAGGATTACAAGGATGTTGTGGGGTTATGCAGGGAAAAGAGAAGGGCCAAAGCCCAGCTTGAACTTAATCTGGCTACTTCCATAACAGGGAACAAAAAAATGTGATACACATGCATTAGCAACAAAAGGAGAGTTAAAGAGAATCTTTATCCTTTATTGGATGTGGGGGGAAACAGTAACAAAAGAAGAGGAAAAGGTGGAGGTACTTGATGCCTTTTTTGTCTCAGTATTTAATAGTAAGACCAGTTGCTCTCAGGGTACCCAGCCCCCTGAGCTGGGTACCCTGAGGGACAAAGAGCAGACTGAAGCCTACATAATCCAAGGGGAAATGGTAGCAACCTGATACACCTGTTAGACACACCCAAGTCAATGGGGCCAGATGGGATTGCACAAGGGTGCTGAGGGAGCTGGCAAAGTGTTCACTCTTTTCCAACCTAACTAATTCTATAATTTTGTAATAAGAGTAGTATTTTGTATGTGACTAACTGAACAAAATAGGTATTGTGTAACTGTCTCATGTAAATTATTTTTTTAAACCCCACTTTTTCAGGAACAACAAAGGCATGAAATTCTCAAAGAGCCATTTGAAGAATAATTTTGTCAGACACAAATATGCTAAATTCTATTTATGGAGAATATGCTGATGTCAAGAAATCCCTTGTAGACTGGTATCTGCTTCACAGATTTATATAATTCACAGGCTGGTTTGTTTCAGTGAGTTTCCACACTACCTGCTCAGAAATTACAAACAGAAATATATGTTGGAAAACATGAAGAGCAAGTCTCCAATGTCTTTGACATTCCTTAATCATTCAGCTTTGCACTGAGCAAATAGAAACTGGGAGAATTTCACCAAATCGTATATGTTGAATTCTTAAACAGAGGGTAATTATTGCTTCATGCTGTATGTGTGGATGACCTCCAGCAGTGCAAAGGCAACGATGGATAAGCCTCCTGGTCTCAGAGGAAGGGGGCTGGCAGCATGCAGGCAGTTAGAATTCTGTTTGACAAATGTTTCTGTAAGTTCAAGTTCATAGAATAGGTGTATATAACACCTTTTTAAAAATTAGGGGAAAAAAAAAGAGGACATTGGCATGTATTGCTTTGGCTGAACTAAATCTACAGCAAACCCAACTGTCTTCCACAAATGAACTGCAGGTGATTGTTACACATTCTGTACTAATGAGGAGGGCTATTGCTTTCATGTTAGCTTGAGACATTTCAGTAATGAGAGCAAGGAGGAAGTTTTCTTTTTATGAAACACATTTTAATACACACAGTACAGCACACTGGGTTGTTAGAAGTGCTTCTGCAGGGGGTGGCCACAGTGGGCTGCACTGGCTAACCTCTCTGGAGCCTGGATAAGAAGGTACAAATTAGACCGCTTCTACCCCTGGCTGTTCTAATCGTGGATGGTGCTGGAGCAGAACTGACCTCAGAATTAGGGATCTGTGGCTAGCTTTCTGTACTGATGAAAGGGATTATGTGACATGGATGCTCATGATAGCAGGGGACTGGGTTCAATGGCAGGAAACTAAAAATCTGGCCACTCAGTGTGGCCTGTGCCTCTCCGTCTTTAGGCTGCATGAGAGGCTATCTAAGGAAAACCTGTGAAAATATTTTGTATAAGCACAGTATGATTATGATTATAGCTGCTGTCCTACAAGGCGTTGAGATGGTCTCTGAGCAATTTTTGCCCACTAAAAGCTATCTTTTTTATCAATGTCACTTCAGAATCCAAGTCTAAGTTTTTAAAGTTCTGATAATGCCATCTAGAATGTATTTTTAAATTATTTATTTTAAATTAAAGCATCTGAATATGTATTTTCATTGTAAAAAGTGTGCTGTGTTCACCTTTGTTAAAGAGGATTTGCGCTCCCTTAATAACATACTGTGAAAACCTGCAGTCTACTTTATCTCTGGATACAACTTCTCTGACTGCAGATAGGATTATATTTCCTACCACGCGTACATTCAAAACACCAAGAGTGAGAGTGGTTTTAAGAAGCAAAAAAAAAAATCACAGAAAATATAGGTCATCTGGTTAAATTTGTTCATAGTGCCACTGGAATAGAAGCACTACAAACACAATTACTTTTGATAAAATTTTGTAGCCTGGAGCTCTTATAAAAAAGAAGTACGTGCAAAATACTATTTCCATTAAAAATATATGTATATTTTCTTTATTTTTTTCCTTGTATTGTCCTATTTTCCTTGACAAAAATAAGGCTTCCAGTTTTGGAACATAATAATATGGAAAGAAAACTACATCTAGTGGCAGTTTATAATGAGGTAGGGAGCACCAGGTCTCATGACTGAGAAGAAATATTCCTGCCCCAGGAATGAATCTTAGTCCGCATCTCATTCCTGGCCTCCTCCCCGATTTTCCTCCTTGGCACCAAGGCATCTGCCTAAATAGCCCCCACCAGCTGCATCTCCTTAGTGCCAACCATCAGCAGCTTCACTTTGCTCACCATGACCAGGACCACTATTTTTACTATCAGTAAAAAAGCATGGAAATATTGGTTGTCAGCCAGGCAATATTAGAAAAGCTTTCACTGAAGTGGATCCTCCCCAATATACCCTTCATGATGTATGGTGACAAAAACCTTTTCCTGTTTTATGCAATTTGAATTTGCCTTTAGGCACAGCAGATTTGCCAGTATTTAATAATAATACTGGAAAAGGTAGACAGATGTTGCACAGGGAGTTAAAAACAAATAGGTCCAAGAGGAGAGCTATATAAAGATATCAGGAGATATCATGCCTTCACCCTTCTTTAGTTTCTGTGAAGAAAGTGATTTGGCTACATGAGCAGAGAGCAAAACAATAGGTTCACACATCTATGAATATATCGTCTTCTAAAGGCACAGCAATAACTAGACTGCCAAAATGTTTAGCAAAAACTAAAATACAGTTTGGTGTTTTAGTGCCTCTGAAAGCTTACCCTGGAATGCTGATTTTTTTACCTCAGAAATCTTCCATCTCTGTGTTATAGAGCAACACAATTGTTCAAACTTTTCTGTAGGCATTATTTTTCTGTAAAAATTTTGGCTGCTAACAAGAGTATAGAATACAGATTACAGTTCTTCCTGTTAACCTAAAATGTCAATACAGCACAAAAAATAACCCCAAATAATTAAAATACCTCCATATAACTTTGCGCAAACAGAACTTTTTTTTCTAGCTAAGGAATAACAACATAAATAGAAATTAAAAATATTAAAAAATAAAAGGAGTTTTTAGTGAGTTTTTGTTTCAAGAATTTGTTTACTACAGCTTAAGAAACAGTGGCTTTCCAAAGTTGGATGTATTGCTAAAAAACTTAATGAAATGTGTTTGTTTAAATCAGGATTGAGATTTGCTTCTTTTTTCAATATCCTTTATATTTAAATGAAAAGTATTTTAATGGTAATCTAGTGAGATATTATTAAATAAAATCCAGTTAAAATCAGGACTTTTCTTTGAAAATTCACTGTGTAAAATAATTTATTACATCATCATTCTTATAATGCATGCAGAGGTGCAATTATAGAACAGATCTCCTATAGTCCAAAGATTTACAGTCTTAGAGATCTATGTGTATTATGTTGACTAACAACATCAAGGAATTGTGTTAACCATGATTATGTAGATTTTGCCAGTAGACAGATATTTTAGATACTGTACAGTGCTGTCATTCATGTCCATAGTAAATGAGAATGACTGAGCACTGCTACAATGACTTAGTATACTAAGTGAGAGGAATAAACATTTTGGTCTGACCAAAGAACTTTTCATTCATTCCTGTTACCTCTAGAAAAGATCTTTAGAAAACATATTGGATTATTAGAAGATAAATATAAAATAGATGATTACACATAAATTCCCTTGCAGGTGAAAATAACTCACAACATTTAATGGATATCAGCGAATACTAAAATTCTTATGCAGATATTATTCTGTTATTTCTAATAAACAAAGTGAAGATATCTGACTTCTCACAGATACAAAGTTAACCAATTAGAATTAGATTAAAGGCCTTTTGGAATTATTCAATAGAAGCAATAAAAGTGGTCATATATATATTTGTTTCAGATTTAGAGCAGTATATAATATTTTCTTAATATTGCTACAAATATCTTTTGAGGTGTTTTAATTTAGGAGCATAATCATCTGTGATCAGTAGTTTTGCAAGTTACTTATCTGGAAATAAGTAACTTTTTTTTTTTTTTTTACAGAGCACACAGATAGAAATATGTGTTTCTCCAGATGGCATCTATCAAAGATCCATTCATAATATTAAAAGTTTCAGAAACACATTTAAAACATCATATGGCATGTACTTGAATTACCATATTTAAGAGCAATTCACCCTTGAATATGTACGGAGGAATGAAAAAACGCCTTACACCTGAACTGGAAGAAAAGGAAATGTGTCTGTATGTACCACCAACCTTTGAAACCTACAATTTTAAAAAATCATTGACAAAAGCCTTGAATTGATTGAAGTTTTAAATGTTGATCGCTCAATTGATTGATCTATCTATTTTTTGGCAAAAAAACCTTTAATCACTACTCCTTTAATCAGGTGGCTTCCTTCAGTCATTCACTAGAAATCTGCAAAATAATGACAACTTCATGCTGTATCTCCAAATTCATACAGCTCAACATTTCTTTTGCACAATATCTGATATGGTGTGCAGGTCCTTCAGGTTCTCTCATTGTTAGATGCTAAAGAGAAAGCAATCATTTGAGCCACTCATGTGATAAACCAGAACTTGAAAGACTCACGTCAAGTTGTTTACATCACACAGACAGCAGGTCCTAGACTTAATCTTTCCTTGGTTTATGCCATTACTTTGCCTTTACTTTGTTGTAAAATGTGAAACTGCAGTGTATATGCTAATGGAAACTGCCTTGCCCATTAGTTCTCCAATTTCATCTATATTACCCTTCACCTGTTAGTGAACAAGGCAATGGTGCATATTATTCTCCCCTCGATGCACATCCCATTAGACTTCAGAGGAGAATACACCCCCCTTGTGTGTAACCAAGATGAGATTCATAGAGATTTCCATTTGGGTTTACAAGAGCATTGTTTCTTTACTATACAATCTGAGCTTTTTATATTCATACAAGACCTACAGAACTAGAGCTTGGACATGATTTCAGCTTCTTCTGTGTGCATCCAGGGTTATGGCTACCTTTCACCACCTTCAGAATATCCAGCATTCTCATGACATAGATGAATTTTCAAGTAATATCAAGTACTTACCACAAAGCCCTTTGCTACAAATTGACACTGGCTGATCATATGCTTTTAACAGTCAACATATTTTCAAACACAAGATTGCATAAAAGAATTCCTGAATCATAGAAATTCCCTTGTCCATATTTATGAATTAGGTATTTTCAATAAATACAAGTTAATATATATTTTCATTCACATAATTGTACGTTGAACTTTTAAATTGTTAATTAGCAATTTGATGAGGTCAGTTAAAGTTGATGATATTTTAAATACTGCTGTGAATTAGCACTGTATACTTTCCAAAACACCATGTTGCTATAAAATTAAAAAAAAAAAATTATGCTTTAAAAAGAATAGAGAGCAATTGACAATGATATTATGTTTAAATTCTGTTCTTCGATGATAGCAGGTAGCACAAACAAATATAATCTGTTCTATATTAAAGTAGTTGAAAGTCAGTGCTATGAAGAGATAACTTTACTATGAACCCTCTGAAATCTAAGTTGCTTTTGTAACAGCTTCCATTTTCAATGTCACGCTGAAACTCAGAAACATAAATTTTTATCTACAAACCTCTGAAACCAACAGAACAGAACTGTAATCAATTTTTTTTACCTATGGTTGGGCACTAGAAGACATGGTAAATTTTCAGTCCTGTTTCTTTAACTCATTTGTTAAAATATTTAGGTGACTCCCAGGGGAAATGTTATACTATGGGTAACTTGAACCTGTTTACATTAGAAAGTGAAAGAACTTTTTGTATCCTGTTAGTCACAAACATTTCCTAGTCTCATCTTGTCACTTCCCCATGGGGGTTCCTGGTGCCATTCTTGAATGTACAATGCCCAGTTTTGTTGAATGGCTATGGTGACTGCTTGTTTCATCCTTTTCATCTTTGATTAAAGTCTGAAGAGAGAAAATTTTTTACGTGGTGTAGTTTCAATTCTATAGGGACTGTACCATTTCAGAAGATAATCTATTTTCTGGATTTAATGTTCAGCAACAGCAACCATGGAGGAATTTCCTTCATAAATTATAGCATATTCACAACAGTATATTTTTGATGACTAGAGAACTATAAAATTGTTATGTATCCTGAAAAGTGTTTATAACTTGGATTTGTAAGGTAATGTGTTTTACTAAAAGCTGACTTCCAAATGTGCCCTCAGTATTTATGCAATATACTGAAATTAACCTTAGAAAGGGTATTATAAATTAATAAAATAACACAAAGGTAAATTGTAGTGTACGATGTAAGAGGATATTCACTTTGAGTTGCACTATTCTGGTCGAAATCCCTCTAAAATGTCATAATCTGGGGAAATTATTTTTTTATTATGCCATAAACATTCTGGCTAGACTTTTTATTCCAGATTTACAGATTTATTGATGTGTAATGAAAAATAACAGCAAACTACATGTCATTTGAGTGAAGCTTAAAAATTGTTTTCCAGTGTTTTGGCAGAATACTTTCTTCAGGCTTACAAGTATTAGGAACCTGCAAACATAGCTCTGAAATACCTAATGAGGTCTCAGTGACCTAGAAAATGCAATATATGGAAAGCAGCTTTAAATAGTGAGATCTTTTCAGAGAGCAGCAAATAACTTTCACAGAAAGATAAATATGGATATATTTGTGTGTGTGAAAGAATGAAATACCTGCTCTTTCAATTAAGATAGAGTTGATAGGAATTAGGAAAGCAAAGTGAAAAACTGCGTCTCACAACAGTTTTTTATGTTTGTAAATTCCCAGTACCCCTTTTCAAGTGACTGAGAGAATTTCATGCTTCATTAAAAAAAAGAAGCGTATAGCCTGACCTTCAAAGAGAAGAAAAGAAGGTAGTAGAAATGGAGGAAAGTGAGAAGCTGAGGGTGTATCGACACGAATGCCTGCAGACAGACCTTGGGTACATGTGGACTTAAGATCAAGGTCATTGGATGTGAGAAAACTCTAAGACACTGTAGCAATGTAGTGCAAAGCTTTGAGCTCATGCAACCAACTGAAATTCATTTTCAAAAGTTGTACAAGTTCTTTTTAGCTACATCTATTTCTCTATTAATGCAGTTTGAATAGAAAACTGCAGCATCCCCAAATGAGAAATCACATGTTTCTGGGAGGTTTTTATCTGTCTTTCTGGATTAAGAACAGTGAATTTTTCCCAGAAGTAGTCATCTAGGTCAAGTAAGTTTGTTTATGTACATAGTGTATGGGTTAGAAAGAAAACTGTGGACAAATTGCTTAACAGTTGGAAAAAAGATCTGAATTTAGAGTGGAGATAGAACACTTTAATGTCTGCCTTTGAAAAGTTATTTATGAGTCATTGATTTCCTTAATATTTTAGGCTGATATAATTCTGTTTTGTAAAACATTTGGAGAAAAACAATACTTAAAATAACCTGGAAATAAATACTCCATTTCATTAAATCATGCATCATGCATGAAGAGGCTAAATAAAAAAATGGATTAAATATTTCCTTGATAGATTGTGAGATCACTACATTCAGATCATTAAAAAAAATGAGTAAAAGGCAGATTTTGTAACCCGTGGGACAGTAGAGAGGCCAAGTAGGCAACATTATTAAATAAAACAGGCTGCTTGGAACAAAGTAAATATATGAAAAAGTGAACACTGCAGACATCTTACTGTTTCTACCTAATAGAAGAGATAACCTATCAACAGCAATTCTTCTGGGAATTTATGAAGATTAATTATAATTCAGAATGTTCGTTTCCCTATCTGCTTTTACAGGCACAGATGAGTTTTATTTAGAGAATAAAGGAGAATTGGTCAATGAAGAGTTTTATTAAATTGCCTAGAGAGGAAGTTGAAGATCCCTTGCTACAGTTAGGAAATCAAACTGTAGATCCAAACAAGCTCAAAACTGGAACTTTAAGTGGGATTTTGGCTCCATTCAGTTCACTGAAGACATGAAAATAGTAACAACTACCTTTTTCTCCAGAAGGAGTATATCTGCTAGAGTTTTTATAAGGGGAGTGATAGGCCACGGGGGAATAATTTTAAAGTGAAAGAGGGGAGATTAGATTAGATTAGATTTTAGAAAGAAATTCTTTACTCAGAGGCTAGTGAGGGACTGGAACAGGTTGCCCAGACAAGTTGTAAACATCCCATCTGTTTTCAAGGCAAAGTTGGATGGCGCCCTAATCAAGTGGGTGGTGTCCCTGCCCATGGTAGGGTGGGGTGTGTGTTTGCAACTGGATGATCTTTAAAGTCTGTTCCAACCCAAACTCTTCTATGATTCTAGGTTAACTATTTCCTATTTTGACCAGAATTAAATTCTACACTTTCCTAAAAGGATTAAGCAAAGCTAAAACAGGCACTATATATAATCTGCTCTGGCATAAGTAACTGAGAGTGTTTATGACTACATGTGCTTTTATTCTACCAGATAGGACTGGGGAATTAAAAGTGAAACACATAGGCAGCACAACAAAAACTATTTTCCAGAAAATTTAAAGCTTGTCTAACAGAGATTCTCTTCTCGGCCAGGAAGGAATTTGTTCTTGGAAACATAAAAAGCTAGGCCATCATTTTAGATAACAGGCTTAAGTATTCAGCTGCTACAATTTTGTATTTATAAATTTTACTATATTTAAAGTTTCACAAGCAAGGCCACACCACAAGTTCTTCTAACCAATAACTTTGTCTTTGACAGTCTCCAAAGGCATATGCAGATTGTAAAGGTATGAGAATAGCTTTATTAGGGTACTATCCTTTCATGATATATGGTGAATCATTAGTAAGGGCTGCGCTTTTTATGGCAAACCACTCTTCATTTTTCATGAGATATATCTTGAATTCTGCCAATACCAATATCTATGTGAGATACTTCTAAGCAGATAATAATTACCAACAAACTTGAGGAAGTTAGAAGGGCTGCCTATAGTTTGTAAAATCCTGAAAGAGATATTAGTAAATATGATTTTAATACTGTTGTGCCAGTACTACTTGGAGCAGCAGAAGTGGTTGCTGTGAAACAGGTTTCTGAAACTTTCAGTTCCCAAAAATTCTGTGTATCAATATACAGTTTAAGTATGTACAACATGTTTAATATATAGGATAATAAATCACACAAAATAGGTATCCTGTAGACAAGAAAGTACATTCCATGCATTTCAATTTTACAGACAAAAAGCACCCATTGTAGAATCATATCTAAGAAACTGTAACAGTGGAAAAAGGCACTTTAGTTCTTGATTTCAAACCATGAGAGGATGATTATTTACTTACATAAACTCAGGAAATCTGATGCAAAGCCCCTCTTCACATAGCCTATTTCTTGATATTAAATCTTAATCATACAGTAGTGCTGCAAATAGGCAATCTTTAAAAAATGGCATATTTTCATAGCCTGCATGGAACAGGGTAAACAGCACACTCTTTACACTTTGGGAATTCACAGAAATCCCTCAGCAATACTCAGAGGACTGCAGACACTTAATGCACCTTGTCCAGCTTCAGCAGAGACTTAGGTCCACCTCACAGGAACACAATGACCATAATAGTACCCATCACAGAAGCTATTCTCCTCAATTGTACGGGCACAGTGAAACCGTGGGGCCAAATCTGAGCTTTCAAATGGTTCTGAAATTGCAATCGATGAGAATGTTTTTGCCATAATTTAAAAGCCAAGGAAGGAATGGCTGCCCTGGTGTCAAGACAGCATGTGTACACTATTAAAACTAAAACATCTCACCTGGAAAACTGAATTGCTTTCTTAGACAACAGGCTACACTAACAAATCTGATATTTTCCTGTTATCAGGGATCTTTTACTGAAGTACTACATTAAACTTTAAAACTTTCTAATGAGAGACAGAAAACTGATTTTTTTTTTTATAGGCAATATTTAATAATATCCTTCTGGTACATGCTGATATAATTTCTCTGTTAGAGAACTGAAAAATAAAAATAATATTGTCTTTATAATCCCAGTCAGCATAAATTACGGAAAATGATGCTGCAATATGTCCAATACAGCCTCTCACTGTGAAATAGTATCCTTCTTAATAGTGAGCATTTCAGGGACCATGTTTTCCAAACTTTTCAAGAATAAATATAAGGACACTTATTGAAGACAAGCTACAGAGGTCAACTAAGAGACACAAATCTTTACAGACACTATGAGAATTATGGAAATTATTTAAAGATTCTCACCGCATTGGACAAGAACCAGGTACATATTGCCAATTAAAAAAGGGTTAAGGAGATTATGACAAAGAAGGAAGTACACTTCAAATACTTGAGATAATATTAAAATGAAGAAAATAAAAAGAATAATGAGATTAAATGTAAAAACATAAACAAATGGTCCAAAAAGGGATCTTGAGAAGCAACTAGAAGAAACGATACACAATAATAATAAACCTTTCTTGAAATGTAGCAGGAGAAAGACACATGTAAGAGATTTTATAGTACCAGTTGATTAAGAGGGTACAAAAGAATTGTCAGACAACTTAAGGTCCTTGTAGGAAACTCAAATGAATTCCCTGCATTCATTGTGAAAGAAACTAGGAACAATCCCTTGCTTATACCTGTCTGACAGAGGATCTGACATTACAGAGATTGTGTAATTTATTAAAGAACACACTGTCAAAAAATGCAAGGCAATGAACACCTAAGGCCAGATGGTATTCACTCAGATTTTCTAAGAAAGCCTAGAGGTGAAATGTATGTACTGTTAGCGTTGGTATAAAATCTCTTCCTTGAATCTTCCTTGATTTTAAAGAACATGAGGAAGGGTAGGAGAAATTTGAGGAATCCTGATGTCTGTGCCAGGAAAATGAATATTTTGATTAATGGTTACATGAGTAGATGTATTCTACGTGGGAAGCATAATTTTGGCACAGGCAAATCCTGAAGTTCCTTTGAAGAATCATGGAGCATGTGAATGATCCACCTGACGTACAGAGTGGTCCAGTTGAGATAACATTAATCTCCAAACTGCTTTTGACAAAAATCCATTACCAAAGGGTAAGTTAAGGTTAGCAGCAAGCAGAAAGTAATCCAAGTATTAGGAACAGATTGCAATACAACAAAATAAACACCATAATATTTTCCTTGTACCAAAAATTATTGTTCTGCCTTACCTTGAATACCATGTGTCTCCCACATCTCAGAAATCTCAAAAAGGTTCAGAAGGGAGTTCAATAGCTATCAAAAGTGTGGAAGCACTGCTTTGTGAGGAAGAACAGCATAGAATAGGGCCTATCTATGTGTTAAAAGATTTGTTTATGTGGATTTCAGAAGTCTACAACATCAAAAGTTGAATTGAGATGGTGAATAGGGACTGGTCATCACTTATAATACAAAGAACTGGGGACCAGTAAGGAAGATGGAAGATACACATGAAAGAAAAGGAGAGGATACTTATGGAAGTCATTGCTAGGGAAGGCTATACACGTGCAAAGTCTGCATGTGGATGAAAGAGAGAGAGAAGAAAGACCAATGAATATCGAGACACACACATACAACTACATCTGAGTCTATACAATTCTAAGCTTAAAAGGGTTGGTAATTGGGAAAATATTACAGGATGAATCACATGCCTGCATAGCTCTTTTCCCTTGTGTATCTATCCATGGGCATCTAACATCTGAGTGACAGACTCAGATGTTAGATGGAACTACTGCCTACTCTGCTGTGGCCATTGCTATATTCCGAAGCATTAAAGCACTTCCTAAAGTGTCATAGAGGAAAGGAAACTACCTTTTAATTATCCCATGCAATATACGTGGCTACCAAATAGCAATCTTTGCTTTCTTTAATATGCAAGTAATTCCATTAACAGTGTTTTATTTAATTGGTTACTGTATTGCAATAATTTGATATGGCAAATTCTTCTAGGTTCTTTACTCCCTTGAACAGCTGCATAAGCTTTCCAATTGCTTGCATAACTATTATAGTTGTACAAATATTATCTATTTGATTTTAGGGAAGTTTTTAAAAGTAATTTTTAAACAATGACCATGTTCTGATTAACTAAATACTGCTATTGCAGCACTAGCTAGGGCATAATTTAAATATGCCATGAATAATTTGTTATCATATCTGTCATCCTACCTCTGATTCAAATTGTGGATATATTTGTTGGAAAGCCATCCTATTTTCATATTTTTTGAGTGTGTTTGACATTGTTTCTAACATTATTTTATGACAATGACATTTACTCTAAACAGCTTATTACTTTATTGCTGATAATGGCAACATGTATTTATTCAGCTTTTTACTTTAGAATCAGCAGGCTATCACTTGCTTTATTAATCAGATCCAATCTTGAGGATTATAGCCACTAGTTTCAAGTTTACTTAATTGCTGCTACTCAGAAAACGAGAACTTAGTAATTCACTTACATTTACATCCTTGATGAGCTGCTTTTTTACAGACCTCATTATGTTTGGAAAAAACAGATATGTTTTTGGTCCTTTCTCACTGAATATAATATATCTTTCACTGTTCTAAACACTTTTGAAATGCTGTCACATATATACTAAGTGCAAAAATGAAATATCATTTTTAGGAATTAAGGACAAGTCATTCAATGGCTAAAAATCTTCAGTAGAGTTGCAAAAGCATCTCTGACTTAAAAATCAGAGTTACAACAATTTCTTCTCAGCTGAGAAGAGTGTTTATTAATAAAAAAGGATAAAAAAGATAAAAGAGCTAAGATTTGTTTCCGAAGACTTTTCTTCCCAATACTGTTGGGTGCTGAGAGACCCATCAAAGGCACTTCTAATTTCTCTCAGATTCCCTGCAATTTATAAGTTAGTGTCCAATTTACCAATAAATAAATTTCATGTTTCATGTAAGTAAATAAACTTACATGAAACAGAAGAAACTGTGGCTATGTCTTCATTCTAGTGTGTTTCTGTAAGAGTAGATTTGATTTTTTTTTAAGTTCAGCTGTGGATACTGAGACTCCATCATCCACACTACACATTTCAGACTGTGCTATGGACTATCTATGTCTTTAGCCTTGATCCCATAGACTAAATATCTAGGAATTGGAGCAGATAAAGTATATTGCCAGAAGAGTATCTTCAAATTTTGTTTTAATCAAAAGATACATAGTTCATGTACTGCAAGATTGCTCAGTAACAAGACACAAGGAGTTTTATGAGTGGCATGAGTGAGATCATTTAGAAGTCCCAAACAGAATCAGATGGAGACTGAGCTCATGTACATTTAGAAAAAATATTGGTCTTCTTACTGGTATTGATTTTTTAGTGCTAGCTATGTATTTTACAGAAAGCAGGATGTACTGCAAAGAGCTGTCTCACCCTCTGATCCTCCAGTTCTAAAGAATATTACACTTAGTACTTGCATGTGTTATGGCGATCTCTAGTGTCTCCTTTGATACCTTCTCATTAGCCTTAATGATAACAGTCTAATGTAATAGTGAGTTTTCTGTGCCTGATCAGCACTCAAATGAATGCTTCATGATATTTTTTTTCCCCATCAAGTTTTCTTATTCAATGCTTATATTACTTTTCTACAATCATCTGGACATTTTGCTAACTCATCAAAATCAGGCTCCAGAAGAAATCAACAGCTCTTTGCCAGCACCCTCACCAGAAAGACTATAATATCATTTCTAGAGACAAGTCCAGGCAGAAAGTCATTAAAAAAGAGAAAAAAGCCAAAAAAATAGAACTAAAAAAACCCCACAAAATTTCTGGGTTCTCCTCATCTCCTCCAATCACTGGTAAACAAACAAATCCTTAAGCTAAGCTGCTCTTTCTTCACATTATGCAAGGAAAATTTCTCCCACTGATCTATTAGTTCAGGAAATAGGAAGAGGGAGATGGCTAGAAACTGTTTTTACATTCACTAATAGCAGAGATCGTGTGAGAATGCTGCAAGCTGCAAGTCTCAAATATATGCTTGAATATGGAGTACCACAGTTCTTAATTTTCCCAGATCTCAGCGCTACAAAGGAAATGAAAAGTAAAGTGAAAAGCATTAGGCAGGATGTTATAATGGAAAGAATTGAGGCAGCAGTACTATTCATTGCTAAGCTCTTGGTTATTTTTAAAGGAAAGGCTTATATCTTCTGAGACCTGAAAGCAGCCTGCAGCCTGCTGGAAAGAATGGAGGGAGATAACAAAATCCAAACAGGACGCTTTGACTGACAGCATGCAGACTGGTCCACAGGTACTGAAATCATCACCGATATTCCTCTCATTTAAAGTCGTAGAAAAATACTAGAGTTGCTAATACAAGTTTTAAGAGTTTGCATATGAGAACAAATGAAGAAAAAATGTGATTTATAATAATTTTGGGATTCTGTTCTTTTTGGTTTGGGATTCTGCCATGCTGACTGGGATTGAAGGACTCCTCTGTGAAGTCTATTTGCTTGTCCCTTAAATAACAGTGCCAGAGAACTTTGTCTGATTTACTTTGGAATTAACTGTGTTAACTCCTAATCATAATCTAAAAATATTTACAGTGATGAAAAATTTTTTTGTAAATGGAAGAAATGGTCTATATTTTAGGATAACAAAGAAGAGAAAATGATGCTGGATGAAGTTTAAGCTCTGTTATGCCCTGTGTAGATGAGAGTCAATAAAATTCAAATAAGCTTAAGGTTAATGAACCACGTTAGTAGATCCTATGTAATTCAATTCTCCGAAAGTAGCTCTATACCACAGCAGTGGGAAGAAATCCTTGGCTTATTGCTGCCTTCTCACTCCCAAAAAATATCTCATATTACAATATAATTTAAGTTGGAAAAAACCTTGTGGAGCATTGAATGCTACCATTAACTCAGCATTGCCAAGTCCACCACTGTGGTGGTCCCTAAGTGCCGCACCAACAAATCTTTTAGATACCTCCAGGTGTGGTGACTCAACCTCTTTCCTTGTCAGACTGTTCCAACGCTTGACAACCCATTTGGTGAAGAAATTTTTCTCAATATCCAAAATCTAAACCTCCCTGGATGCAACTTGAGGTCATTTCCGCTTGTTCTATGGCTTGTTATCTGGGAGAAGAGACTGATTCCCACCCTGCTACAACCTGCTTTCAGGCAGTTGTGGAGACCTAAAAGAATTTGAGACTTCTTTTCTCCAAACTGAACAATCCCAGCTCCTTCAGCTGCTGGGATAAGTCATAAGACTTCTCCAGCTTTGTTTTCCCTCTCTGAACATGCTGCAGCACGTCAAGGTCTTTCAGATAGTGAGGGGCCTAAGGTACTACTTCAACAGTGCCTATCACTGCCCTAGTCCTGCTGGCCACACTATTTCTGATACAGGACAGGATGTCACTGGGCTTCTTGGCCGCCTGGGCATGCTGCTGGCTCATGAGAAGCCAGCTTTTGACCAGCACTTCCAGGTCCTTTTCTGCCAGGGAGCTTTTCAGCCATTCTTCCCCCAGCCTGTAGTGCCGCACACGGTTGTCATGATCCACATGCAGGATTCAAACACCTCCTACCATTGTCCTTGGCTGATAGATCTGGTCTGTCCAGATCCCTTCTCAGAGCTTTTCTGCCTTCCTGCCTCCCACCCAACTTGGTGTCATTTGTGAACTTGCTGAGACTACACTTGATCCCTTCATCCAGATCATGGATAAAGACATTAAACAGGACTGGCCCCAGCTGAGCCCTGGGGAACACAACTCGTGACTGGCTGCCAGCTGGATGTAACTCCATTCTCTGGGCCCAGCCATCCTGCTAGTTTTGTACCCATCAGTGTACCTGTTCAAACCATGAACAGCCAGTTTCTCCAGAAAAAATGTTGTGGGAATTAGTGTTGAAGGTTTCATTAAAATCTAGGTAAGACAGCATCCACATCCTTTTCCTCATCCACTAGGTTGGTCACCCTGTCAGAGAAGGAGACCAGGTTAGTCAAGCAGTACCTGCTTTTCATAAACCCATGCTGATCCCTTGGTTTTATTGTACATTCCACGTGATGGAACTAATTATATTCCTTTTGAGTGATCCTGTGCTCTTTATTTAATTTTAGACATCTACCCCTACCTCAATATTTTTAAATCCATGTAGACTGGTGTAGTTCCATATGCACAGCTTTTGCTCTACCTTCTACTCAGGTATCTGTCTCAATTTTATAACATGTTAAAAAGCCTTCCAGATATATTAGAGAAAAAGTGGATGGAAAATAAGGAAAATAGAAATTCTGCTTGTTCAGTTAAAATTAATATTTAGAGAGGTACATAAATTTTGTGAGATGTAACTCCTACCTATCACAATCAAGTCTGTATCTTTTTTTTATTGTCTTGTGCAGCCACAAAGCTTTGTCTCAGATACTTGGTTACAATAGAGAATCTACACTTTAAAAATGGAAAAATATACATGTCAGCCAACATGCAACTATGATATATATTGGAAATACCCTCTTCCTATAAATCATTTGAGAATTTATAAGGGGGAAGAAGTTTTCCAATAGCATGTTATACGTTAAAGAACAATCACAAAGGGAACACAGGCTACAAAATACTAGATTTTTCTGTAACAAAATGGGCTTCTTCATTATCTCTATAAGGAAGCTTATGGATTGGCATAGCTACCAGTTTGCCAACTTAGGAAGAGATTAAATAAGTCCACAAAATCATTATTATAGGTCAATGGAATATAAGCCAAAAGCAACACAGTATTTAGGAAATGGATGTTGATAATAAAAGAGCCACTCTAATTTCCTGTGGATTTCTTAAATTAGCTCTTTTCATATGCATACTGGTTCAAACTGATAGTTCTGCAAGACAAGCACTTTTACGTACCTCATTGGTAAGTAACTGATTTTCTTCTTAAAGAACAAAAACTGTTGTGTTAATATTATAATTGTGGATTTATGCCACAGGAAAGGCCATCTATTTGTTTTCTGATTAAGAAAATGTCTGTGAAGTTAAAGAAAACTTAGCTCTGTTTCTATCTATAAAAAAAAATAGTTTGCAGATCAGAGACTCAGTTAAATATAGAGAGTTGCAATAGTATACTTTCCGTAAAATTCTCATTTCCTGCAATTGAAGGATATTCATTGCCTGCTATTGCCAAAGCTTGGGTTAGATAAAACTTTAAAAAGAAATATATGGGCAGCATACACAAATATGTATTTGTAGCTCTTATTTAAAAACAAACACAGTTTGCAAGGCAGATCAGACTGCAGTATTCATAGCGCTGTTACTAAACTCACAGTCACTAGAATCATATACTTCACATAAAATTATTCAGAGAAAAATTTTCTATGATATATTCAGGCAACAAAGGATACTTCTGGTCATCATGTGAATTCTGTGTGCTCAAACTCTGATCGTAACCCAGGATTTTCTTCTTTGTACTAAGTATGGGAAAGCCTGCTTCTTTGAGAGTAAGAATAGCTTTCGAAGACTTCTGATTTAAATTTCAAACTCTTGATCAGGGAGTAAATGTTTGTATCCTGAAATTGAAAATTGGGTTCTTTAGCTCTATACCAAGTGAAAATATTAAGCATTTTGTTGCATCCACTATGTGAGCCAAGTTCCCCACTGTGCCTTCAAATCCACAGTGAATGAACCATATTTGGATCTGCTTATCAGAAGGAGACATTTAGAAAGACAATGAGCCTGTCCTGCTAGACGGAGACTCCTGATGCTTTTAGATAGGCCTGTGGTGAACTGCAAAATGGGCCCTAAAATCAGGCTGACATGGTCGCTTAACAAGCTGTGGTATTAGCTGTTGGCTCAGAGAATTTCTAATGTCACCCACAGGGCTGATGATGGCAGCCATCATAATTAGAATGCATGAATCAAAAACACCAGGTGAAGATTTTGCCTTGGAAGAAAGAAAAGACAGAAGGAGGGAATTACCATGCCCTTTGACTACTAAGCTGCTGCATGCAGCTGGATCAGTGACCAACAGTGACTGGGCGGATTATGCTATGGAGATACTTGCTATAGCCTTATGCTTCCCACACCCAGTGGCTGTCAAAGCAAACGCTGTGAACGACTTCAAAGAAAGTGATACAAGAGCCTGCATGGGGGAGAAAGGTAACCCCACTAAAGACCGTGGGGGGGATGGGGTGGTGGGAGGTGGGGGGATGAGTCTAGGGTTTTCTTTGAGTTTAGCAAACAATTTCTATCAGAATTGGTTTATTTTATTAATTCTATCACTCAGAATTCATCCCTAAAAATGCTAAACTACTGTTTGCTGAAGTGGAAAATCTATGTAATCTTAACAGATATGACCTTGAAAGGGATTTACTGAACTTTTGTATGATTAAATTTTTCCCAACCTTTGTAGACTCTTGATTTTAAAATCTCCCTAACAAAAGCTCTGCCAGAAAAGCTGTTATTACAAAGATGCTTCTCAATGGGGAGAAGTGGGCTAATTGCAAGCACTTCAGTGAAATAAAGGAAGGTTTTGCAAACAACTACAGAATTGACAAAATGCACCACATTTCTGTTAACAGAAACTATGGGGGAGAAACATCAGAAATGGCAAAGATGTCTAATATAAATAGATGCTGTAAGACTAGCTAGAAGAGGCTATACAAGATTTCAGATAATTCATAAACAGTAATTGCTCGTCTGACCTTGATGTGACTACAGAAATTCCATTAACTCACAAATCTTGACATTTAATTACATACTAAAAAAATATTCTACCATTTATTTTGACAGGGTCTACAATAATCCTGCATTTGACTTTTATCCATGTTTTCAGCTGCTTTTCCCACACTGCAATTTATTTCCAAAGTCACAAATAAAAACTATACTATCAGACTTTACTGTTACTTAAAATGTTCTTTAGTTCTCTCTAAAATTTGAACTGAAACACTATGAAAAAGTGGGGTTCACAATGACATGGTGCCCTTCCTCTCTTATATTATGCAGTTGAATTTAACATCCCTGCAGATCATTCACCTGAGACAGCAAAAATTCACTGAGAAAGACTGAAGAAAATTATTTTATAGAGCAGTTTAAAATTAGCCAAACAATACCAAACATTATACTAATAGTTATTAAATAACAAGGAAAGAAAGCTTACTATATTTGTAAATACTGCAGTACTGTTTGCCAGTCAATATTCATCAATAACACTTAATTTAAACAAAAAAGTAAAATATAATGCAGTTATTGCAGTCAGGTTGACAATTGGCGTGATAAAATGTTGTTTTAAGTGCTAATGAAGACAGTTTTGGGGTTTTTTTTGTTCATGTGGTATAAATGAATTAGACTCTGGGAGGTAAAAAATCAGAATACTGCATATCAACTGTATAAATATACTCTAGAATTACTGGATTCTAAGAATATTTGAAGTGGTTTTTTCCACTTTCTTGCAGTTGCTGACAAAAGTAGTTTTGTTTCCCCTTTTATATTTTAAGCTCAGTTTTAAGGCACTTGACTGTTCTGCATTAGTTGCACTCTCTGTATCTACCTACTGTTTGCCTCACAAATTTGCAATCACCATATAAAACCTTTTAATTTAAATATGGTTCATTCCTTTTCCAGATCCAGAACAAAGGCTAAACTCTTTATTGACAATTTCTTGACTTTAAGGAATAATTTCACATAATCAATTGATTTAAAAAAATAACAATAAAAAGATTAAAAAATAAAATTAATATTTTAACATCTCATATGAACCAGGAAACATCATGATTTTCAAAAGCATTTTGATTGTATACACATATAATGCTAAATATTTGAACTATTATGAGGATAACAGTTAAAACAAATTACATTTTGCATTTAATTTTGTGATTTGTTTTGGTTTTTCTTTTTTCTGCACCCAGCAGTCTGTCACAAGCAAAAGAATTTCTAGTAATTCCCTATTACAAAAAGGTATAATACAGAATCGTATAGGATTCCCACAAATGTTACCACTCAACAGTCTGGATCTAGGTCATAAGCTTTATTTGCTGAACACATTGAGAATACAGTATTCTACTTAAAAGATCCATAGTAGTGTATGTATGCACATATACATACTGCAACAGAAAAATCTGCAAACATAATGGATTATGGCTTAAAAATTTATTATGCTTCATCATTATTTCTCAAAAGAAACAAATGATTTACATTGAGAGCACCTATACTGCACCTGTGTGTGTATATATATATATATATGTATATATACATGTATACAGAAATACTAATAGTTATTTCTTTGTGTTAAACACATGGCTAAAGACACAAAACTGAAATCCTTCTCTTATTTGATTCTCTTATCTTCTGCTTTCTGATAGGGAATTTTTTTCTGTTCATGCTTGAATCTCTTTTTTATAACAGACACTCCTCCTTTCTGAACCACTGAGAAAGGAAACCTTGGCTTCTGCATTGGTTTCTTGTGATCCTCTCCCTCCAGTCCATTTGAAATCATTCACTGCATGTCTCAATGTGTATTTGCTTAGTGCCATCTTTTCTCTCACTATAACAACTTAAGTTTTCTGATTTGTGAAGGATCTCTCTCCAGCTGCAGACCCCTGTAATGCTCTCCCCAGTCTTGTCTTGACGCTTGTTTTTCCCTAATTCTGCAGGACAACTGAATAAACAATAAAGCATATCTTTTTTGCCTGCATGCAAAAGTTACCTTTCCTTAGTTTATTAAAGCATTGTTATTAGCATTATCAGCCATGTTTTAATCTCCCCTTTGACCAGTTCAAATCATTATATACTATGACAGCTCAATTAACTTATTACACTTACTATTTATGCCAGACAAGCTCTTTGCAGGTTTTTAATAGGAAGTATTAGAGCTAAGAAGAAGAATACAAAGCAAATAAAATTACCTTTGCCTCCCCATCACATCAATTGTGTTCTCAAAAGCAGTTTCCATTTATACATGTCTAACATCCTGTTTCTTTCATTTCAACTTTACTCTTATTCAGCCTCTGACCCCAACAAATACTGAACATGCTTTCTATTCAAGAGCTAATACAATTGTACACTTTGAGGGGAATCTAGTAAGTTTTCTGATTTATTGTTGTTTTCTACACACTTCAGCACCACATCGTATAAGATACCCTTTTCTCCACAGTAATTGTGTAAGCAATTTTTTTTGTGTTTTTAAAAACATAGTTTGACAGCCTTTTCTCTAGAATTTGGTCCCTAGCATTTCACTGCTCTTGGAACTTATCTCCCAGATGAAAAATAAGAGAGTAGACATGGACTACATCAGATTAGATGCATAAACTATATAAAAAAAGGCACATGACTATTACTGTTTAATTGATTTTGGCACATCATAACAAGAGCAGGGGTGATCCACATTACACCTTTAATTTTTTCTCTTTCACTGTGGTCTTGGAACCTCTTGAAGCAAAGGGAATATTCAAGGCTTCCTTCCACTGTCCTTTCAGTGTGTTCATAGTTGCTGAGATAGTAGTTTCTGCTCTATCTGCCTACTGCCTGACTGTCCTCCTGAAATCAAGTTCCTTACTGACTTCTGCAGCCAGCACATACTCAGGAATGTATTGATGACCCTCCTATTTCCCCCTCAGAAATAAAAATTAGGACAGAAATACTGCCCTGCAGATCCTTTTCTGTCTGTCTCAGAGGATGAGGGAGAGAAATAGATGAATGCAGTTCAGCAAATTTCCTTGCTTTTCTCAGCAGGGAGGCTTGCACGTGGTTGGGCATAGCAAGAAACATGATTTCCACAGGGCCTCAGGCAGCAGCCAAATTTCACAGCAGGGGATGAATCCATGGCCACTTCTGAGGCTACAGAACTGCACATAACACAGGACTCTCATTATAGGGTTGGACAACCCTCTGGAGACTTTCTGCTGTTGCCATATTAACAAGAAATGAGTGGTTTGTGTATGCCACAGGAGCGCTCTGTTAAATAATACTGCCCTGTATTATGCATAGTTGTATGTGTGCATTTCTCTTCTGATAAGATATGGAAGAATCAAAGGGAGAACAAGGATTTACCATATGAGGCTTCCAGCCCCATGTGCGAGGCAATACAGTTTGTGACAGGCTCAGTGACATCACTGAGCTGGAAAATAAATGGCAGCTTGATGTTCAGCTTATTTTTCAGCTTTATCTTACACGTTTCAGAAGTTACTACTACCACTTTCATGTAATTCTCTAGTAGATTTCTATCACATAGAGTCACTTTTAATAGATTTGAATTTTTTTGATCTTCAATAAACTCTACTCTACTCCTTTGAGAAAAATCTTGGTTACTTTGAAGATATTTCTCTGCTTGCCTGCACTCTGTGAAATTCTTTCTAAAACAATAAAAGCTCTAAGTATAAATTAGTCTTCTAAAAACAACTGCTTAGGTAGGTAGATGATCATTCACCATGTGAAGTAAATCATAAAGCACAGACTGCATGACTATAGACAGCTAGACTATTTAATTTTCGTACACTAAATGTGAAGTCTGAAAAAGAAATATACATATCTTGGTTCCTTAAGAACAAACAATTAAATGAAATTAAAAGCAGTTACAAGAAGCACACATTAGACAATTGAAGTGAAACTGAAACTGTTAGTGATAATTAGGAAAAAATTGACAATTAAAAGAAACACACATTACAAAAAAAGATAGTAGGATAATATACAAGGAAAAAAACTGTGGTCATCACAGTGAAACATAACAAATAAAAATGTAAGAATTATTAAAAAATAATTCATTTGGTACCTAGGCAGAAAGCACATGATATACATGATCATGATAATGAAATATCTTCCTTGTCAAAAGTAACTAGAGCTATTGTTTAATTACAGTTCTTTAACCCATCATTTTAAAATCAGAATGCCAGATAAAGTAGAAGAGTTTTGAAAGAATTAACTGATGAGTTCTCTGGATGAAAATAGCAAACTTTCCCCCCATATTTGCAGGAATTGATTGGGCTGTGTAATGATCAGTCCACAACACTAACTTAATTAATTTATCTATCAGATGAAAGCTTGCCAGGCAACTGAGGGCAGACCTCAGTTCTCCAACATTTTTCTGATACTTTTTGTGCCCAGAAACCTATGACTGTCTGTTTTCCAGACTTCAGCAGGGAGCTCTTTTCTTCATTCCTTGCCCTTTCAACATTCTTTTGAAGTTCTGTAAAACTTAGCTAACTCAGCACATAATGATATTTTAAGGAAGAAGTCTGGAAAAATGCTTTTATTTTATAGTTTAAAAATAGATAGGGTTCAAGACTACCAAACCTTGACTATCCTTCTTATTAGCATTTGTATGTCATTAAAGAATATGTTATTAGAAATTTAAAAGGTAAACATAAATGATGTTACACTTAGATTTTATACTTTTTTAATATTGCTTTAAAACTGAGTTGTAGCATTTTTTCCAGGATGAAGATGAGGATTAGAAGGAACTCTATCAATACCTTCAGGAACAAAGAACAAGGAAAATAATTTAAAAAAAGCATTCTATGTAAAAGTAATGAAACATCCCCCAGAATCAGTCAAGAAGTCTTCACCTTTGTCGAATAACAACATTTCTAACTCAAGAAAACAGGAGAGAGAAATATTGAGGGAGAAAAAGAGGAAAAATGAAAATAAAGAAAATCGAGGAAGGTAGAGAGAAGGGTTGTGAGCCTTTCCTCTTTTTGTTCTAATCCCCTGCAAAGTCTGAGATCCATGCTGAAACTTCATAGTGAAGGCTACATATTAATAAGGATTTCATTATATATGCTACAAAAAATGGCCTATATTTTAGTTCTAGTCTTCCTTTGTGTTCTGATATTTAATTGCCCAGATAATTGTGACTGTATCTCCCACTATAAATATCTTGTGTCCTTCTATCAAATCATAATAAACCATTTGATAACTGTCTTTTATTCAAACAGCCATTACAATAACTAAACCGTATTTCCAGCCATCTTAAAGTCTTCAATCTACACAAGTGAGATGTGTGCACACTGTCTTAAACAGCTCAAACTTCTGTCAGCTAATGGTATTACAGTGCTTTGAAATTATGTTTGAGAAAGTGCTCTCCAGGAGTATTTGACTACTGGGTTTGTTTTTTGTCCATTCTGAATTGGCAAAGCTCTGCCATCATAATCTGAAAATTATTACTGCACAGCACACAAACAGAAATCTAGGTAAGTATCCTCAACAGTTAATATCCTCGACCTTCATGTTCTTTAAAAAAAATTGTTACAAATAGAAAAAGAAAATATCCATGGCATTTAAATATATACTTTCATAAATTTTAAACTGAAAGAAATATAAGGTGCTAAGTGCTAAGGATCAACTATACATTTCATAAAAGAACATATCGCTAGTTGATCTTTTTATTAAGACTGAAAAAAGGGGAACATCCAGTTGAGATTTTGATTATTATTCAGAATTTAATATTTCTTTTTACTTTTTTCCCTTCTAAGCAGGAGGAAACTATAGGTGCCCTTGAGTAACCTTTCCTTTTCCTCTTCATACAATTTGTACAAAAGAGTTGACCAAAATAGAATTTAATATTCAAGGTAAGGATGTACCTCAATTTATGTAACATTGTAATATTTTCCATAATATTCCCTACACAGTCCAAATATTATTCAGTTTTTTGACCTCTGATACATTTTAAGCAGATGTCTTCATACAGCTGCCTACAGTGATGCCTAGATCTTTGTCCTAGAGGCTGAGTCCCTCAGTTCATAAAGGATACTGTAATTCTCTCACTGCAGTGTGTGCTCTTTCCCATGTAGGGAAGATGAATTTCATCAGCCACTGCTGAACTTATTTTCTCTGGATGTGTCAGATTCTTATGGTGTTCTCCATAATTCTCCTTAGTCTTCAATAATCCATATAAACTTTCATCATTGGCTAATATTTCCTCCTTGGTGAATTGCTCCCCTCTTCTAGGTTTTTAGCAGCACCAGGTGCAGTGCATATTCTGGAGAAAATTGGTTGTTAGCTTTCTTCCAGACTTCTCTTTCAGTAAGCTTCTGTCAGATAACATGAGGAAACTAAGAGATTTCCCTTGCATATTTATGTAATTACTCCAAAAAGATTTTTCAAATCCTCTGCAAAGTCTGAGAGATCCATGCTGAAACTTCATAGTGAAGGCTACATATTAATAGGGATTTCATTATATATTCTACAAAAAATGGCATATATTTTCATTCTAATCTTCTTATCCGTCATTTTTTATCTGTAAATCTCTTTGCACTGGGAATTCTACACTGCTAAGGTGCTTGAAGAACACCTTAGTATTCTGAAGACAGTACTGGAATTCAAAAAGAAGTTTTATATACTTTGTGGCCTCTCATGCTGATGTAAAACTAATCAAAGAAAGAGCATCTGTATATAAACCTTGTGTTTTTTATTATATTTCCTTAAATTGCATTTTCTGAGGCTCGCTTTCTAATGGCTACATATGAACCTAGGTCTTGTAATTTTCCTTGTTAGTGAAGAAAGCATTGACTTGACAACAGAAGAATAATTTTCAAGTCCGAATATTCAGTAACTTCTGCTGACATCAATAGAATGCAGGTATTTAACTGTAAGATATCCTTTTGAAAAGCAACAAATATTATCATTCTATTACAGTAGAAGTTAGTGCAAATTCCATATGCTTAATATGTTATCAAATCACACAATGAATTTAACCAGAACCAGGGATACCTTTCACAGTAGTTTTAAATGTTCTATACATAATATAAACTAGTAACAAGAAATCTCTATCACACTTTATAAAGCTTCCAATATTTTGCTGAATTTTGCTTTTCAGTCTACAAAATGGCAGCTTGTCTGAAGTTTACTTTGCTGCATTAATTTGTATTTGATGTAGTAACTTCTTTACAGATTAAGATTAAGAATTAAACTGACACTGGAAATGGTCTTAGAAATATTTTTTTATGTTATTTTGGTGAGTGTATTAATAAAAGTCACATTTAATTCTGAAGGTGCTTCCTACATTGTTTTGCAAGCTCATGAGGTGATATCTAAGATGATACCTTTGCACCAAAATTAGACAGTCTAGTATAATCATAAATCAAATCCTATGTCTGCATTTTTTTGCTGATGTTGGTTGTTGATTTGCGCGCTAAAGTTAAGTAAAATCTATGAATGTGAGACATAAAGCCGCATTCACAGAATGCTCATGGGAGCAGACAAAACAATTCTACTCTACTTGTACGGGTGCTTCAAATAAGTAGTTTAGGAAAATGATCATAGAATCACAGAATCATAGAATCAACTGGGTTGGAAAAGACGACTGAGATCATCAAGTCCAACCCTTCATCCAACACTGCTGTGGTTACTAGACCATGGCACCAAGTGCCACGTCCAGTCTCATCTTAAAAACTTCCAGGGATGGAGAATCCACCACTTCCCTGGGCAGCCCATTCCAATGTCTGATTACCCTCTCTGTAAAGAATTTCTTCCTAATATGTAACCTAAACCTCCCCTGGCACAGCTTAAGACAATGTCCTCTTGTCTTATTGATAGTTGTCTGGGAGAAGAGACCAACCCTCACCTGGCTACAACCTCCTTTCAGGGAGTTGTGGAGAGTGATGAGGTCTCCCCTGAGCCTCCTCTTCTCCAGGCTAAACAACCCCAGCTCCCTCAGCCTGTCCTCGTAGGACTTGGGTTTAAGTCCCTTCACCAGCTTTGTCGATCTTCTCTGGACCTGCTCCAGCACCTCAATGTCCTTCCTGAACTGAGGGGCCCAGAACTGAACACAGCACTCCAGGTGTGGCCTCACCAGTGCTGAGTATAGGGGAAGAATCATTTCCCTGGTCCTGTTGGCCTCACTGTTCCTGATATAGGCCAGGATGCCATTGGCCTTTTTGGCCACCTGGGCACACTGCTGGCTCATGTTCAGCTTCCTGTCACTCCAAACTCCCAGGTCTCTTTCTGCCTGGCTGCTCTCCAGCCACTCTGTCCCCAGCCTGTAGCGCTGCAGGGGGTTGTTTTATGGTTCTTAATCCATTGCCACAATGGGTGTGAATTACTGGCCTCTTTTTTGGTCATTTCACAGTTTCCTTGTTACTGCTCCTGGTTTGTATCTCTAATGACCGCAGGACCCAAGGAAACTTTAAGAAGATAGCTACCTTTCATAACTGAGAACCTGTTCTACATATAGAAATTGAAGTGTAAATGGCATAGTCATATGAACATCACAGTTGAGATGCTGATCTCAACAGCATCTCAACTCACAGATAGAGATTTGTTTAGGCTGCCAAGAGGCAGTGTAAGTGCATAAAAGCTTTTCTATTAGATTAGAATACCAAATCTAGATTGTCAAAATAGCTGTATATACCTATTTTTAAATTAATGTATTGTCACTTGAAATATGAGTCATTCACTGATTCCATGTGTTCAGTTCTGCGATGAATGAAACCAGAGAGGGGAAAAGAGAAGCTAAGAAGGTTTGAGTACAAATTGCTGTGGCTTCTACAGCTAAATATTGGACAAGGGTACTGGGGAAGAGACACAGCTCTTTTATAATGAGAGGTTCTCAACATTTCTGCTTTAGAAGATCTCCTTTGATTGTTATTCTGCAAGTGACTACATCAACCCCAAATAAAGTTTCAAAAGCATGAGAAAGATTTCTGCTGAATAGTAGCATCACCACTGTAGCTTGTTTCAAGCTGCTTTAAAGCTCTATGTGAAATGGCAATTTCTCTATAGGTTTGAGAAATAACAAAGTTAATCAAATAACTGTAATGCAAGTAAATTTTTATGTTTATGTGAATCTATCATATCTGCATAGATTATAATGTGTAAAATCACATTAGGAACCTAAAGCCTGAAAATGAGAATTCACTGTACACTCCTGATGAGAGCTTAACTTTGGGCAGTTTATATTGCAGGCCAAATTATTTCTATTGTGGAGTTTTTGTGATTAAGAACATAAGTTCCCAGCAAGCATTAATTTAACTTCTCTGTGTTAATTATGTAATTCAACACCTCTGTGTTAAATCAATGAGCCACTTTTTTGCATATGCTTTACTGACCTTTTTATTAGTATTTATCTATCTGTCTGCATATTTTCAAAAATACATTCAAGCACTACTTCACCTTTGAACATGTGTTTGTTAGATTTTCATCTTAAATATCAAAAGCAGTGCTACGTGCTTTGTATTAAATTTTTGAGAGATAACCCATTGTCCTTGTGTGAACATGTTGTTTTTAACTATCAATAACTTTTAATTATAATACACAAGAAATTACTAATAATTAAACTTTCTTAAATCAACTCAATAAAATTCATAGGGAAAGTAAAAAATAAATAAATATACAGCTATTAATAACTGACATGAAAGCTTGACTAATCTTCAGATTTGAAAGGAACTTGTTAATGTTTGGACAGCTCTACTAATGGATGGCAAGTAGCTTATTATAGCTAGATTATGGCCATAACCTACATATTATCTGAAACAGTTAAACCTCACTTTCTGCCTTTATGAATGCTACATAAATGCTACATTCAGCTACATGAATGAACCAACACTGTTTAGTCAAATGGGAATGTGTTTGGCAGCCAGGAAGCAATGCAAGAGGATGAAGTGTTCTCTATTGGATTAGAATACCTAGCTAAGAATGTCAAAATGGCTTTCTCCCCTGAATGTATATATGTTCTTGATTTCGTTTTCTGTTATGCTGTGTGATTCACTCATTAACTTCCTGCTGTCCAACACTAGAATAATTTTTCTTTTGAATTTAGTGTGGATTGAGCCTTTGAGAAGAGAACCTAATCGCAACTCTGACTTCCTGCCCACACAAAACACATAAACGCCGTCTTCCTGCCAGTTAGATAAGCATTTGCATGCTTATATTGCCACACTATATTTTAATGTTCTTTATCATATTTAACCATCAAAAATATTTTCAGAAAGTAGTTCTTTCAAATGTAAAAGAATATTATTTTTCTCTACTGGACTTGTAGATGAACTGAGCATCAATTTTTGTTATTTATTAATCAGTATACAAAGATATAAAAGAGGCTACATTAGTTCATGGATTTTATTAAAGGGTTTTCTCTGAGTATTAGTATAACCAGTGCAGTCCTGGAGGAATGACTCTTGCAAGGACAAGAATCCATGCACTCTGAAACTACCCTGCACCCTACCTCATAGCTTTTAATTATATTTAAAAATAAAAATGAAAAAAATGCATCCCACTGTTTAACAGATGGAAAACTACACTGAGAGTGAATCCAGGTGTTTATGCAAGGAGGAAGACAGGAAATCTAAAAAATAAAACAGGTACAGGGGACTTAATAGGGAAATCAAAGAATAAAAAGACAATAAGAAAGGAGATACAGATAGTTGAAGAGAAGAACGTTGAAGAAAAGAGAATTCATCTGAGATGCATTAAAAAATTAACTGCAGTTTTTAATGTATGAAATTATGGGAAGTTCCAAACATGGATTGTGTCTTTTTAATTAGAAATATATATTCCACAAGCTGGGAGTGCCAATGCAGACTCAGAATTTGCTAATATTCTTTCCATCATCTTTGCTTTGAGAAAAGAAAAAAAAAATCAAAACATCACTTATAAATTGAGGAATCTTAAAAGACCTACATTGATGAGCAGTATATGTAATTCAAGAAAAGAGTTCTTTTTGGTTTGTTACTGGTTGCATTATACACAGAATAAAGATTTAAGTTAATCACTAGGCATTGCTATTCCATTATTATTAGTAGCACAAGATTCTATTACAGTAATACAAATGTCAGAAAATCCTTTGTGACATTGTGGTATTTAGAAAGTTAAGTAAAACACCAATGCATTGCTCATTTATGTACACAAACATACATAAACAGAAAAAGGATTACAAACTAGCATTGTTGTATGCTTGCATGTGCGTACACATGCACACACATCACCAGGTGTGTGTGTAAGGGGAGGAAGAGCATAAAAAAAAAGCATAAAATCTGTTTTCAAGAAGAAATGCTACATTAATGTGCAAACTCTTAAAGAAAATTACATTAAATTAATACATACCTTGACATATTTACAGGTTTGCATATAGATAAAATCCAAGGTCTAGTCAAAATATAAAACCTGATTTACCTACTAGCTCTGCACTGCTAGGCACAATTAGATATTAAACAGGTCATTATAACACTTAAAAACTGACTAGCTGCAAGTCAGAAGACATTCATAAAATCCATACAGATTAAGTTATTCCATGCTGTCTTTAGCTCTGTTGAAGAGCTCAGACAGAATGAATAGGAATGATTTTAGATTTCACAAATAATTAAAAGTGCTCCCTTTATTTCTCCTCTCTCACTTCATTCCAGTGAGAAAGCAATTCTCTATATGAGTATCAAAATTATTGATACTAAAAAGCGTTAACATATTAATTTTTATATGACCACAGTTGTACAAATCTCAATGATATGTAGAGAACTAAAATCTATCATGGCTATGTAATTTATTCTTTCTGTTTGCTCAAAGTATTGGACAATGGTGTCATGGCATGCTAAGGAAACACAATACATTCTCACTCATTTTATTCCAGACTGACTGTTGTCATGTTCTGAAGAACACTTTAAGACTGAGCTCGAGAGCAGTAGTTAAAAACAGCAACTGGCTGTCAGTGGTGTAGTTTGTCATTGTTCCACAGACAAAAGGCAGACTGTCACAATAAACAGCATTTATTCATTTCAGATTTGTGGCTTAGGGCTGCGGTAGGGGAGGTGTCCTTCGTAGTAATTGCAAAACACATAAATAATAATAGTAGTCTGCAAATCATATATCAAAGAAAACAGTGGGAGTTGGCAGTGATGGAGGCAAGAAAATGGATGCTTCTAGCACAACCTAATTTACAGCTCTTTTAAAAAAATACATTTTTTCTTTCATAAGAGCAAAATTGAATGTTTTGTATTAACTGCTTTATGTGGTGGGTAAGTAAGACAGAACATCTAAATCATGGCTTATTGACTTATTTTAAACAAACGGCTGAGTAGCTTTCTAAACATGATTTTTTTCTACTCAATTACTGTCAATTTTATTAACTTAATTTTACTAATGAAACCATTTTATATTGATATTGGCACCACCTCCTCTACCTTTTTAGCTTAAAATTTTTTAAAGAAATTACACTGCTCTATGAAAATACTCTGGATTGTGATTTGAATAGAAGAGGGCCTTCTTTTACTCTAACTCAATGCTTGTGTCTGTTTTTTCAGGATGACTCTCACATGCCTACCGGTAAATTTTTGTTAATAATTTCATGGACAGAAATTATAAAGCAAAAAAATTTATTTTCTTGAGGTCGCCATTAATATATTTTTTTTTAATTTGAGAGAAATTTTTGGGCAGCCACTCTCACCCTTCTGTCTTGTAAGTTCCTGTCCTAATTTACAAGGCTGAAGTCCGAGCTCAGCAACATATATCAGCTGGATTACGACATCCCACAGCCAACTTTGAGGATATGCAGAAATCTGGGGTGAGAAGTGAGGAAAAAGACACCAACAGCTGAAAAGGTGCTCCAAATTAGAGAAGCTAATTTACCACTGGTCAGTGAAAGTCCTGCTTCATCTCGTAACTGCTCCCAATGTCCCGATGCTGTCTAGAATGCTGATAATATTTATTAGAGAGCAACCTCTTCTTACATACCCAGAAAAGACAGATGGATATGAATTTTTCTCTGGCGAACCACACAATGTTCACCAGATGGAGACAATGCTCCCTATACAGTTTCTCAGGCATTTTTGTCTACAAATCCTTCCTTCCCAGCACGTCTCAAATCCTATCAGGAGCAAGGGCATTAAAGGGCTAAGGAAAGGACAGGTATGGTGGAGGAACTGAACTTGTATTTCAGCACGGATCTCTTCTGTGAAAAATCTTACATAATTTGCCCAAGAAAGAACAGAGCAAAAAACTTGCTCTGTATTGAAAGAGTGGCGTGTCATATCAGTATTTCAACCACTAAATATTATCACAGCTGTTACTGCTTTGGGTATAATGGAGAAATAGAGCTCAGGAGTTGCCAGAAGCAACATGCCTGGCAGTGCAAGGATAGCTTTCTGAAGAATGGGTACACAGGACCAGATTCAAGATAAGCTTTGGTGATTCTTGCCTTAATAAGATAGGATTTTTCTTAATTGATTTTAAAATTGAAGAAGAGGGCCCAGTTTGGGCAGTGAGGGTGTTAATATATGTGAAAATGGGACAACACATGTAAAGCTTTACTCGTTTAATATCTATAGCTAGAAGAAATAAGAAAAAGACTGCTAAAAAATAAATTTTGGAAAACCAATTGCTAACCATCTTTTTAGAAAAGATTAGTAAAATTAGGAAAATGCATGTTCTAAGGTTAAAATATCCTCTAAACAGAAATGGCAAAATTTGGGATTAATTTTAAACAAATAAGTGCAAAAAAGTCTAGAAGGGACATTTTCAGTGCAAGGTCAACTATACTGCTGTAACCTTCAATTAAAGTGAGATAATTTCATCCAATCTTATTGCAAACAGCAACAAACAGTAACTGGAAAATTCAAAACCAGAATTTATTCAGAATTACTTAATGTGAAAGCAGTGAGAAATCTAAGCATAACACTTCTTTAGTTAGAAAAGATGTACCTTGAAATAATGAAAAAAATTCTCACCTATATTGACTTGCTATTGACTTTTTAGAGGACCTCTTGAACATTTCCAACCCCCTTCTATCCGTCTTTATAGAAATAAGTACATACATGTGTGGACACACAGGACTACTCTTCTGGGTTTGGAATACTGTCTAATTTCAGCTTAAAATGAGAAAACAATATATTCCTAGTATGTCTCTCTTATGTAGATTACTAAAATCCTTAGATTCCTTTTCTTGTAAAATGTGCTTCTGCTGTTGTGTTACAAAAGCCTGGAATGCTACACTTGAAAAGACTGATTTTTGGGGTGCATTTTCTTAGTTAACTTTTTCCTTATAAGAAATCTTAAAAATTCAAAGTTTATTCCTCTACTGTCTTTATAAAGCCAGTCCCTTTTACTCAGGAATGAAAACTTATATGTTTGAATAGTTGTTTTTATCCTGGTTTCAGTTAGGGGAATGGTGTTCAGAGTGTCGTGTATGTAGTTATTCAGAATGACAAACACATGCCATCATTAAAGAGAGATGATAACCTTCATTCTAATTACATTAGTACCCCATTTCTTTCAAATGGAGGCAGATTTCCCGTAACAGGAACAGCTAAGCACAAACATAAATGGATCAACAGTGTCACTCATAAACTATGATCAGGGCCAGTGTCTGACAGTAGACAATCACTCATGCAATAACACAATCACTCTGCAGCTAATGCATGTCACGACTGATTCGCAGGGAAATTTTTGAAACCAGAATTTGCATGGTCTATTTGAAACTTCCCTGAGCTGAATACCTAGCATTTGGCTTTCTAGTGAGAGTTGTGACAGTAGCACTGCTCACAGCAAACTGCCACTGTCGTTTGTTCTGCTTCAGTGCTGTTTGACTGTCACAGCCTGTCATCTAGGAAGAAAGCACTGCATCTTACCCCTGTGACAAGGTTTAATCACCCCTATTACTCCTATTGGCTGTTCAAGCCATGTTTGGACGTGCAGCACACAGTTATAGATCTAAAAAATGCTTGCTTTATAAATGGAAAGGCTAAAATCTGGTTTGAGTTGATCAAGCTTCTAACACATCATTGAAAGGAACTAGGAAGATTAGATAAAAAATTCTAATACAATGCTTGAGATAAACTTTTAATTTTCATATCTTTTGCATCATTAGGAATACAAAATTGTTTATTTTTCTTCAAGATTACTTTTTTAATGGATTCTAGGTATTCAGATTCTGAATTTATTGTCATTTCTTTCTGGCAATCATTATTAGAATGTGGACATGTATGCAAAACAGTCACATTTGGGATCCATTTTTTATGGCAAAATAAAGGGACAAAGTTAAATATTGTATCACAAGGTATACCTGTCCAAATGTTAATGCTGGGTGAAAGGGCAAGGGGAGGAATGCTTAGAATTAGCCTTGTGCAAAGGAAAGGTTAAATTTAAGCCTTTCTTGTATAAATCAGCATGAATTAATTAAAACATCATATACGTCTTATCTATCTAATGAAACTGTTTCATTGCTGCTCCATATGGAAAACTGTATCTTCATGCTAGTTTAAGAAATGCACTTTTTGAGACTGAAGTCCGTATTGTACCTAAAGCCTGAAGGACACATGAGTTAACTCTTCTGGTCTTTTTGCTGACAGCAAGTTACATATACTTCTCCAGAAGCCCAGACAACATAGGCAAATCAGATTTTGCACATCAACAAATCTGTTTGCTTGAGCTGGTCTTATTAAATCCAAGGTCTGTTCACTGGGACAAAAGAAAATTATTTTAAGATGAAAACATATTAACCCACTGTGAGTTTAGCTTTAGCAAGGTAATCCAGTATTATAAACTTCTAATTACTCCTGCAGGCTAATCTTAGGCCTGATAAACAATGTTAGTGGGAATCTTTAAGATGAGAGATTCTTATGCTTGTGAACATCATTAACAGTGGTGTTATTTAAATTGACATGTATTTGTAAACATCGCATTTGTTTTGCAGAGACTGGGCAGCAAACAAGTACAACCTGACAGAGCAGATAACTTGGTGGATGAACAATCTAGCACAAGGATTTGTGCTTATACTCCTGTTTTAGCCCAGTTTCAGAAAGTCTGTGAGTAAATGCACATTCTCTAGAACTCACTGTGACACTAACTGGCCTTTCATACAGGGCTCAGAAATTAAAAATAATCATGGAGCTTTCATCATATACCTGTAAAGGTTCCTAGAAATCAGGGATGAAATTTTTAAAAAGATGAACATAAAAAAACCTCACAGGTAGAACTGTCAATACTCCTTTTTATTGTGATTAAAATGAACTATTTCATTTTCTTTTCTAACCAGTGATTTCAGGTGACATAAAATAATCTTGGGCCAGAGTATTTTAAAATATGCAAAAAGCATGAGAATGTGTAAATGGGTAGAAAGTACATTACATAAGTATTTTAAATTTTAAATTTTAATGAAAACTTTATCTTCTGGCCAGCTTAGAGAAAAAATAAGTTAAAGTTTCCAGTGAAGTTTCAGTGTTCCCTCTAGATTCTTTTCCTGATTGACCAAATGTATTTATTCTATAAAACAAGTTTATAGTGTTTATAGCAGCGTAAATCACTCACCCATGTACAATTCCAAGCTACATTATCATTCCTCCAGTCTGATAATGTCAGACTAACATTACCAGCAGTGCTACAGATTTTCCATTATTAAAGACAAAAAAGTAATTTTTTATTTCTTTCTTTGAAACACCTGTGAATTATCATCTAGAAATAACCAATTATTAACCTAACCAGCTATATACAGATAGATGTAGGTTGCTGCAGCTAACCCATTACCAGAAAGCCATGCATGCCCATACTTATTAATGGTGGGTTGCAATGCCAGTTCATCAGCTACAGGCTTATGCTACACATGTTCTCCTTCATACCTTCTGTCCACTAATTTGACTTGATGTTCTCTTTCCCCAATTTGCTTATCAATTCTGAATGACAATAAAGGACAGATCAAGTTGTCCAGTCACATAGAATAGTTTCAACATTTTCATAGATTGAAAGGGGTGAATGTTTTTTGTACTTTTTTCTGCCACAAGGTGTGGCACTGACAATTAAATAAATAATAGTCCTAAACTTCTAGATCCACTTTTTCTTTCTTAAATAAACGTACACAATATTGTAGGCAATGATATTGATATGAATATTTGGATATGAATCATAATAGCAGATTTTCACATCAGGTATTTGATTCCATCTCTGAACTCTGAAGCCTCTGCAGCGTGAATGGCAGCAGGAAATGGCTTTCAAACTCTTCCTAACAGATGGAATAAAATCTGCCAGGTTATTAAATTACCACAAAGCTATTTTTAGTTTCCATTTCTAAATCCTTTTTCTTCTTTTGTCATATAATACATCATTGTTAATCAAATCTCAAAAGCATTACTATTTTCAAAACAGAAGCTTGAACTGGGAGTTTATTATTCTTTGACCTGAACATGTTTTTGCTGTTTTATTTTTCTGCTAAAGTTATGCAACATTTATAAAAATTTGTGTACTACAAAAATGGAGGAAGTCAAAACATCAGTTTATAGGACTTAGATGTTTTAAAATTGTTTCAGCAATCAATAATTTATGTGAATCCTTGTCTAGACTTAGCAGTCTAAGATTAAAGAAAACTGTTTACTGAAAGCTAATAAGTAGAAATGGCCTCCTGACAACTGTGAAAACTGGCTGTGGTAAATCACACAAGAATTGAAACATACTTTATTTTTGATGAATTGTACTTAGGAAGAAGAGGAAACTACTCAACCAACTGTTGAGAAAATTTAACCCATTGTTTCCTCCTGTGAACTCTGTCATAGTGACAGATTTTCTTAAGTGTATAAAAAATCCTTTGAAGGCAAATTTGCTTGTAATTCAAGTGCTGTGGAAAAAAATTGTCTCCTTGTTCATGTACTAACCTAAAACTAACCTTCTTCTTTAGAGGTCTATTACTACTGCTACATCTACATTACAGTACAGAAGTGATAATACAAAAAAGGGAGCATTAAACATGGTTTGCTAGTATTACCATAGCAAACATTGCAACACTGAAAAGAAGTATATTAGTTGTAATGCAATTAAGTCAACTAACAAATTATGGTTTTACTTAAGGACAAACTTCAAACATCTAAGGAGTCAAATTGCAACTTGCAAACTGTTCTCATATCTGATTTTCAGTAGTGCATCAGGAATCAGTCAGCCTCAGATTGAATATGAAAATGCAACTGAAAAAACCCCAAATGGAACACGCAGAGATTTAGATTGGAGTGATACTGTGCAGCAGACCTGTGACATCTGGCAGATGCATTGATTTACATCACTGCCACAAAAGCAATGTAAAATAATGAGGAAAACCACCACATTTTACTTGAGTTCTACTGAATCTCACAACCAAGAAGAAATAGTTTTAGGATTTTTTGGATACCATAATCTGACTGGCATTGCTCAGCTACAAGCAAATAAATGTATTGATGAGGTTTCTAACTTCCATCAAGAAGAAAACTGCACATACATCTCAATTAAGGCATGGAACCTGCTGAAGTTTTTCCAATCAGACATAAAATTTGCAAAATGGACCATAAGGCATGATTCCTTAGTAGCTGGAAACACTATGCATTGTAAAATTTAACTGCCTAGGATTTTCTACCTATATCATACAACCAATGAAAATGCAGAAAAGTATTGATAATCATCACTTTTTTCAACCTTTCCAACAGTTTACAGTGTCTTTGACTTTTATGCTTTGTAGTGGAGAAACAGTATGGGAGTTGTCTCCCAATTCTGTATTTTTCACAGAATCACAGAATATGCTGTGTTAGAAGGAACCCACAAAAATCCTGTCTTCTTATTGACTTTGCTTTTGAAGATCAGGGGAAAAATAAAAGAAAATACAATTTTTAAAAAAACATTAGTCTAAAAGATGAATTTGAAGGGCTCTATAAATAATGTGTCATCTGGAAAGGTGTCAATAAGAAAGAATGGAAAGAAGAAAAATTGTGTTTTCAAAAGTAAGTGTTATAACAAAGCCTACACTAAATGTAAGGCTCCTAGGTAAAATGAATTTCACAAAGCCCTTTCTTTTCACTAAACAGAACTAGATTACAACTCAAAGTAAGAATTTTGGTAACATTGGTTTCTCAGAGTTGTATATTTTCTGTTTATTTTAGGGAAAATGGTGTCAAAATAACATCCTTCAAATCTCGCAGAAACAACTGTCTTCAAAGTTTATTTGCAATCTAAATCTAAACACAATATATTAAATAGAAAATATGTATTTTCTGTGATAGCCTGTTCAACTAATTAGTTTGTTGGAGGAGTAATTAGATATTAGAAAATATTAAAAATTATATTTTTAAAATATATAATATTTTGCAGTTATTGCAATTTGTTATTATATTGTTTAAATTGCAGCATAATAATTCATCCCTACACTATGGTACTATGCCTTTGGCCTCTTGCCTAGCAATATACTAGACAGGAATTATTACATTTGCAATTCACACCCTGTCATGACTTATTGCTTAATTAAAGCATAACCCTCCATGACACTACAAATAATTTGACTGTTACCATAATAGATTATTATCCCACCTAACTTATTTTAGTTTTACAAACCATTCTTCTTTGTTTTTTTGTTTTGGTTTTTTTCCTACATACACTGAGAGTTATGAGAAGAAATACGTTTCTCTATCTGTAAAGTGTGAAGAATAGGTTTAGGAAGACTAGATAAGAACACGAGGTTGTATTTTTTATTTGAGTTATTCCTAAAGGAAACTTGGGCCCTTTTTGGTTTTGCTTCTTTTTACTTCGGGAATTAAATCCCACAAAAATTTGCAAAACAATTAAGATTCAAATATCAGATTAGGTGGCTGCCCATATTTTATTGCAATGCTTGGCTACCTAAATGATAAAATTATGTTATTTTGGTGAATTCTAATGTGATACTAGAACAACAATGCTGAGGTTATAGTACCTTTAAAATTCCAGACAAAGAAGTAGCCAGTTTAATTTTTTTGTAATACACCAGTTAGACAGTGTGTTCATTCTTAAACATATTTTTCAGAAATAATTCTTTGAATCAGTTTCTTACTAAGATCATTTCCTGATGGTGTTTCTCATACTGAAATCTGAAAGTTTAGAGAAAGTAATCTGTTGTTATTAAAACACATCTGATTATAGCTAAAAATTGAATAGGTGAAATTCTACTTTTGTAAAAAGCCAATTGCAGAACTCATTGAACTTAATTGAAAAACTAGTCTATGAGATGAAATGGAAAAGCGTGTCAACAGCTGTAAAAACAAAATTTGATATTCCATCTTGCATTTAAAATATTTTAATTATTGTTAGGTATTTTATTAAATCTTACATTAAAATGTCTTCATGTGACCTGAAAGTGTGTGATACAATACAGCCATTTTGGCTATGAATAATCCTTTGGTTTTGGCAACTACCAATTCAATATTAAAATATGCAAACATGAAATGCTGAAGTTTTTTTGTGAACAAAAGCCTGGATTTATTGAGAAGATATACAGGCAATGCATAAAACAAGCTTACAAAAAATTGTAATGTGGAAATTACATATGCCATATCTAATAGATGTCCTACCAGTTTCATATGGTATCAAGGTGCAATTTAATGAGGTTCCACTGAACTCTGTATGTCTTCAAGGTGACTGTGTTGTCCCTGGAACTCTCTCTCTGCTATAACTATAAAATGTCTATGATGTGACTGTGATATAACTGAAACAGCTGCAGTCTTCGATCATATGCTGGCAGCTTATGTACAGATGCAGAATGTGTAATAAAGGCACACTTTATTAATTTGACTGATGTTCTGTTATTTTACTGGTTCCAAAAGCCAAAGGAGACTAGGCTCCACCATGTTACCCTGAGAATAATTTATTGTTGCAGCTATTCAAAATGAAATACCTATCATTAATGTCTAATTGATTACCATAAGCAAGAGGCAGGCATACATTGGCCTCAGTTGATCTGACATTTGCTATGATCTTTAAAGCTGCTGTTATAGCTAGAACTATTATTTTGAATTAGTACAAAACACATTTTAACTATAGTTTAAAACTGCTGCCAACAGTCTGAATGTATGCATATGTTTCCTGTTAATAGCTATTTCTACATACATACAGTCTAGTGAAGCTTACAGTGAGCTTTTACCATTTCACAAGTATAAAACTACACACATTCTGAAGGCATGATAATAAAGTTAGACCTTGCCAGACTAGTGGCTGTATTATGTTGTACAAAAACATCTTTGTTCTCCTCAACAAGTAAAAACATTTCACGGTTCTGACAAAATGTTTTAAGCAATTCATCTTCCTCAAAGTAGGCAAATTAGAGTGGAAAAATACACATTGTATGTCCAGCAATTAAGAGAAAAATTTATTTAATACCTAGATATTATGCCTCCATACATGTAATATAGAAATCACAGTAAATATAAATTATAGGTAAGTATAAAAGTTTGCATGGGGTTACTTTGGATGAAGAGTTATATCAGAAAAAAGATGCAATTAACATTCTCATAAAAGATCTACTAATAGTTTTGCATTAATTCCAAGAGTATAAAATTATTCTAGATATGACGGACATTTAGAATAGCCACTTTTCTAATAATTTATTATTTCCCACTTTTTTTTCTCTAGCCTCTACTTATATTTTTGTGCTCCTAACTCTAAATTTAAGTTTTGCTTCCCTTTGCCCTCATGTTTTTATTGAAGGAATACAAAGGTCTGGACTCTAAGTCACTCTGCTCCCATAATCCCAGTTGGCTTTATTCTGTAGTCTTCCACAGGTAATACACATTTTTAGAACCTTGCTGGACACAATGGGGATGTTGCAAACTCAGTGTACTGCTTTGATGGGATGGTTCTCTGTCCAGGACCTTACGCAATCCTTGCTTTAGTTTTCTTTTCAGTCCCTTTCTCTATGCCCTTTATGCTGCAGGTGAGGAGTAAAACATCTCAGAAGTTAGAGGCCCCAGTTCACACATATATATCTTTACATTTTTCCCATGGATCTGTTCACTTTTCATTGAGATACAAACAGCTAGCTCTGTTTCTATTCCAGATTTAAGGGTAGGTCATTAAGCATTTATACTTTAACCTTCTCCAGTATGGATATTCCCCAAGAAAGTGTAAATCCTCTAGCTCTCAAGCTTAATCCTTCCAATTAAACCATGACTTGTTTTTAGAATCCTAAAATACCACTTCTGAAATATGTTCAAATTTTTTCCCACACCTTGAATTCTTCCAATTTCTAGAAAAGAGCATAGGTAGCAGGTAAATATAAAATACAAACATTGAAATTGAAGATTTCTCTCATGAAAGTCTGATGTCTCTTTCATGAGCGTCATTTTCACTGAGTTTTGTTACATCACTGAAAATTAAAGCTATAAATAAGGGATAAATAAGTTAACTTTAAAGTGTTCTAAGTTATCCAGTCAAAAAAATCATGGTCAGATAAAATTTATGAGACCAAGTATCTTGTGTTTGCACCCTGGATTACTTTTTAAAACATATATAAATCTTTACGTAGGCATATGTTTGGCATGCTTTCCATTTATTTTTTCCCCTTGGCTGTTTCTTGTACTTCCCATATATCATTTGCAATGCAATTGCTCTGCCAAATATCTCTCTGATACATACCAGCACCCTTTATTCCTCTCCATCTACCGTGTTCTTATCAGTATCTAATTGTGGACTTCAGCTCAGATGAGAATACTGGACTTTATTCAATTACTTCATCTTAACTGACTCCAGAAAAATACGGAGTTAAATTAAACACAAAGTTTATTATTGAAGTACTAAATTGAATCCTAGATATAAGTAATTGCTTAACAAATATTATAAAATCTCTGATTATAACTGTGGGTCAAAATTAAGAGAACATTTAAGATAAGCCACTACTCACACATTGAAATATCTCATTTTAAAACTACACAACTTCTTTTCATAGAATCATAGAATCGATTGGGTTGGAAAAGACCTCAGAGATCATCAAGTCCAACCCTTGGTGGACTAAGTGCCATGTCCAATCTCAGTTTAAAAACCTCCAGGGACGGTGAATCCACCACCTCCCTGGGCAGGCCATTCCAATGCCTGAAGAAAAGCATATATTGCTATACAACATTATTGCCATTCAAAGCATTGCCCACTGACTTATAATGTATTCTTTTTTTTTAATAATGAATAATGTGCCATTATTCAACTATGTATCACTGAATTAAAAAAGCTAATATTCATAGCAAAAAAAATCTTACATCTAAAACCTGAAGTGTGGACACCCATAGTAATAAATGTTCAATAGTTCTGCAAGATTTTCCCCCACCTCAGGAAAACATAGAAGACTGCAAAATAACTTCTTATGCTCTTATGTTCTCTTACCTTTTCTGATGAGTTGGCTGCAGAAAAATTTATAAATGGAAAGCTCAATTAGTGCAATGTATGTATCCTTGGATGTCAATCATTACTGTTGAGAGGTGGGACTTTCAAGATCTCTGTGCATTAATTAAGAGCTCATCTCCAAAGAGTAGTCATTACACCTAAGGACCAAAAATAAGTTTTAATTAGAGTCTAGAAGACAGTATGCCATCTACTTATAAAACTAGTTCTTTAGTTAAAAAATGAACAGCTACGGAGCATTATTAGTAATAATGCAAGGCGCATAAATCTATTGCTTGCACTTGATTTCAGAATGGAGAAGTATTTTTGTGTATGTAGATCTGCCTAGAAAAAGTGGGCAAGTTCTGTAATACTGTGTGGGCATCACTCAAATCAGCCAGGTTGTAATTGACAACAGTATTATTAGATTCTTGCAAAATTATTGATGCTAGGCTGATGTTGAAGGAAGGCTATTACACAGCTGAAGTTAGATTGTATTTCTTTCTCTCATAACCAGGGTTTTGTTTGCCCAGACCATCTTCTGACTTCATGTGCAATAGGCAAACCAATGCAAATCCAGCAAGGGGAGGCAAATGGGCTTGTGAAATGCACCAGTTTCATCCACCAAGCGATACAGTATGTAAGCAGTTTTTGGCTGGCCTTAGACATATCAAGGTTCAGGAGAGGTTAAAAACGAATGGGGCTAACTAGTGTCAGCTGTTCAAGAGAGCTTTCCTCGTGGCATGACTTATCTGAGGACAATCAAATATTCTGCCTAGGATTTACTGGGGAAATAATGTATAAATAGTTGATTATGTCATTTATAAATTAAAGGAAGTAAAATAAAATTTAAAAGCTGGTCTGGAAAATAAATATGTCAGCTAATAACTCTGGCATGAAAAGGGGTAAAACTTGAGAACAAGTAAGTTTACATTCGAGAGAAAAAGAAAAAAACTTGTTTGGCAATGGCTGAAGTAAGAAAAGTAATGTAGTTATAAAAAACCAAAACAACTGGTTTACGAAGGCTGAGACAAGACAAAAAAAAGTTCCAGTATGAAAATAAAAAAGGAAAAACAGTCATAAAATGGTCATAAAAATTCAGTGTTACAAATATTTTAGTTTCTTGAAGCACTGATGTAAACATATACTTAATATGATATAATTAATAATAATTATAAAGGTTATTGCACAAGAAAACAGCAGAAGGGGAAGGCACATCAAAAAGAGAAAAAGATTTACTATGCATCTGAAGATAGCAGAACAACTGTTATGACCTTCATTGCATTTCATGGTCTTTTCCTAAAGTGTTTGTAAATACCTCCTAGAGACAGATATTTTTCTTGAACGCTTTTTTGAGAAACACGTGTTGTAAATTTCCACTCTAATCAATATACCTGAGGGGCAATGAAAACCAGCAGCAAACTTAACAGCAAAAAAGCTGTAGCTATTCCTGGTAGATAGTTTAAATTATTTTATTCTAAAAAACAGTGAGTGTAAACTAATACTAGAGTGAGGGAGCAAGAAAAGTATGAGTAATACTTTATGCTAATGACATGCAGAAAATTTATGTTAATACAATTAATAAATATTTCTAACATTTTATGCTCAAATACTTTCTTGTAAGTTGTTCCAGCCAAGAATTGTTTTCTACATAATAGACATAGAAGCACTCTCCAGCATGTACTGACTTGGAATATTGCTGTCTTTACTAGTAGATTTCAGTGAGTAGATTCAGACTGTCAGATATGCTGGCAGTACACACCAATACACCCCTGAGAATGACAGTACTGAAACTTGCTTTTTAAAAGTTCAGCTTTCATTCTGTGAATTGTATTACAGTGCAAAATAGAGTATATTCTGCTATGGATATAGGCATATTACAAAATCTGGTATTTACTTCTCTGTAGGCCAAGTTATTTTTCACATAATAGATTTCAGGAATACCATGTTTAATATTGGGTGGTACCATGGGTAGGTACGTTTAAATGAAAACAGAAAGGAATTTATCCAGGGCTTGTCACTTGTATTCTTTGAACTGAAGAAAAGTGCTGAGTCTTGTTATCTGTGGTCTCCTGCTAGTCACATTTAACACATTTCTTGTCAGCTGCTTCTCTTAATTAAGAAAAAGCCAGAAATAATAGACACACTAAACTCCAGAAGAGACAGAGAATCTTTGTTCCTCTAAACAATTATATCAATTTTTATAATGGTTTAATTTGTTGTTATTCAGAAGGGACAATGCCAAGAGCTGAACCAGAGGACTGCTAGCAAAGTACAGATTGCATGTTAGCAGCATGGTGCCTTCTCAGTCCTTCATGTTTCCTAGTTTGCCTCTTCTGAACTCATACTACAATGCGCTGGTTTGGAAGCCAGCCATAAAAGAGGCTAACTCAGACAATAAAATCTGGGTGATCTGCTGAGCTGTGACTGAGATTTGTGACCTACCTTAAACTGATCAGATTCAACAACGAGACGTCTTACAAGCAGCTCTCACCAAGAGCCTGGCAGAATGTCAACACAGTTGCACTAAATATTCAACACAAAACTTGCCGAGAACCACATGGTATCGTGTATTATCATTAAAATAACTTATAGTTAGATGAATTCACATGGGAAGGATAACAAAAACCAACAATTCCAAAATGTTTCTTAGCAATGAAAAATGCTATATAGCAATTAGATTATATTGGACAGGCAGTTAGAAAGAGGAACAATACTAATATTACTTCAGGCACTCTCCTGGCCAACTTTGAACCCTTTATTGAAAGTTGAAAGTTTGATGCCTTGTCCGACGTCTCCGTTGTGGTCAACAGAGTAAAGAAAAGGCACTTCCAGATATGACACCAGACTTAAACAATCTTTCTACTTGTTATAGCGGGAGTGTTGAGCATTAAGGCTCCTAACTTGAGCATGTTGATGAGTTCTTATATTTACTTGCAATTAATCCACATCTTACAGTCAGATTTTCAGATGTGCCAAGGAAATAAATTTCAATGCAACATTAAACATTTATCTGCAAATTTAGATGTTAACAGAAGATATGGGCAGGGATTTCCCGACTTCTATAACACTAGCCAAAAGCTGACAGAGAGTACTGTGCTGAGGTCCTTATTTCTAATGCTACTGATCATTGTGTTTCCTGTTTTATCACAAAATTAACAACATAAAAAAGTAGAAATATTTTCCTATTTATACTAAAGTGTATTTGCTGTCTTTCATATGGTTAGTATTTTACTCTTTAAGGGAAAAAAGAAATTACTGTATTTCGGTTAATTTTATCCTGCTGAAGCTTTTTTATTTTTTTTGCCTCAGAAATAGATCAGAACAATGAAAAAATTTGATCTATTTATCTCCATATATGTGTTATTTCCTCGAGAAAAAGATAAATTAACATTTTAATAAAATTTCTGAGAGCCTCCTATAAGAAATCACTTTAGTGTGTGATCAGAGCCAAGAAGCCTACAGCACACATACTTGCCTGTCAATGTAGAAACAGGCTATGGGTTTGGAATTTAAGGATCAAAGTTTATTCTGTGCAAACTGATTGAGCAAACTGATTACTCTTGAAAAACACTAAGAATCTAAAATTCTAGCTGATTATCAATATGCTCACACAAGGGGTGGAGATAGGTCAGTAAAGATAATATGCAGCTTTTAACCCCTAGTAACATTTCTTATCTTCAGCAGTTTCTGCTGAAGTGGTAGTGACATCAGAAAACTATTTATGCAAGAACTATACAGACGCTCATAATAAGGCACTGGAAAATATAAAAGTATCAATAAAATTAATTGAAATTTAAGTGAAATTTAGTTGTAGCAAAACAAAGAGATCAATTTCTCCTTGGCCAAGCCCTCTTCCTGAAATCCATCCATTTATCATACAACATTGGAGTCACTTTGAAAATGATTCCATTGTAGTCAGCAACACCCAAATTGCAAATGGAAGTTATAAATCAGACAGCAGTACCACAGTGTTTTATACTGTCAAGGCAACAACCACTGCTGACTAATGAATAAGAGAAGAGTTTGTTTTAAGTTAGGATACACCTGTATGTGGTAATTTGGGTTTCAGCATTTTGCTGCCTCATTTTGGTACCCAATTATCCTTTTTATGTGTCAACTTTTTCTTAACTTTCCTTATCTCAATTTCTGTGTTAGTTCATGGGATCACAACAGAAACTAGACAAATTATATCAATATACATAAGAAAATATATTTTCTTCATTATTGATTGGGAAATTTTTGTTTGTTTTTGATTAAGTTATTACATCATTAAGAATTGAAGAAGTTAAGAACATTGTGGTACTATCCTTATGTTATTATATCATTATAATATAAAAGTGTTTATTAATTGTCAGGGACAAATGAGATATCCATCACCTTTTAGAAATACTTTGTGTTCTTCAGTTTGGCTGCTGACACCATTACAGCTTGCTGGATAAAACTTTGCTAGCAAAAAAAACCCCCTAACCTATCACAGATAAGATATAATGCAGAAATTCCAAGACTTATTAAGACAAGAATATAAGAATTACTAATTGAGAAATCTCTATCTATCTGAATTTAGCTAAATTAACAGGTTTCTTTTTCTTTTTGGAATTTTATGATCAAAAAATATATTAAAATGTTAACAAAAATCTCATAGAAAAGAAGGAGATTAAGTCAGCACTGGAAAAACAATGCAGAAGAGATACTGAGGATGAAACACAGTTGTGTGGCAATGGTTGAGCTTATACTTGAAGCATCCAGGCTGTTTTAAGCAACATCATGCTTACTTGTACACAGTCATGCTGCCATGATCTTAGAATTGTTTAGGCTGGAACGGACCTGAAAGCCCACCTGGTTCCAACCCCCCTTCAGATCTCAGAGGTCTTTTCCAACTCAGCTCATTCTATGATTCTATGATTCATGGGCAGGGACATCTTTCACTACAACAGATTGCTCAAAGCCCCATCCAACCTGGCCTTGAATCCTTCCAGGAATGGGACATCCACAACTTCTCTTGGCAGCCTGTGCCAGTGCTTCAAAACCCTCATAGTAAAGAATTGCTTCCCAATCTCTAAACTACCCTCTTTCAGTTTAAAGCCATTACCTCTAGTCCTCTCACTCCATGTCCTTGTAAAACGCACCTCTCCAAGCTTTCTTGTAGGCCCCCTTTAGGTATTAGAAGGCTGATAGGTCTCCCTGGAGCCTTCTCTTCTCCAGACTGAACAACCTAAACTCTCTCAGTTTGTCCTCCTTGGAGAGGTTCTCCAGCCCTCTGAACATCTTCGTGGCCCTCCTCTGTACTTGCTCCAATAGGAGCGTTGGGGGCCCCAGACCTGGATGCAGTACTCCAGATGAGGTCTCACAGGAGCAGAGAGGGCACAATCACCTCCCTCAAGCTGCTGGCCATGCTACTTTTGATGAAGCCCAGGATATGGTTGGCTTTCTGGGCTGCAAGGTCACTTTGCTGTGTCATGTTGAGCTTCTCATCAACCAATACCCTGCAGGTCTTTCTCCTCAGGTCCGCTCTCAATCCATTCTCTGCCCAGCCTGTACTTGTGCTTCGGATTGCCCCAACTCAGCAGCAGGACCTTGCACTTGGCCTTGTTGAACTTCATAAGGTTTGCACAGACCCACCTCTCAAGCCTGTCCAGGTCCCCCTGATGGCATTCCTTCCCTCCAGTGTGTTGACCACACCACACAGCTTGATATTATTGGCAAAATTGCTGAGGGTGGCTCAATCCCAGCACCAGACCCAATAGCGACCGCTGAGGAATGCTACTTGTCACCGGTCTTCACTTGGACATTGAGTTGTTGGTTGCAACTCTTCAACTGTGGCCATCCAGCCAATTTTTTATCCTCTGGGTGGTCTATCTATCAAATCCATGTGTCTTTGGTTTACCACATGGGACAGTTTCAAATGCTTTGCACAAGTCCAGGTAGATGATATCAGTTGCTCTTCCCTTATCTACCATGCTGTAAAAGGCAGCCACCAAATTTGTCAGGCATGATTTGCCCTTAATAAAGTCACTTTGGCTGTCACCAATCACTTCCTTTTCTTTTTTCCATGTGCCTTAGTTTCCAGAAGGATCTGCTCCATGACCTTGTTGGCAACAGAGGAGAGACTGATTGGCCTGTAGTGCCCTACATCTTCTCTCTTTCCACTTTTTAAAAATGGGGGTTATGTTTCCCCTTTTCCGGTCCATGAGAACTTCACCAGACTGCCATGATTTTTCAAATATGATGGAAAGTGCCACTTCCTCTGCCAGTTTGCTCAGGACCAGTGGATGCATCTCATCAGGTCTCAGGGAATTGTGCACCTTCATATTCCTTAGATGGTCTTGAATCTGATCTTCTCCTAACATTCTTCAAAAAATCCCATTACTTTATGGGTCATTGCAGCCAAGGCTGCCCTTCAGCTTCACATTCTCCACCAGCCCCTCCTGGTTGGTCAGAGCAAGGTCCAGCATAGCACCACTCCTTTTTGGCACCTCTGTCACTTTAAGAAAGAAGGAAGTTATGATTGATACACTCCAGAAACCTCCTGAATTGATAACACCCTGTAACACTGTCCCTGCAACAGATATCAGGCTGGTTTAAGTCCTCCATGAGGACCAGGGCTTGTGAACATGAGACTACTCCAATCTGTCTATAAAAGGCCTCATTTGTGCCTGACCTCTTCCTGGTCAGGCAGCCTGTAGCAAACTCTCACTGTCATGTCTCTGCCCTTCCTTTAATCTTGTCCCATAAGCTCTTGGTCAACTCCTCGTCCATTCCCAGGCATAGCTCTAGCACTCCAGCTGGTCGTTGACAGAGAGGGCAACACCACCCCCTGGTCTCCCCTGCCTGTCCTTGCTAAAGAACCTGTCCTTCCATTCCAACACTCCAGTCATAGAAGCCATCCCAGCACATCTGTGTGATGCCAATAAAATCATATCTCCACAGGCATGCACACATCTAACTCCTCTTGTTTATTACCCATGTACAGGTGTTTGTGTAGAGGCATTTAAGTTGCGCTCCCAATGAAGCCCATGTGAGCTGGAGTGGCTGGAATTCCTTTGTGCTGCTCTTCAGGTGCACTCCTGCTGCCCTGTGATACCTCTGCAAGCTCTGGTCATCTATTGCTGGCACTGACCTCAAACTGGTAGGAGTGGGATGGATAGAGGTCCCACTTTCCTGGAAAGTTTCATTTAATGTCTTCTTCAATAGCTTGGCAAATGTATAAATGAAGATGCTGTTCTCTTTCTCTGACAGATAGGCTCCATTAGCCCACAGTAAATCGGGTTTCTCACAGTGAGTGCCATAGTGTAAGTAGACAAAAAGCCAGCTGTGGCACCAGTACTGTAACCTGTAAGGGGTTTGTTACCCTCCCTGAGAGGGAAATGGAACTAGGATAGATCACCTGATGCATATTTTACCAATAAGATATTCCACACCATGGTACATCAGCCCAGATGTAAAAGAGACAGGAAGAAAGCAAGTCCCTTCTTCTCTTCTGGGTAGCTGGGCTGTCTCTTCGGAGGAGGAGAGCGTTCATTGTGGGGAAGTAGTCTTTGTTGTTGGTTCTTCCCTGTCTATATAGTGCTTATAATTTTCCTTTTTTCCTCTCTGTATAAATATAAAGCTATTTTTCTTGTCAGTTTTGGTTCTGTAGCTTTTTTTTCTTTTCCTTCTTTTCCCATTTTGCCTCCTCCCCTTCCCTTCGGAGAGAAATGGGGTGCAGGTCCAGTGGATACCTGACATTCAGCCAAGGTCAAACCACTACATAACCATTTATTGATTCACCAGATTCAACTGGTCCTTTCAAACCCCTTTCCTTTGACCAGTAGGATTGATGAAAAAACTACCTGTGCTACAGGTTCCCATACTGATGCTTCCAGGACTCTGTAATCCTTCGTTATATTCCTCAGACTGCTCCTGGCTGTATGACTGGTGCCCATGTGAAACAAAAACAGTGGATAGTAGTGGATAGACTGTATGAGGCTTGGTAGTCTCCCTGATATGAGCCCCAGAGAATCAGCACACCTCTCCAGAGAGTACTTCAGGTTGCCAAATGGGTACCTCCATAGATCTTGGAAGAGTCACTCACTACTTACTTACTACCTGTTGCCTTCTCTTAGTCACACCAGTTGTTATTCAGGGAGCTGAATTCAGGTTGGGCTGCATTATTCGGCCGCAGTATCTCTCTTGATGTAACAGGTATTTCCTCTTCAGTTTGCAGAGTGGTGAAGGGGTTCGATAAGAGCACCTCAGGCTTCAGGGAAGCCTCTTCCTCCTGCTGGTCCTTGCCATTTCAAGCTCCCATTCTTATGCATTATTGGCCCCCTCCCTACTGTGTGTGCTGTTGGGGAAAGTTTTCAGCTGTTTGGCTGCAGGCTCTGGGTTCACTGCAGACTGCACTTGGAACCAGCTATTTAACTCCTTCTCAGCTTCCCTGATGTTATACAGCCTTATCACCACCTCCTGCAGCTCAGCCACCTGCATGTTCCACTGACCTGGGCAAGAGAATCTATTATGATCAACCTTTTCTGTACTTGTGATGTGTTTCTGTAGGGAATGGATAACACACGTCTTTATAGGGAGATACTCTTTGTGACTTTGATCTTTGTCACAAAACCTTACAGAATTGTATCATTGAGACAACATCAAAATTTACAGTTGGGCTCACCAGGTTCACCCTATCAAAAAAAGGAGCAGTGTCCTGGTATTAAGGCTAAGAACAGTAAAATAAAAAAAGAAATGGTGGCATATTCTATCTGAAGAAATATTTGTAAAGGTTGTATAAAGGATGAATAAGGTACTGATTGACATGAAACTGGAGCAAGAATTTGAGAGCAGGGCTACTGTTTAAAGTCAGGTCAACTGCTATATTCAATCCTGCCAAAGTGTTGGTAAGGTCTGTTGCTTGAAATAGAAGCCTGCAAGAGACTGGGGAAGAGACCACAGGTGCAGCTTGCCCCTGTACTGTCATAACAATAAATAAGGTTATCTGTCATAATCAAGCCATCTGGAGAAGTCCTTTATACTGTCCTAAATATTTGTTACACATTTATTTAAGGTTACAAAGAATTCTTAAAATAACATTGAATTGGTAAGAAGTTGTTTGTATCCTATAATTAAAGGCAGTATCACTGTAAATGTGCAGACAAAAATTGTAGGAAGAATTTTGAGGGCATTTTGATATTATTGATTTATAAATGATGATATACATCTTTAAAAAAGAAAAATGGGACAGTTCAAAATGCTAGATACTGCAGCAGTCTAGTACTGAAGGCAGTTATACAGCCATCAATGTTTGGGTATTTATTCCTTTTTAGAGAAGTTATTTAAAACAGAGGCCAGTTCCATCATCATATATCAATAAGTTAAACTGTGAGAAAAATAATCTACATTCACAAAAAACCCCAAATCAGAACAAAACCAAAAAAACCCCCACCCAAGCCCAATCCAAAAACCCATTTATCTCTTCTCTTGCTAGAAAGGTATACACTCAAGCTTTGCAATTAAGGGTAAATAAAAGAATCCAGCTGATCATGGGTTGATCTGTGGGACAAAAATGAAACTACAGCTGAAAGAACAGGATCTGGATTGAGCTCTAGCCTTGCCCTACCTTTCTCCTACTGCTGCAGAAAACAAAAGCTATGTTAAAGAACACTTTTTTTTTTTTCAGAAATCTGAATAACCACTTACTTTTCTACTGCTATCTCTTCTTTAACATAGTGCACTCCTGACATGTTCCTTAAAAGTTGTAATGGGAAAATAAATGACAGGTATAATTCCTTTTCTGATAAATAGGCAAGTAGATTGAGAAATACTATGTCCTATGCTGATAGTCTGCGGTATGTCTACAAGTGAAACCAGAACTGAAATGAATTCCAGTTCCTTTGTTGTGTCCCTTATGACCTCTCTGCTGACAACTTCAAAATCCCCTCAACTTCGCATATATAGAATATGAGTGACCAAAACACATTTGGTACTCTAAATGCCTGTTATCTGTTCACTTTAAATCTACTTCACTGCAAAAAGCTCCTGTATCAGCATTTCTGTCTACAATCACAAAGTTGCTGCAGTCTCAACTATAAACTCAAAAAAAAGTAGGTCCTTCTATGGTCATCTGTTCTTTTCCCAATAAACTTAGCACACTTCATGAACTTTTCTGTAACACCATCTTTCTGTGGACTGCAACATATGAGGCTTAACATAACATCAGGCTCCAATTTTCAGCCTAGCCTTTCCTGTTCTACTTCACAAAATAAAGGTGATTCTGCTGCCTACTTCCACTGGCTGTCACAGACAAAAAGAACACCTTTTCAAAGATCGTTTTCTAACAGATGAGCAAACCTTCAAAGCAAACATGATGTCTTCAAACATAAACACATCTCACCCACTTAGATTTAAGCAAGCGTTTAATGCAGCCTAACTTACTCAAGACACTAAACCTGAAAGGTTTCATAGCTTTATGATCAGGAAGAAGATTAAGCAAGGCCACCACAGCTTTTCTGTACTACTATTTAGCACAGTTTAATCATTTCACCAGCTGTTGGAGCATTGCCTAATCAACAGAAAGACAGATAAGAGTAATAAATTAGCACTTCCGCACTTGGGCTGGCTGATACTTTAAGCCGAGAAAAGCAAAGACCTCATCAAAGTTACTTTTCTTCACCAGGAAATGTAAGTCAGGAGAGGGTAGTAGCCTTAGAGTCCTTACAGATAGCAACAGGAAAAAAACCCCAGAACTCACCAGACTTTGCAATAGGGCCATTTACTGCAATGTAATGATCGATCTCTGTGTGATTGGGATCTTGGGGACTATAGTGCTGTGGTTGTATCAGACTCTAATAATTTAGAATTGTAGTATTAATGTATAAGTGTAATGGGTGCTGTAAATCCTTTTCATCTGGGAAAACTAAACTGTGAGCTGAGAGAATTAAAAAAAACCAGACAAGCCTTTACTAATTCTTGTGGATTTTTGAGCAGACTGATACATCTCTAAGAAGGAATTACAAGATCAAAATTACATTTCAATTTGTGGAGTGAGAGCTATAGAGAAAGGCAATAAATTAATTTTCAAAACTGAGGAAAAAAAAAGTTGATTTTTTTTCAATGAATCCAGAGTTCTGAAGTAGTTTCTGTTTATTTTATTGATTTTCACCTGAATATTAAACCTGAGGAAAAATTATTTATTTTCATAATGTGTAGAGTTGTGCATGCTACTTTTACTAGCAGCTGATTCAATCCCCTTTGATTTTTAAAAATACTTTAATTGAAATACTTCAGCGTAACTAAGTTTAGTTGAGATGTTTTTTCCCCCCCTAATCTGGTTAAACTGAGTGCTGAAGGAACTTGAAGACGTTGGCACACAGCCTTCCAGCAGTACTGTGTCCTCTGGGTGCAGAAGTATCCTTCAGTGAAACACAACATATTCCACGGCCCCAGCAACGGTGAAAGCTGAAATATTTGAGTAAAGTTGCCACTACCATCCACTGATGCTCATTAGTGCCACAATGTTTGGCAGTAGTGCTTCATTGGAAAACTAGTAGCAAATTTAGTGCTTTTTAAATTTGTTTTTAAAATTACTTCAGTAACTATGATGATGAAATTGTCCTTTTAGCCAAGCAATGATCTGCAAAAGTATCCCATTCTCATCGTCAAAGTTGTAAACTTTCTTATCAGAAAATCAAAATAAAAATAGCCTTACGGGGTGTTCAGTCTGACTAAAGCAGCAACCTTGTACACCAGAAGAGTAATCTATTAGTTTTCTACTAGAATCAGTTAAAGATGTAAACCAATAAGGAAATAAAGTCTTTTATTGCCTAAACCCTGTGGCTCATGGCAAGTATGATAATGTTTTTCTGTGTCCATGACACTGTTTCTGCTTGCAGTAAGTAACTAAAGACAGTGATACCCATAGTAAACTTCCTATTGGTAATTCTAACAGGCTGGCTTGATTTCTACTCAAAAATATGCATATATTTGTTATTACACTTCTCTTATTCAATCATTATCTAAATCAACAGAGCAATCTTGATCAAGACAGCTTGTATTTATCACACTTCATGTACTTAAATTGTATGTCATCCAGTTAAGTCAAGTCCAAGGAAATTCTTGATTGATTCTGAAGGGAACCATATGGTTAGCTAGCAACTCAGCAGAAATTAAATTCATTAGCAAAATCACTTTTATGCAATTATTATTAAATACTATTGTTTTAATGCTTGTTTTCTGGAGTGTTTGCTTGGCTAAAAATGGCAATAGTAATTTAGTTGTAATATAACCAAAGTACACTAATGTGTGAAAAAGGTCACAAATCTCAAAATAGTTCAGAGAGATTGTTTACTGACAGCTAGACTGAAATAAGACATGACTATGACATTATGTCATTCTGTATCTTTTATTGAAACTTTAAGAAGTGAAACCAAGCTGTTCCTTATGTGCCCCTTTTCACCAGAATAAGGATAAGGGCAGGGAAAAAATAAACCCAAGATTTTTCGCAACACCTAACCACTTTCAGTCACTTTTCTCTCTTGTAGGAACGAGGAAAGCTCAAGCCAAACTAAAATAAAATTCAAGAAGTATTACTGCAGTTGTAAAAGCAAACTCTGTGAAATTAGATTTTTCTTTCTGGGGCATCTGCATTTTGATACATTCCATATTTGCATGATCCTATGCTGTTTTTCCAAAGCTCTTCTGCCTCACTGAGCAAGGAATGTGCTGTGGGCATGAACTGGGATCACTTAGTGAAAGGTGCTGTCAGTCCTTAGACTCCTCTCAAGCTTCCAGCAGAATTTGCAAAATGTGTAATAAGGAAAGCAGATGTTATCAAAAGGACTTTTCCATTTATTAAGCGTTTACTATGTAGAATCGAACTCTAGATCCTGTCATAGACTTCATAGAGGGTGCTGCTCATCCCCTAAAGATGTATTTCTCAGAGTTGAAACCAAGTGGTGTATTCCCTGTTTCTGGGGCTGCAGAGATAGCTTGAAAGTTTGTTGTCTGCTTAAAGAATGATGAAGATTCACAGCTTCACACATCACCATGGATGTAATAGTAAGCTGTGTCATGAACATAGAAAGACCTATATATCCTAATTTCCTCCCCAAATAGGGCTCAGTGACTGAAATTGTGTACTTAGATCAATTAATTCTTTTACTGTAGTCCCTATGCTTATTTGACACTGAGGATATTAGACATGGCCTTGAAATAATATAACTTCTGGGATTTCTGACTCTTGCAGAAGTTTTTAACTTATAGATAATAACCCCCTGCCCCACAGATGGGGTTTGAAATTAAATTAACCGTAATGTGTGCAACTCATACAATAGTGATGAGTATCACACAAAAGTTTGGAAAGTAAGTATATAGTATATAAGTACCATGTAAGTAACTATATGGTCCAAAATGCTTGGGCCAGTCTTTGTGCCAGGAAGGTGTTCAGCCCAGCCTGCTCCTGTGGTCTGAATAAGGGAGGGTCTGGAAAAAATAGCAAGGAATCACACAGCTAAAGACTGTAGCATATGATAGATAGAAATCACCTAGCTAAAATTTACGTGGACAAACTTAATTCTAGTATTTGTAGCTCCTGATCACTTCATTTTGGAACTTTGAAGTTCTTGTGTAGGATATTTTTATCTAATGCCTCATTTTCTTTTCAAATAGGGAGGACTTTACTAGGTGGTGCACAGGAGGCTTACAGAAAAGGATACAGTGAAGAAACAATTTAGCAAAGAACTCAAAATATCTTTAAGCTCATGAGGAACAACTTTTTTTTCATGGGATTTCTCAATACTGTAACTTCAATTTATGTATATATTGAAGCAATCTAATAAATAACTGAAACCTGAAGAAGATCAGATCCCTACTGCATTTTTTCCCAGTGCTGCTCGTACTGAGAGAAGGCAATGTGTGCACGTAGAAGAAGGAAATGGAAAGCGGCATTATTCATGTTTTGTTGTCTACTTAAGCAAAAAAACTCCATGGATTAAAAAAAAAAAATCGAAACCAGAAATAATCAGTGCATTGAAATAATTCAAATGCTCATTTGGAACACAAGAAATGGAATACAGGATGACAAGCAAAAACATATGTTTAAAAAACATTTTATAATCAAATATCCCATTTATCTCGAATAAGCAATACTACAACTGTATTTCAGGGGTTGAATTTCATGCATATACGTTTACATTCCAAATAAACTCAAGTAATAATAAATATTACAAAAAATTTGCAAAAACTTTGTTCAGTACTACTCTCACTTCATAACTATGTGAATCAGAAACCTACAGCAACTTCTAAATTCATTTGTTTCTGAATTCCCTCAGTCTTGGGGATGTAAATTTGTATAGATTCTCTTCATTATTATAAAATATTAGGCTATACAGAGAAGTATTTTATTTCTGGTTGGTCTCCTTAAAAAATAATGACTTCTATTTCTTTAGTTATAATGAAAGAGAGAGAAAGCACATGGGGAAACGTAGCTGGGCGAAATAGTAACGACATCCCTCTTTGTTCTGATTAATTGGAACTGATGCTTTAAGACTATGTGATTTTTTTTCTTTTTCTTTTTTTTTTTAAACACTTTTCTTGAACCTACTTATACAAAACAGTCTGTCATAGCACCCAGCATTCTGCTATGGCTATAAAGGTAGCTGTGGACTATCTGGACTTTGCAGAGCTTCCTTTGGTATATGATCTATGCAGTATAGGCTACATTAGAACATTAGGATTTGTAGGTGTTGAAATTAACATATACATTTATGTTGTTACATGTTAAATGTTTACCAACATTATGGTTTTTTTGGAAGAAAAACAGAAGGTGATGTATTGGATACACCTAAAACAGAATGACAGCAAATGTGAAGTGAAACTCCTAGTGTAAAATATGCATAAAAGAGAACTGAATGCAAATGTTAATCAGTGTCTGTTGTCCTAAGCAGGCCTGCCCTTGAGCTGTCAGGGTGTCACCTGTAGTAGACAACAGGGGGTACTTAAAATATTTCAGATGCAGTAATGGAGCTGTTGTTGTGTTGTGTGTCACAGACAACACTTACTCACGCTCCCCCATTGTCACCTAGATTGTACAACATACTCCTTAGTCTACAATCAGCTACCAAGCAGAATCATAATTAATTTGTAGCTGTTTTCACTCACTCTGCAGACAACCCTGTACATAGTCCTACATGTTCCAGTTCTCCAACTAAAGCTACACAAGCAGAGTAATCCTTGACCCTTTTGAGGTTCTGAGAATCTGCACAAGAGCAAATTAAAAAAAATTAATAAAAACAATATTTTTGAAATTTTGATACAGTTTTTGTATCTTTGAGAACTGGTGGTGGTGCTTTATCAGTCAACTACATAGAGGTTTTTACTCACTAGTCAGTGTAGTTCAAACCCATTACATGTCAGATCCCACTTGAGCTGATACAAGCTTCTTGAGTCGCACAGCATCTGATTGGCACCACTGAATAAAGCTGGATATCATGCAGATTTGAGAGCTAGTTTATGGCCAGAATGCTGGGGACATAATACTTTTGAACCAACCTGTTAAATTGGCTAAAAATTAGTAAGAGTTCAGAGTTCTGTCAGAGTTCCCTTCTTGCTCCCTGCACACCACCAGGATTTCAAGGCTCGATGAATATATGTAATCTTGCCCTTGCAAAGGATAGTTCAAAGCACTTTGGACAGTGCTGTTTATATTTAAAGTTCACTCTGCAGAGGGGTTTTTGTATTGGATGTTCTGGCTCTACTGGCTGTCATGAAAATATTAGGTCACACTGCCACTTAATCCTTGGTCAAGGATTCTGACTCTGATGATATATAATCTGAAAATAAATGCATTTAACTTATCAAAGACCAGATTTATTTAACAACACAATATTTTGGTAGTTGTCATAAATTCTTTTTTTTTAAGTATGTTTGGTTAGTTTTGCAAGAATTATTACTTTAGTATTGTTCATCTAATTTTTTAAGCCATATTCACAGTAATAGAATCTGTCATACAGTGGTAGCTAAGGTGATACTCTTCTTGCCTTTTTAATTATTAGAGGTCTTTTAAGTTGTGCTGAGACAGACTACAAGGGTATTCAGTGCAGAACATTACAAGATGGAAAGGTACAGAATCAAAGACTTGCCTGCAGGCACCAAGGCCCCTTGTTGCAGTTCTTTTTACTTGCACAATTAGAATACTTGTTTGAGCCTGATAAGATTTCGGTGTATATCACGGTATTTCTATTTTATATTTATATCCTGTGACAGCACTACTCATATGGAATGCACAGGGCTAATTGGTTCATGTCCTAATATGAATAAGTTTGTTGATGTCTCGTGATAAACTGTAGTGCATTAAAATTCTTCCCTTATATAGGGTTCTAATTATAGTAATGAGAGAGGACATTGCCAGAATCTTTTGACATAGAAAGCATCTTATTTTCTTTAAGTGCCCTTTAAGGAAAGAAAGCATTATTTTAAGGTGGAAAACGATGAAACAGATAAAGAAAACTTTGAACAGATTCACATGAAGTTTAGATTTTCTCACCTTCTGTAAAACACTACATCTGCATATAATACAATAAGACTTTTTCTATATTTAATATTTATTTCTATATTTAATAGTTTTCAGTTATTTGAAAATGCAGGTTCTACTAGAACTTTGAAAAAAGAATAAGTTTCTGTTTAAAGAATTCTATCAAAGCTAAAAAGAAAAGAAACTAGAGAAGCAATATAATACTAGTATGTGGTGTAGTTAGTTGTGGCAGGTCTTTAATTGTCATGGACAAGATGACAGAACCGACTTTTATCAGTTTTCTGGGCTATTTATATACAAAATTGTGACCCTTGAGCTTGTTTAAAAAAAAAAAATCATTAATGAATTCTTAAATTTTAGGAAGAAATAATATCCTAAAGCAATTTTGACCAAAGTCAGTGATGCATAAGTGAACTGTATCTACCAAAAAGAAAGCTGAGAAATCCTTTTAGGAGAGGAAACACCACAGTAATGTGGAACAAGCTGTGAAGGTACCTGTTTTTTGCTTCTCTGTTTGCAGAGAAGGTGGGATTTTTGCTAAAAAAAAAAAAAGGTTCAGAAAGTAATTACAAGTTGAAAAATGTTAAGGAAGCTTACTGTTGCAATGTGATAGTTGCCTAAAAAACTTATATTTCCAGGTAATGAATTTATGCATGTGGGCCTAGGATTTTTTGAAATATGTAGTACAAGCAACATATGAACATTAGAGGACGTGTAGTAAAGATTCCTGAAGATGGCTGCAAAGGTTTTTAATTCTGCTTAAGTAGCTCACATGTACAACATGTATCTTTCTATTAAAAAGCAGCAGACAAGGATAACATGAAAAAAAGCATTTTTCTTTGAACCTCAGAGACTGGGATGCAGAAATGAAAGCAATGTTGTCAGGACGAATAGGATGATGCTGGGGGAAGGGAGGATGCGAATTCCACTATCTTTTTTTGTGACACACAGCTTCAGGGGGAAACAAACTCCTGAAAAACAGATTCTACTGTGGAAGAAAGCAGAGGTGTGAACAAAAGTGAACTGAAAGAACTGTGAAAAACTATGGAGGAACCAGACACCAAGAAGTTTTAACTCCTGCAGATTTCAGAGATATGATCTTTTACTGAGATATAATCTTCATTACCTAAGGGGAGGATCTGAAAGCAATGCCACACACAGCGTAAATGTTTCAGAGTCTTTTGAGCTCTCTTTTAGACACTTTTACAAAGAAAACTTTGATGGGCTCTTGATGTCCTAGCCAAAGTTGTTACCACAACCACTGAAATAACAAAACCCATTTTATAATCTATAGTTTACAGAGATAAAAGCCATACAGTTTTCTACAGGAATGTATTTGCACCTATACTTACTTCTCAGATAATTCTTGTGCTTCTTAGATGTGATCCAGCAAGACAACCAACAAAATAATTATAAGAATGCTGGTGCCTGCATAAATTCCTATTTACTTAGAAGTCAGCAGGCAACCTCCAAATTCAAATTTACACATCCCTGAACACATGATGTGTGTTGAGGGATCAGAATCAAATCAAAGCTCTAAGTCGCAGTATCAGAAATGGCTAAACAAGACAAGGCTGTTTATCCACCAAAGTTAGAAAGAATGCATGTTAATAATCCAAAACTGAAAGAAACACTAAACCCCCCAGATTTTATTTTTGGGGAAAAAGAAGTTTTAGATAATGTTATATTCTTTGCTGATGGAAATCTACTTATTCTATAATTATGATGCTTGTATAGTGCTGTTTTATACTTCTACAGTTGTCTTTTTAATGGGCTTTAAATGAATAAAATAGGCTGTGCCACTACAGTACAGTGAAAGCTTCTTAAACCATTATAGTCCTTAGAGAAATCTGATAGAAAAAGTGGTTATGCAATTTCTGTTTTATTTACAGTACAATTAAAGCAATTATTGCACTTGTTCCAGTTGTATACCTTTTATAATTCCATAACTGAAGTGAGATTTTGGATAAATAATAGCTATCCAGTGAAATGACTGGAGATGTTATTTACTTTTAACAGCTATTGTTAACCTTATAATTCACAAAAGAAACAAACCCACAAATTAGCTTGCAAAGGACATCAGTAAAGATTCTAAATAAATAATATGGCCAGGTACAGGCTCAGTGGGTATTTCCTTCATATAGTACTATTAAGACAAGTTTTCAAATGCATATGCAAAAGACTTAATTTTTAAAATATTAGTTATACAAATAATACCTGTTCTTAATTTTTAAATTGAATAGATAACTTCTTCCTTGATGCATTTCTTTGTATGTGTTTTTAATGACAAAAAAAACACTTTTGTATGTACTTGTGTCATAAAAACAATTTTTGTCTTCCATTTTCCATCTTGCATCTTTTGCCTTTTCTGAAATTACTTTATCACTGTAACTAACACAGAGCTGATTTTATTTTGGTTGAGTAAACATGTCCTTAGCATGAAACATATCCCTATATGATCGTGGTGAAATTACTCATATTTTTAGAGATAAACCAAGATATGAAGGTTTTCTACTGTCTGGCAATAACTTGCTGTCCACAGTTCATGATTCTAAGAGTTATCAAACTAGAATAAAGAAAAAGTTGCTGTATTTCCATAGCCCTGTTGATACAGCTCTGGTAGAACACTATACTCCAAAAAGCTTAAAATTACACCTGACAAATGAAACAAAGGGAGACATTTTATAGAGGATCCTTTATAGTATTGAACTGAACTTTCCTAAAAATGAAAATGCCTGCTCTTCTTTGGGTTGCAGAAAGGCAAAAAAAATGTAAACAGAAAAGAACTCATCAGGGTTTTTTTCACTTTCCCTATGGAAATTATTTCTTATGCTAAAATGTCATTGTTTCTCCAAATACTTGTTAAAATCTTTGACTGTAACATCTGATGAGACTAGAAATAGAATATTCACCATATTGTCTCCCTTCAAAACAAATGTAGCCATTAAAATTTAATAGACAAAATGTTTGTTTGGTTTTTATAAATTTTAGGAGATAAGCGTAACTGCTTTTATTTTGAACAGGTACTCTTGAAGAATCAAAAAAGAGATTTCTTAATTTGAATGTGTGAATCAAAAACATAAGAACATAATAACCTTGAAATATTTTTAAAATTAATTTTATGTTTTTTTCTCTTCATTTACTAATTAGCATAAGTATAATAAGCAAGAATGTAATGACATATTTATAACCTACCTCTTTTTTCATAGCCATCAACCTAGATAGGGTTACACCAGTACAATCAGTAAAATCAAACCTAGGATTTCAGTTGCATATGGCAGGACTTTTGGAATTATATTTCTGACACTACTGTAGCACTAAGTACACCCAGACACTTGGTTTCGGTTTGTGCAAATGCCAAGATGTCCCTGTTGAATTTTTTTCCCTCTGTTGTTATGGTTTTCCAAGAAAGATTTACCTTGTCAGGACAGAGGGACAACAAAAATACCGCAAAATACTGCACAAGTGCAGCTCCTACCAAAACACATGGATCTCCAAATATGAACAATTTTAGGCAACTATTTAATAAATTCTGAAGAAACACATAAAAATTCCAATTATCTTATTTAAATATCCATCTGGATATATAGTAGTATCATTGCCATCTGAAAGGTAAATTGATTCCACACATCAGCATTAAAACTATTCTGTACATTTTCTGGCTGAGCACATATTTGACATGGCACCCTCTAGATCTCCTTATGTGTGGTCTCTTCATGTGCCCTTTTTTCCACCTTTCTAAAATCTTAACACTACTTATGTTTCAGAAATATTTTTTTGTTTCTCCTCTCAGATAAAAATTGCCTCTGTGGCCAGGAACAACCCAGAATCTATTTAGTCTATAAAACTTTTCCTAAAGTGTCTCTTCAGTTCCACAGGGGTGGTAATGTTTTCACGTACTACCCACTCCAGTATTCCAACCTGAAATTTCATTTGTACCACGAGAAGCTTTAAATGCCCACCAAGTTAACCTACTACATACCCTTAAATTTCATCGTATCATAGGGGCATCAATATGCAAGATTACTTCCTAATAAGTAGCTTTCTCTGATTATTCAAGAGGGGAAAGCATGAAATATGATTTCGATAGTGACAGCTGTAGAAAAATCAGAGAAAGAGAAAAATCAGCACTGCAGAAATGAATCACAATAATTCATTACAATATAACATCTCCTGCAAAAGTCTTCTCAGGGAGGTTGATCATGAATCCTATTTCCAAGAATGAAAGAGCTGTGGGGTGAGGACATTGCAACAGTCTCCTATAATATGCTCCCAGTCATCTGCAAGTTATAGAAGGTTTCTTCAACCATACAGAATTTGAGTATCTAAAACAATCCATGGCAAGAAGCTGCACATAATATAGAATTAATCTGCTCTATTATACTAGTAAGAGGTACTATGCTTTTTTAATTTGCATTTGTATCTGGGAAAAACTTCAGTTTTGGAGAACTGTAGACATGTATACAGGTATTTATAAACTGCAAATAGCATACTGGACCAGGCTGATGCAGGTAGTCCCTACTCACACAGACATTTCAGTTCAGATTAACATGCCTTAAATTAACCTTAGGAAACCTATTTCGTAAGCCATTAGGAAAGAAAATACTTTCTACTTCACCTCCAACCTTTATTCTTCCACATACTATAAAGTCAAAAATAAAAGAATAGCAGAACTATTCAGCCAGCTATCGCCTTGTTGCCTGTTGGATTTTTTTAACCTCAACAACTTCTGAAGACTAGCAAGTGAGAATCGCCAGATATTTTCATAATGAAACATATAAAAAGCAAAAAAAATCCAGACTCTCTGAACTCTTCTTGCCCTTTTCTTTTGCACTATATAAGATTTTTGCTGATTTAGTTCCTCTTGGAAATACGATATTCTATTTAATGCCATATTAAATGCATATTAAAGTTCATTCTGCTTGACCACAGGTTGAATAATGAAAACAGTTCATGCACAGCAGAGATAACGTTCTATGCAGAAAAATATAAACCTTTAATGCCCCACTCATCCAAATAAAAGCAAAGAGCAGAGTCTTTGAATAAAACTGAATTTTTCAATTCCTGGAAAAGCCAAAAGACATATACTAGAAACTACTTGAGAACCCATTCTTGGATTTTAGATAGTACTATCTTTCTTCTTAAGTAGTGGAGAGAAATGTTGGCAGAGGATACTACCAGATGGTACAGAAGTTGGGATTAAATACTGCAATATCCCATTTGGACACTATTCAAGAATGAATGCTTTCACACAAGAAATGACTTGGTAAGCCAGGACTTCTCAGGTTGGAAAAGAGATGACTGAGTGGGAATGTGATAGAAGTTCAAAGGTATGAAGAGAAATTAATAATCAAATTTCTTTTCTAAAAAGTAATATAAAAATTAAAAAAAAACACAAAACAACAACAAAACCCCCAACCTAAACTAAAACCAATCCAAACCAACACAAACAAACAAAAAACCAAAAAAAAGAGGGTATCAAATGAAGCTGGCAGGCACTGTGTTTAAAATTAAAAATTAACAGTTTGGTTAGGCTTACTGAATGCAAGACAGGCACATTTAGCTCTGGAAGTCTGGAAAGATGTAAATTCTGTCATGGTTCAATGTTAGAAAAAGAATAGATGTTTTGGAAAATAAGGTACTTAGGGGAACATCAACAAAATCACCTCAAATGAATATACTAGAATCATGCTCAGAAATGCCATATTGAACTGTGTTCTGTGCAGCTCTAGAAAGCTATTTTATGTTTGAATTACTAATGTCAAGCAGTATTTTGTGTCATAGTTCTATATCTTTAAATTTTTTAATACTATTGTTGATTTTGACTGCTCAGATTAAATTAGGCTCAAATCAAAAGTGGTATGCACCTAATCAATGTATGATCTGCAACCAGTATTCACCATTTGCAAGGAAAATGTTCACACTATACATACTGACCTTATTTATCATTGAAGTAAAGGCTTTTCATAATAATTTATTACATCAGTTCTTCAAAGACATTAAGTATTTTTTCCATTCTCACATTATATGTTTTTTAAAGTTAGTTTGCCCATTTTTGCATTGTCAATACTTTTGCTTTATCTGAATTATTCAGTACTCTTACCCTGAATAATCATGAATTGATTAAACTCTTCTGCAACATATATCTAAACATTAGAATCCTGAAAATAATAATGGTGCTCTTCTGTCATGTTTAGAAAGAAATGTAGGCACTTCTAGTCACCTTTGAAAACCACATTTTGAAGAAATTGTACAGCTGCAAATTCTTATTTGCTACAAATTTGAGATGTGTTTTGAGTAGGTTTGAGTCCTGAATTTTGTTTGACTTTGCATTAATTTATTTGCTTAAGTCACAAATTAAACTTATTTGAAAAACCTATGAATAAGACCACTTTCACTAGCAGTTCTGTGATGTCAGTGATGGAGGTAAAACTATAGTTTACTTCCCTGTTGTCTTTACTCTCTGAACTGGCAAGTCAGTAAGACTAAGATTTTCCACAAATACAGGAATGCAATTCCATTTCATTAATAGCACTCAACTGCCCCTTGCTGAGAAACATACCAGCAAATTCTAAAAACTCTATTGGTTAATTTTTGTGACAGAACAGAATTTGGCCAGGTGTTGAATAAAATTTTGTCTTTGGGCCATGAGACAAATGTATGTCTCTTTCTATGGAATTCCACTGATGTGTTTCTAAAGCTGCTCAGTTTTCACTGAAGCTTACAAGGTGCAGATGAAAATGAAGATAAATTCATCCTAGAAACTCTCATGAAATAAGTTCTGAGATAAAGGAAAAGTATTTATTAAATAACTAATAAGTAACTATGAACTAAAACTCTAAAACTGTTACCTATACTTAATGAAATATTTATTCAATATAATCATAGACAAATTTACATGGGAACATATTTCCTACCACATGTGCAAGTGTTTAATTTAGTGTACTTTGTTGTGACCTATGGCAATGCTGAAGCAGCTTAACATTATGAAAACTGATTTATTTCAGGATCGGACAATTTATCTACCTATGGTAGGTAAAAGTACTTGCCCTTAGCTATTACTTAACCTGACCACAGGGCTTTCTGGAAACAGTAAACGCTTTATAAGTGTCAGCTCATAGCTAAATCAATGTTTATGCATTGATACCTTTGAATAGCAAACACTTGCTGCCTGCAAGCTAAACAATGTTTTTATCTGTTTGCCTATTTCTAGTCCTTCAAGCACAGCACAGGGTGTTGCAAATCGCATTTAGTAACAATTATCTGCTGGAATTTCATGAAGAGGAAAGTAGCATGATTAATGAAAAGTGACACACAGAGATTGCTTTGCTATGCCAGTCTCCTTGGTGAATGGGCAGCTCTGCTGAACTGAAGCCTGACCTTTGTTACTTTTAACGAGGTCATCGTGAATGCTAAATGCTTGAAAGATTAGCCACTACAAATGTTCCAGTATTACTTAATGATGCTGCCACTAATGAACTGCAGGTAGCCAGTTAAATATAATGATACAGTTTTCACCTTTGAAACGAAGGTTGAAAACACCCCTCCCCCCACAACCTCTGGAAAAAAAAGTTTTCGGTCAAGGTGTTTAAAAAAAACCCTCGGAACTCCTATTAGAGCATATTTTCTTCACACATGGGTAATTAAGAGTCTAAATGTGAATAAGCGAGAGTCCAGATTTTAAAGAATTTTGTACCCAACTGACTACTGGATAATTGCTCGGTGTCTTAATGTTTACATCTCATTTATATCTCAAAACATCAGAGGGGCTCAATATCCTGTATTTTGCTGTAAAATTGTGAGGTGGTGTTATAAGCTCTGAAGTTTTCAGAATAACTTTATTGCCACTGAACTAGCATCAGACCACTTGTAGCAAAGTCATGTAAATGTGAGGTAAGCCTCAAGGTAAATACCTATAATGTGAAACCACTATCAGAGTTAAACATATTGTCTATTACAGTATTGGCTCATATTAGCTACTCATTATTGTAAGTAAAAATGACTAAGTGAAACTGAGAATGGAAGCTTGAAATCAGATCTTGAAGTTACATTTGACTGAAAACACATCAACACAGACATGAGGAAAAACAAAACAAAAAAAGGTTTCAAGAGTTTTCATAATTGCTTTCACACCCGCCAATGCATCTTTGTTCCCTGTGGGAAATATATTTGATCATTTAATCAGGCAGAGATACCATCACCTTTCTTAGACTGACAAAATAAGTCTCCTGCCATGAATTTTAATTAAATATGAACTGTGAAGATGTAGCACCAGAAATGGAGGAATGTAAAGTATCTGAATAGCTGTTTTCAACTGAACCCTGCTTGCTGTAAAGGTGCATAAAAGCTTTAGGGATTGTTCTATCAGAAACCATATAAATATATGCAGCAGAGAAGTTCAGCACATTGTACACAAAATGCAGGACAAAACTGAGTCCAAACAGTGTGTCCAGTAAAACTCCCTCCAACACAGAAACCCATCTTATCATTAAGGGATGTTAAGGTACAAATACCTTATTTGTACTGGTCCCTCCCTACTTTGCAAGAGAAAACAACCCTGCCATTGTCTGCAATATTTCCACAAAGTAGTGAAATGGGAGTAGGGGTGGCACAGATTTCAAGCCAATATTTACAGTAGCATTAATTAACTGGCATATGTGAAAGTCACAGACCTGAGACCGTATCACTGGTCCCACGCCAGACAGAGCTAAAGAACTTATTTCCATTAACTGCTACAACCACCTCAAAAGAGGTTGTGGCAAGGCAGGGGTTGGCATCTTCTCTGAGGCAACTAGTGATAGGACGAGGGGAAATGGTCTCAAGCTGTGCAAGGGATGGTTCAGACTGGATATTAGAAAAAATTTCTTCACTGAAACAGTGGTTAAGCATTGAGACGGACTGCCGAGCGAAGTGGTGAAGCCACTATGCCTGGAAGAATTTGAAAAATGAGTGGATATGGCACTTTGCAATGTGGTTTAGGCGGCATAGTGGTATTAGGCCAAATGCTGGACTTGATGATCTTGGATGTGTTTTACAATCTTAATGATTCTATGATTCCATTATTCAAGGACAAGAGATGGAGCTATTCAGAAGAGCAATTTTGTGCTATAAGGTCTAGCTTCTCTCTACTTTCAGCAGCAGAGAAAAGAACTGAAAGTAGATATTACGGTCTGTAGGTAGGAAGATCACATCGTAATTATCTTTCCTACCAGAAAGCAATGTAAGGCTTTGAACATGCTACATTCAGAGTTTGCTCTGCATCCATTCAGTATTTAGCGTTGCATTGACAGATATATCAAGAAAATATTACACAGAGTTAAAAAAAAGGCAAGAGAGAACACGCAGAATTAGAAACATTATGCATTGCAAGAGGGTAATTTTTTTTCCATGAGGTCTCAAAACTAGGATATTAAGTAACAAAATATTTAAGTAACAAAATTTTACTTTTACTTTTGTAGAGAAACTTTTATATCTTTTCATAAGCACTGAATTCACTGTAAATGTGAGAAAATATTCTTTTATGAACCTGTCAAATGGCTATATGGGACTTCTATTTAACAAAACATGTAAAATACAAAAGAGCAAACTTCTTACAAATCATTACAAAATGTCTGCAGAAACTCATTAGCAAAGGTTGCACATCAAGATTCCAAGGTTTTTGCTATTTTACTAGATAAAAGTAGATCTACTCTATAAAATTCCATCTAGAGTTATTTGTCTTGTAGGAAAAAAAAAAGATTCACCCAAACCTTGATGGGTGCAGGGTTTAGAGAAGTAAGAAAGGATGAAATCCTTGCATTTCCCACCTAAAAGCAGACAGGAACACAGATTGCAGAAAAGTAGGCAGAGTCTGTTTTTATGTTTTCCCACACCAGCACAGGAGAACTGCTACATGGGGTTCTCATAATTTGCTGTTCTAGAGGCCTGCAGCAATTCATTCAAGTTTCAGGGAAAGTTTTGGTCTTTGAATTGTAATTCAAATGGAGAGAAACAGTTCTTGGTGCTCTTATCTCTTGAAGTCCTTTATGTTCAGAATGTGCCTAAAATTAAAGTTATAAAACTGTGGAGTTCGAGCTCTCTGACTTTTTGAACTTTAGTTTCTGAATGTACATCTAGGTTCTCTCTTTTCTAATAACTCAAGTCTATGTTTACTTGCAAAAAAAGTCACAACACATCCATGGTTTATTTCATTCTTACATGTATTAGCATTTTGTATCACACAGGAAAAATTATTGAATTTCTTCTCTTTTAATTTAAAACCTACTAAAAAAAGCCCCAAAAACAGATTAATAGAAATATCAATAATGAGAGAACAACTACACGTTATTGTAGTTTGCTGTTACTTTTAGCTAATAACCATTATACATTTTAAGTAAAAAATTGATAAATGGTATCTTTTATCCTAAATATGCCTTTTAAAATGTATGAGAATGTTTTAAAGCAAACTATAATGGTAACAGCTTTGAAAGTTTAACATTACTGATCATTACTGGAAGTCTATTTTGAAATACCTTTTTTGCTTACTGAAATGCTGCAGTGGAAAAGCGTGATCTATAATAAAAACTAACTGTGTATAACAAACATTTATTCAACAATTACTCTTTTTGGGGACTGCCTGAATACTTTTGTTTGAGAAAATTTTACATTGTTGATTACAACTGTGATATCTTACCTCTTAATACATTTTACAATTTGCACATAACGGTTCCAAAGGAACTTGTAGATGACAGTAAATCATAAAATTCATTTTGCTTTGCATCAGTTCATTCATCCATGTTCCAACTAATCACCTCATTTCAAAATTCAATAAGCCTAAATACCTGGATTTATGATGCTTTGTCAAAATTAACAAGGGAATATCAACAATGTAGAATTAGAAGTCTATTGCAACTTAAAGACAAGCACCTAGTTGAAAACAATTAAAAAGACTCCGCAGCAATAATTACATCCACAGTGTATGCAAATAAAATAAATTAAAACTGATTTTATTTCTGCTTTGGGAGATTGCAGGAAACACTAAAAAGCTTTAATTTAGTCACTTAAAACAATGAAGTTGTTTTGAAGTAAAATTTTCAAGAGAATGAATTGAGCTTCGAGTACTAAATACGTTGAATTGCACATAAAATGTGCATGTAAAAGTATTTTTTAAAGTAGACTGTTCCTCTGTCTTATTCCATAGCTACAATGGATCAAAAGGTTTTTATTCTGATAGACAACATTTTTCTTAAAAGTTATTTTCAGTAACAATATATCTAAGGAAACCAATCATCCTAAAATTATATCAAAAAGTAAAAATAAAAGTGCAACTAATACTTTTAAAAGATATTAACAGTAGCATTTATGAAACACATTATCTTTATTAAGACTCAGCAGTCTAGAATCCACTGTTTATACATGAATTATCTGCCTCATAAGTATTGGTGTTTATTTAAGACACCACTGTAGGCATTCTACACCTCAGAAGTTCTAAGAAGATCTGGAGACTTGCATTTATGTTTATACTAAAAAGTAACTTCAGTTTTATTTGTGGAAATAATTGTACCAAAGCCAAATATTTTCTTCAATAATTTTGCATCTGTTTTTCAGATTCTATGTTGCAATGATTGGATTTAGGATGTTCTATATCCTATTGGGAAAACTGCAGGGAAGGAAGAGAAATGTGTTATTAAGAGCGTATAGGATAGTGTATAGTGTAAGGAATAAGCAGAATTAAAAAGAATGAGCAGGTGATATAATTTATTTTGAAAAGGTTTAAAAACTACAGAATTGCTACAGTTAAACAGAAGGTCTACTGTCTTCTGTTTCTTCTTTGATTAAGTTTATTTGTAAAACACCTAGTGGTAAAAAGACACTATGCTATGCTGAATATTTTATATCTTATTCCTATAACTCTCAATCCACAAAAGGCTGGTTCTTTATATAGCACATGAATCACAAGATTTAGTAACTTTTTGGTGACTCATGTTAGTGCTGTTCTATGATTTATTGGCAAATTATTTCCTTTCTCTTTCAAAGGTATTTTGTCTTTTTCTGATTAATTTCTCTGAATCTGAATGAGCAATAATTTTTTAAATGAGTATGTATATAGCCAAATATACCCATACATGCTATCAAAGTATTCTTAGAAATACAATTAGCAGTTTAAAACCTTGCATACGGTTAGATCACAACTTCCTGTTTCCCTCACTGGATGTGATTTTTTTCTTATCAGCTATAAGCAATGCCATTTTTTTCTAATACCCTGTTCAATCTCCATCTAACCAACTGTATCCTAATCTGATTTTTTTACCCTCTGAATATGAACAATGAAGATATCAAAGTACTCTAATGTGATCTATCAGACACTTCAATACTGCTTTTGAGAGTATCTGGTAAAATGTCTCAGTGCATAAGGTACTAGTGTTAATCATCAAATTTCAGATTCTGATATCAGATGACATTTTTATCAGGTTATTGTACATCACAGCAAGCTTCTAGCCTTGCTGTGCCAATACAGACATTTGGGAAAACACCAGATATTGTAATTATGATGCATATTTGAATAATAAAGTTTTACCTCTTACTCATATTCAAATCCTCTTTAGTTTATAATACTGATCATTGCAAAAAGGTCACTCAAAATAATACAGAGTTTTTAGTGCAAAAAAATATTTGCAAAAATCCAGGTTGTTTTCTGTACATAAGCAGACATAGACAAGAAATGGAGACACCTTTTGATACTTTTAAAATCAAACCTTCTGTCCTATGTTTTGAAGGAAAGAAACACATATATTTTGATCTTCATGATCATTCTTGATGATCAAAAATATAATCTATATTCCCTTGATGCAATGGGGTGAAAATTGGTATTTAAGCAATGGAAATAGCGAAATGACTGGTCAATAATTCCATATTATCTTGAAAAGACAATATCATTTTTTCCATAATTTAATTCATATCAACCCCAAATATAGTTTCTAAAAGCATAATCATGAACATTCTCAAAACCACTGTACCCTGCCCATGTCTTCAGGAATGAGTATAATACTATTATAAATAATAATTATAAAAAAAAATCCGAAGTCCTAAATTCCAAATAGGTATGCCAAAAGTTCTGTCTCCTACTATAACAGACTTATATACTTTGTCTTTAAACTGAAGGACTGAGGTTGGTGATCTGATTGAGGTGTGCTTATTTCTGGTGGTGAAGCAATGACATTAAAACCATAACTTGACTTGTAAATAACCTCTGGAGCAAAAAATGTGTTTTTTTCTTTAATAAAATTGGAACTGTTATACAATCATCAAGAGATGGTAAAGCTGGAAAACCTTTAATTCTACATGAACCTCTCAGTGCATTCTCAGTGCAAATTTCAGTTTCTGAGCATAATGTTAGGACATTTTATACTAGAAAATGCATGTAATTAAGAAAAGGCTAGCAACATAAACAATGTGTGCACAGGAATGGCAGCATTCTTACTTTATTGTTCAAAGGCAGCTTGCTCTACCACACAGCTGGACTTACTCTACTATGATTGTTGAGCTATTGATGGAGAGAGGCCAAGAAGGATTCAGGGCTGTGAAAAGGAGAAGTGGCTTGGAAACAGAAAAGATAATCCTTGTGTTTTTCAAAAACTGTCCAGCAACTTCGTTCTCCTGTGATCTCCCGCTCAGTGGCTGATGACATGCTTTTAAATCCCGAGTGCTGCAGTTTCTCCTGACTGCACACATGCACACATTGTCACAGGTCCCTCCTTCAGAAAAAGAAGTGTTATCCTATTGTTCATTTTACAACAGGAAATGTTGAAGTCAAGATGCTCAGTGGACCAGGGTGACATTTATGGGTCAAGATGCACATTCAAATGCAGGCTGATTTTCACAGCAGGGATGTGAGACACAATGACACCTATAAGCAATCCCCTAAGCACTGGTTCTGAACAAGCACTTTTTTCCTTTTTTTTTTTTTTTTAGTTTGCCACTGGATACATCATATCAGTTGGTTTCTCTGAGGAGAAAATAATTTCACTTTGGAGGATTTCAGTAACACGAAAACAGAAAAGAAGGTTTTAGATTTCTATCATCCACTTGAAAAAATTGAAACTGAAATTTTGTTTGCACTGCTGAGACAAACTGCACAGAAGAGTCGGACACTTTGTGACCCAGCTTGTGAGTTCTCTGTCGTTTCTCTGTTTAGTCTGTATCTTGTTGCTTGGTCCTTTCCACAGGATGAATTTAACTGATCACTTCATGTTTGTATAACAGATGGACTACTGGTGACACTCTTGGTAAAAGTCTTGGGCCTTACCTAGTACAGCTGTTCTGAAATCAAGGGGCTGGAAGACAGGGACAAACAGTAACCTTGAAGAATTTTATTTTTTTTTAAGTTCAAAGATTTCTGTGGGAATTTTAAGAAAAGATTAAAATCTTGGTAGTGAAGGAGAAAACGGTCTCTTCTTTCACTTTCGATAAATTGTTTGGATGGGATGTTTTCTCTATTAAAAAGTGGTGTATTGAACAAACATTAATTTATAATCATATAAAATAAGTTATTAGCAGGTGGAACTGATTAATTTTATTATAACTGAAAGCTGATTTAGAAAATTCTTATATCTTTATCCTATTGGAAACATAACTTGTATTTAACTCATCTCACATTAGGACTAGTGTCCCTCAAACCAATTTTGGAATCAAAGGCTTTCATGTGCCTAACTAAGGAACCTACTTGTCACTTTTCAGAAGTTCCATAAGAAATGAGTAGCTTGATTTTCTCACTGGCTTTCTATAAATGCTGGACACTTTCAACAACTGCCAGATGCTTAAAACTTTTCCAAAATTTATAATTTTTACCCTATAAGCTATACAATAAATAAAAAACCTTTATGAATTTTACTTTTATATTAAATTAATATCTTCTTTTTTCCTACTACATATTATTTTTTAATTCGCATATATTGGGCTTCTTTTTTTGCTGATAAACAAGCATGAGGCTGAGCAGCTTATTTTCTGTTTTCTAATACTTAATAGCTTTTGATAATATGATGTTTTCTATAGCTTTTCTTATTTGATTTTCTAAAATCTTATTTTGATTTTTTCTTTGAAAATATCAAAATCTATGCAAGTAATCATTCTGCGATAACTGTACATTTTGTCATCAGTACTGAAACCATATCTGGTTTCAAGAGTCCACTAATCAAGGACTATGCAGGGAAATAAACCTCATTTTTATGAGTAACTGAATGTGGAACATGGTAGCATTTTCTAAAAGACATGAATGTAATCCTTATTACTTTCAGGAAAAACAATGTAGGAAAGAAAAAAATTACAAACTTCATCTAAAAACTCAAAACTCACAGAAAATATGATTTATAACTGTGTGGCAAGGATACTACTCAATACTAGTTCTACATGCTTATTATTTTTCCTCATGACATAGAGATGTTAATTAATAAGAAACTCAAAAGAGGATTTCATCTTGAGTGTGTGATATAATTATTTTCCCTTCAGAAAGCTTACAGAATGTGCCAGCTCTCTTTTTAGAAAAATTTCACCAGGAAATAAAGGATAATTATGTTGGTGGTATACTTCTTTTTCTTTTAGGTCAAGAAAGATGTCATGTGGGAGGTATTGCCAAACAAATTGCATGATGAATTAGATGACGTAGTATGTATGAACTCTAAAGAATCTTCCACATTGTAAAAAGCCCATCACTGCTTTAATTATATGGTAAACTGGAAAGAGGGAGAAAAAAAATTCTTTGTACACACACTTACTTCAGTAAAAATGCATCCAGTGGGGCACTGTCAAGTTCATGGACTTCATGGGAACACTTTTGGCAGTACAATGCTGGTCATTTGGAGCTGGGCTGCCAACATTTCTGCGTAAGCTTATTGGTATTTGAGTCATTTCACCACTTGGCATCAACTAAGTTCAAACGCCTGTTTCTAACAGTAGACTTTATTGTACTGGTGCTGCACAGAATAGCAAAACTAATTCACCCTCATGCAGCAAAGGGCAGAGTGACTCAGAAGAATATGCAAAGTGATTCTACTTGGTTGATTTTCATTTGTCTCCAAAACAAAAACTCTCAATGACTAAAATGTCATGACAAGTCAGACAAATGGTAGCAAGTCCCTTGAAACTATATTTTAAAAGTTAAACCTCATCTGAGAAAGGCCCACTAACAGATGGGGAAATGTTTACAGGATTTGGATTGTGCTTTATATGATGTGTTCAACTTAAAAAAAAAAACTAAAAAAAAAAAAATTCTGTAGAAAAAAACTGAATTTATAAAAAAATAGTGCACTTTTAAAAAGGATTAAATTAATGTAGATAGTATGGTCATAATGAGCTAAAACCATCCTCCTCATAGATATATGTTATCTCTCATACACTGATATTGAAGGGTCAACTTTCACAATTTTGTGAACATCAACATTTGTTTCATTCACTTTTTTGTTTGTTTGCTTGTTTGGTTTTTTGTAATAGTGGATGTGTTTTATTATAAAGTATTAATCTTTTTCATAGAGTTTGAAAGTGAACAGACTTGTTTGGTATACTTTCTGACATAGAAAATGATTTTCCAAACTTGCCATTAGTTGTCTTTTGTTGTACTGTTTGTATCTGGTCTGCTGGGATGCTAACAGAATTATGTCTATGAGAGATAATAATTGGAACAAGTTTCGGTTTTAGTAAATACATTTATATGCTACCTTTTTCCTGTAGTCTGAAAATTCCAAAGAGTATGTCTTGGTAGCATCTTTACTTGTAGGGAGTGACAGATTAGAGAGAAGTTCAGGGAGAACCAAGTCTGTAAGATTACACCATTACAGAATAGACTGCATTGGACTAGCTCATCTACCTGTTTTTGTCTCCTTTAAGCCAAAATTCTTCCGACAGGATATGGCTTTTGTTTTCTAGCTTCTAAGACAGATTCAAAAAGCTCAGTACTGAGGGAATATTAGCCACTCTCTTGAACAAAGCGAGGATGAGGTAAGGAGAAACCTGAGAGCCACCTGAGGGTGGTGGAAATCAAGACAGACTTCCTTGACTGATCTGAGGCATGATGGGCATGTTTGTCATACAAGATCAGGATCCAAATCTTTTCCAGGAGATCTGTCAGAGAACGCAGCAAGATGGAAAGTGTCAGGAGGCAGAAGGAGCATGGCTGCATTCCCAAGACAGGTGGGTGCAATGTAGTCAGGCCATCACCTCACCCAACAGCATGGTCCCACAGCTGGAGACAGGTGGTGAGGGCACTTAGTTGTTGGCTGCAGAGCCAGAAAGCATTGGCCAGGGGAGAACAATAAGCCATGTCCAAGACTGGTGTAGGAAATCAAAGTACCTGGGGACATGATGAGGGGTAAGGATGCTCTGGGGCAGGAATAAGGGCCCTGGCTGGGCCAAAATGGCATCCTGTGCCTATGAACAGGGACAGTAAGGCTGGGTTGGTACCTGCAGACCTCTGACAGAAAGTTGTTTTTAAAAGTTAAAAAAGAGTTAGAGTGCAATTTGATTCAACTTCTTTGTTACAGGAGTAACCCAAAAGACAGGGTATCTTAATCCAACACTTTCCTCTCCTAAGATTAGCAGAACAAGAACAAAAGCAATACCTCCTTCTCCTGGCAAAGTAAGGGCTACGACTGTGCGAGTGAGCTTCTGAGGCACTAGCGTTCAATAAGAAGAAATCAGCAGATTTCCAGTTCTGTATATTCCTTTCCATTTTTTTTTTTAGTGGATTTGCTTTTTTTGTTTTTTTTTTTTTTTTAAATGAAGAATTTTAAAACGATACTTAAGTGCCTAACAATTTCTGGTGTTCCCATATATATGTAGCAGAAAAGGGAAGAAAGTTGGTAAGTTTAGGCTCAGCAGTAGTCCTGAGGCAGAAGTAAACACTGAATCAAGCCCCAAACCTACAAGTAGAAAGAAATGAAAGTGAGAGAAAATGACTTTACCATTAGCAGATGAAGAATTTCAGAAGCAAGAGGTGTACAAAAAAGTTGAGGTGATCAGCAGGTTCCTATTCCACATTTTCTCTGTGATGGCTCCCTTCCTCATGTCCCATTAGAGCAGTAATGTTCTGGAAGAAAACAAATGGCAAACTGTGCTACTTCACAGTATGGTAATCTCTTGTGGGCATTGCTAACAAACAGGGTGGCCTAACTCCTGGCACCATATCTTGGTATCTTCTCTGTTAGATAGGGAAAGTCAAGACAAGAGCTCTGGGATAAATTTTTTTGTGAAAGGTCTGCCTTCCAAGAACTGCTGAGAAAGGACACTGGAGAGCTCAGAAATTTCATCTACACACAAAAAGTATTTGAACTCTAACAGGACTGTGGCTACTTAATCTAAGGCTTATAGGGAATTTACAAAGAGCACATTCCCTTTAGGACATGCCTGTAATTCCCATTATCATCAATGGGGGTTATAAGCAAGTCATAACAAAGAATAAACCCTTGTGTGTTAGTGCTGCCCCTGTTTAACAGTGTCTAAATCAATACCAATGATTTGACAGTTTTACTTTAAATATATTCTGACTCATTTGAAATTCACTTTGCACTTAACTAATGAAAGAGTACATTTTAATCCTCCTAACGAAAGGATATAGAACTGCCATTGGAGCCCGAGCCAAAACTCACAAAGTCAACAGGAAACTTTCACTCAACTTAGAAAAGTTTGTATTAGTCCCTTAAGAGATAGCACACAGTTCATCATCACTAAAAAGATTGCAATGCTATTCTGATGCTTAACCATGTAAAACAGAGCTGCTGCTTTAAAAGGAAAGCTTCTATATATACTGTGTTCTAGACTTCAGAAAACATAGCTAACAATACACAAAACAGAGGAGTTTAAAAATACAGCATAAATGTGTGGGAGAGAAAAGATGCTAAAGCGACGTAAAAATGTTACTATCTGATGTCCTTTCTCAACATGTTTCTCCCAACACAATCCCTACAATATTTCTAAAAGAAGTGTAGTAAGCACCAGGCTGAAATAGAAAAATCAGACCATGGAGTAGACAACCATGTATAAAGACCTTTGTATAGGGAATGTGGAATTTTATTGCTGATATAAGCCATTTTTCAAACTGTCCTGGAAAAGATAGACATAGAGGAACATGTTCACACCCAAAATTAGAAAGGTATCACAGGTTTACAATATAAAGGTTCTTCTGCTGTCTCATGTGGAAATCACTGTCCTTCTGGATGTCAATAAATATAGCTATTACAGGCAGCACTGCTGCTAAAATATTCTTAGTAGATTCTTCCCAAGGACACATGAACACAGAACTCCCAAACAATTTCCTATCTGAGTTTAGTCATAGATGAAATTTCAGTGTAATATGAGTCAGGTTTCCATTAAACCTGCATAAAAATGTACACAAATTCTCTACAGATGTCTTTCTAACTAGACACCTTGACATCATCTGGAATACAAGTAGGATCTCTGAAGTTTCAGCAGTAATCAGACTTCTGTTCAAGCACTTATGTTTTCAATTGTTATTTAATCTTTCACACCAATTTTTAAAAGAAAATTATTATAACAATAAAGTTCACAGGCTGGAAAAGGGAAGTTAATACTGTTCTTTTGAAAAGCAGTTACCAATCTGTGCCTTCAAAATGCAGTGTTTGATTCAGTTTAATAATTGCTTCATTCCTTTAAAATTATTTTATTCTGAAAATTTCTTTTCATAGAGAACATCATCTACACATATTGGGAGATCACTGTCTATAAATTATGTACTACATAAATAGTAGTGTATAATAGCTCTACTTGAATAAATATGTATTATTTATAGTGTCACAGGTAAAGTACTAAAAGAAATTATATAGTCTGCCAAGAATCTTATTGCAAAAATAGCTTGTCTTAAATGCTGAACATATGTAGTATTGGCTTTTTTTTTTTTCCTCTGCTACTTGGGTATTTTTAAGTGTAATAAAATATTTCAAAATAAACACAATGCTAGTACTTCTTATTCGCCCTAGGGCAGCTCTGGCATGAATCTCTCATTTATGTTCTTTGCTCTATTTATATTATACACAATGGAGTTAGTCCTGATCTCATTTATGTTACCTTTTAAACTGGTGGAACTTCCTGAGCACTGTAGAAGCTTCTCCTGATCTACACCAGATGACACACAGACAAATGAGGGGTAGCCTTTCTGTACTGGCCTCTGTGTTGTGTTCCTGTTTCTAAATCTGTGCTGAATGCTGAAGTAGCACTTGCAGTATTTAATGTTCTAAAAGGAACTCCAATCAATATCTTTGCCCTATATTTCTGCTGAAAATCATACTAGCACAGTAACAAAGCAAGGCATTTTCTCTAGCATTCCTGATATTTCACAGAAAGAAAATGTATCTTGATTAATTTATCTCTAATTACACAAATTCTTTATACTTTCAACAGTTGTCATTATTTGTGATAATAACAACAGGATCAATCAATTAAAAATGGGACTAGACTACCTGCTTCTTGTATTACATTATAGATCTCTTTCCTGTTCAGACGGATTAGGGTGTCAGTATCACTTTGTAGTTTGGGGCACTAATAATCTTGAACTATCAGGAAAGCAAACATGGCAACAATTTGGTTGCTTTCTTCTGTTGTTGCCACCATGCAGAAACTGAAAGATAAAACTTAGGCACATGCCCCCTAAGCCTCATGTAAGTATTTATGTATGTTTATTAAATATGCTTGCTCATTAATTAGAAATGTACTATCCTTCATTCATATAAGAAAGCTTTTGGCTTTCAACATATTTTATGGCTAAACCAATAGATTTATTATTATTATTATCAAACTACATTTCTTGTTTCTAACACCCTTAAACATTAAAGGGCTCAAAGTCTGTTATGGTAATCTACAGGCTTCTCTCCAAGTTTTCAGAACATCTCTGCAAGTGAGCAAAACAATGGAAATCATCCTGTGCAGAACTTGATGTGCACATCTGGAGGTCTCCAGATCTGCCACCTTCACTGTTCAGCCAATCTCTTACCTGGTATCTAAATTTAAAAATGAGCTATTGGTTCAAGGTACCTTATTCTGGATGCCAACTGCACCAGATATTTGCAGATATCTGGCAGTTTTACAGCTCAATTGTGGATTTGCTTTTTTTGTTTTTGAGAGCAGCATTTTCTGAAGCACATTTATAATTATACTGTTAGAAGACATCGTAACAAAAAGTCTCATGGGATGTAATGCATTAGTCAGTTCTTCAAAGTTGGTTACATAGGTAAGATCATTAAGATCTTCAGCAGTGTCCTGTGACAAGTGTAGGAAACACAACATTTTGCTGCATTTGTGTCAGTGAAATGAGGGTTTTGCTATACACTTACTTTCTGACTATTGAACCAAAAATTGAACCCTTATGCACAATCTCGGAAGAAAGTGAATGCAGAATACCCATATAACACCCACTATAACAAGAGCTTCAAAAATTAATAAAGTGAGAATCCAGTTTTCTTATTCTGGAATAATCTCCATTTTTGTAAGAGATAATAAATAGTAAAATGATTAAGTATGTAATATTGACTTTACTGTTGCTGAAAATTACTGCCTCTCTTCTGAAATTTCATGTAGTTGGTATGAAGATACCATCACATTTTAAACTTTAAACAGCATGAGGCACATGACAGACTTCTATCTGCTTTTGTAGAAAATGTTTTATGGGATTAAAATAATTCAGATCGGACTAGATCTATATACCATTCCTCTGAATAACACCAGCCCAACAATCTTCATGAGAGGAGGACATGGGTTTAAAATCTCTGAGGGGAGAAAAAAAAGGTAAATCTTATCCCTCCATCTTGGAGAGCACTGGTTTTGCTTCAGGGTTTTTCCATTTCTAGTAGAGCTTCCACATAAGCTGATGAGAAAATAGGACCAATCACATTGCAGCTAGCACAATCAAATCAATTAGTTACACTCCCTTTCAGAGGCCTACTGTTCTAAACCAAAGCTTTTTTCACTTGTGTTAGCAAACAGTTAAAACAAGGCTGTTTCATCTATGTGCGCTGCATATAAGAGAAGATCTTTGCTTGGATCTGTCTTCTATAGGTTGTCTGATAGCCCTATATTCCTTGTTTCATCTGGGATAGAGTTAGTTTTCTTCTTAGTAGCTAGTACAGTGATGTGGTTTGGGTTTAGAATGAAAATAATATTGATAACACACAGATGTTTTAGTTATTGCTAAGCAGCGTGTACAGTAAGCCATGGACTTTTCAGCTTCCCACCATACGTCCCCAACAAGGAGCCTGGGGGGTGTGGGGGCCACAAGAAGTGGGGAGGGGACACAACTGGGACAGCTGGGACCAAAAATGGCCAAAGGGTTATTCCATACAAAGGGATATTCCATGGCATCATGCTCAGTATATAACTAGGGGGAAAACTGCCTGGGAATCTCTGCTTAGGAACTGGCTGGGTGTTGGTCAGCAGGTGGTGAGCAATAGCAGTGTGTATTGGGCTTTTTTGTATATTCTAATTATTTTAACATCATTATTACTGTTATTATAATAATTATTATTATCCCTATTAAACTATCTTTATCTCAACCCATGAATTTTATTTTGTTGGTTTGGGTTTTTTTTTAATTTTCTCCCCCATCCCAGTTTGGGAGGGAGGGATTGAGTGAGCAGCTGTATGGTGCTTTCCTACCTGTCAGGTTAAAACAGAACACATGTGTTTAGCCAGCCCAAACAGAGACACTGGCCTATCTACCTTGATGAATTCCATACTGTCCACCTCCCAGCGAGGTCCAAAGTTTTTTATTCACTGACCCCATGACAGCCAATGCAAGGCCCTTTGTCTGACATGTTTGTGCATTCCTATGATCTCTTCTCTTTAACACCAGAAGCTCTCTTTGTCCCTCACTCCCTTGCTGTCTTTAGTGCTGCATACTCAATATCCATTCTTGCTCACCCGAGGGTTCCCTTTAGCCAGAAAGCAGAGAGCCCTGTGGTCTTCCCTTCCACATTACACCACACTCCTATCCTCATCCAGATTTTAATTTGACACTGTCCTGCTACCAACATTTTTTTTTATTTTCAGTGTGAAAAAATTCTGTTTCACTGCTATGCCGAAAAACCTTGAAAGAGTGCTACTGAGGGTCTTGATGCACTCACAAAACCTGAAGTGTTAAGAATACAGCTCTGCTATATAAGTAGCAGAGAATCGCAACCTGTGATATATTTTTCCCTCTTTTTCTAGTTTTATTTCTTTATTGAACCAGTAGAGTTGTGTTCACTGACACCAAGAACATTTCCTGGAGCAGATTTGATTCAGAAACACCCTTATAAAATACACACAAATATGTATAGTTCACCTGAGTATAAATACAGTCAAATATTTGAGTTGGAGAAAGACATACTCAAGAATCATTACACTGCTAGCCTCAGAATAAAAAGAAAGCTACAGGAGTAAGCAAACACCTTTCTTTGTTTCCTACTTCCTACAGATAAATCTATAGCTTACATAAGACAATTTATCTACATTTGTTTTCTTGTTCCCATGCTTTTCCAAGCTTGTAAACATACCAGAAAATGAATTCTATTGAACCTGATGTGAATATTAAAGGTGATATTTGGAAGTTTATTACACCTTTTACAAGGAAGGACTCAATAAAATGTAGCAGCTTTAAGCAGTGTTAGCTACACCGCATCATGCTGGCATCCTCTCCTGAGAGGAACCTGATTTCCCTGTCTTCATGATTCTCTATTACTGTCTTCCAAAACAATTATTTTTAAAAGTAGCAGGAACCCTGTTAACACAGTAGAGTTAATGTGTTTCCATAGAATCTTCTGTTAGACTGAGAAATTACCTCTTCTCTTTATTTGCCATTCTAATATTGTTAGCAAAGTCTCAGACAGTACAAATTTTCCCCGAAATTGTACCGAATAAATCCCATATGAATCTCCCAAGCCATGTTAGGTAATGGCTACACACTGCTATGAGCAATCTAAGAACTTTATTTGGCCTGAGTACAGCGTTTCAACAAGGATAAATATTTTGGAACTCAGGCTATTTCTAATGTAATTAATTGTTACGAATGTATAGTTGGTTCGGTGAATCTTACCGATTTCACTAAATCCCTAAGAATCAGAATTTGATCCTTTTTTCTGCTCCTTTTCTCCTCAGAAAACTCATGACAAAAACTCCAACAGATTAATATTTTCTGTCACAATATAAAAATAAAGACTCAAAAGCTGAAAATTCTACAAATCTCAATGCACACTGTTGTACAAAAACCTTAGGGTTTTAATAAGCAATCTTGTAATTTTTTCTCCTGACCAGTGAAGCCTAAGAACAGTAATTATTCTCTTTACCTGTACAGTCCTCTCTGCTATAAAATGCAGACTGACAGGGAACAACAGTATATTGGTTGTGTTAGTTGTCTTTTGTTTACTGTATCTGAGAAACACATACTAAATACTATGTTCCATTTAATTTGGTAAGAAGAAGAGGGAAAAGAAGTCTTTTAAAAAAGAATTTAAAATGCCTAATTGAAATTACTGTGTACAACCTCCTTTGCTGACATAAAGCTGCTAATTGTTCTATAGGCTGTGCAGTCTTTCAGTAACAGCAGAAAGTGACCTTTATGAAAGATTATCTGAATTAACAAAAATGTGGTTTGCAATTATGACATAATCACCCCTTACCACACAAGACATGCACTAAAATCTCGAATCAGTGTTTGCTGAGCTAAAAAGATGCCTGGTCTACAAAAAACTCCACAAAAACGAAACAAAGAAGAAAACAAAAGCTCAGAAACAAAAGGTTTTATCTAGTGGAAATGCTTTGCAGTGCTTCAATTCTGATGCATAACGAGGTAAGTATCTCAATAAAAAATGAAGAAATCAAACATGAAACAAATTCTTATGTTCCTTAACACTGGGAGGCTGACAGCTGATGAAATTTATTTCTGGTAAGAATAAATATATATGTACTTTATAATGTTCCAAACAAAATATTATTAAGAAATTGCTCAACTATGAATACAAATCACAGCAGCAACAGGAGAAACCTAGGTGAGTTTAGTTTCTGTACCAGTGTTTGGGTTTTTTTTGTTAGATAATTGGTGGTTCTTTACAGTTACAGTGAAAACTTCTTTATAACTGATCAGAAATGATAATGTGAATGAAAGGTTTAAGAACTAAGCTACTAAATGACCTCTGAACAACCTTTTTTATCAGTGTGATAGGCATACAGGATACTGAAGCAGTTAATAGAGAGTTGAGTGTGCTTTAAAAAAAAAAAAAAGGATTTTTCTACCTGATAAAGCACAGCTGCAGAAGTCCTTATTGCTGGTCTAAATATGAGTTGGCATGAAAAGAGATTTCCTCCCCAGTTTTTAATATTTTATTAATTAAAAAACCCCAATCTTTCCTTGCTTTCATTAAGTGAGGAAAAGCTTCATTAATATAGAAACTGCTCTAAGTTTCTGGCCCTTACAACAGTTCTCCCATGACAGCAATAGTGACATATCAACAATCAGTATTCTGCATCCTAATGGTGGTTTCTGAGCAAGCCTCATAGTTCAGACGGGGGCAGTAAAAGCTTATGCTATCCCTTTAAGGCTTACTTGATGTCTTTTGGCATTCTTCTATAATTACAGCTTTTACTGTAAGCACTGTACGGAAGGCATTGTGCTGCAATTGAGTCCTGTGGAATTATTTGAGATCAGTGTAAATGCCACTTTTTAAACAACTAAACTGGAGAACATTTACTTTCCTTTAAGAATACAATCACAACTAGAGCAAATATGCAATTAACTATCAAAATAAAATGCTGGTCTGGGAGATTTGGACAATTTTCACGCAATTGCATAACAATAACTCCATCCCTCTCCATTTCCAAATTCCATCCAAAGTCTCCAAGCAACAACAGATTACACTCACACATTTTTATACAGCTGTAAAAACTATGTATAATGGAAAAAAAGTACTAAAAGTATGATTTTTAAGAGCTGAATATACTAGGTTTGTAAGAGACAAATATCTAAAATATTGGTGTTGTATGTATGAATGGAATGCCTCAACATGTATGAAATGTACTGGATGAGGATTTGCCAATAAGATGGAAAGGATTAAGCAGATGTGTTTTGCACCAAATGATTTTCATATTTCAATGTGACAAAATAGATGAGCCACATAAAGCTTAATTTCAGTTGCAAATTGCAAGCTGGAATAAGTTCCAGAATAGTAAACAATTAGCTGCTTTATTTTCTTTTTAATAAGACTAAATTACCAGATAATATGTACTGGCATCAACTTGGCTAATAAAAATCTGTTTAATAGGATTTGCCATTTTTCCAGTTGCTATCATGATCAGCTTTGCATTTTGATTATCTTTAAACTTTGCTTCAATTTTCTCATAGAAAAGCTCTCAGTAGTAATTGCTTTAACATTTATTCCAGGTCAAGTGGTTAAGTATGAATAATGATGTGTCAAAAATGTACAGTAGTGCTGTCAATAGAGCAATTACCATTTAGCTAGAGATTATTATGGCACAAGAGCACATTAACTGGGCACAGTAAACAGAACAACAAAGAAAGAAGGAGCAAAGGGAACAAACTCTTCAAAACCTGCTAGTGTTATACAGTGTGTGTTACTGCCAGATATTAGTTGTTACATAAGAGCAATTAAGTCTGCAATCAGCTTCACTCGGCAGCATTGGATTGGAATGTTTCCAATTAGAACAAGAAGTTAGAAGCATGTTTCTAGAACATCAGTTTAATTTTTTAAAATAATCTCACAATGGCTTTGTTTTCCCTTCCACATTTTGCATTGCTGTTTGGAAACTGATCACCAACTGGCACTGTGCTTAAAGCTTACCCAAATCACTAGGCAATTCACTAATGAAAATACAGCATATGTTTGTCTCTGCTCAGTGGTACTGGTGGTGCAAAAGCTAACATTTTTTTTCCACATGATTTTGATAGAAGGGATGTTATGACTTGATGCCAATTTGCAATTTAATGTATTACTGACTAACATGAAAAAAAATTTAACAGAAAGTCACAGGCTGATATGTGGTTTTTTTACACCCTCCGGTAGTTATAATTTTGATATTATTCCTTTAATTACAGCAGCATCAAAACTATGAAGTTCTACCTACAAAATACCTATTTGTTCAGGTATATCTCTAGATAGGTCTCTAACCCCACTAAACACATGAAATTTGCAGTCTGGCAGAGCACAGAAGTGTGTTCTCTCAAGAACTTAAAGTACTCAAAATTATGCTTTAAAAAACATACATACATACATACATATATACATATATAAAAATAAATAATCTTGCTTTCTGAATGTCCTATTATTCTAACTCCTCTTGTTCTCATCCTGGGGCAATTACAAAGTGATCCAAATTAGTGTGCTGCTTCAATTGCCTCTGAGTAGCAATTAGAAAACTTTATGACATTCCACCACTAGACAGAATTAGGAAGGCACTCCTTATCCTGAGAAATTTACATGTGTTTCAAAATTAGATGATGCTAAACTTCAACATAGAAGTGGAGATACCATTCCACTAGCTTGTTCTTTATACCTGTTATGTCTGTAGCTGAACAGACATCATGAACTATGTTGGGCTCTTATAAATGGAGTTGACAGTGGATGCCACTTCCAGATGCAGGCTTTATTGAATATCCAATGCCTGAGAAATATGGTCAGTCTTTGAGCTCCATGTTTTGGAACTATGAATATTCTCCCTATATTCAATCACAAATTATTTTAATTAACCTCCACTGCCAAAAAAACCCCAAACAACCCAAACTGGAAAAAATAAAAAAGTACCTTTGTCAAGAAGGAGCATTTCACAAGAAGTAACTACTTTTTGAGAGGTGGAAAAGGGATTAAATCTTTATTTCTACCTATGCTTGCGACATTTTCCCTTACATCAGTAAAAAATATTTATAAATGAGAGAATACAGTAGTACTGAAAGAAAGGAATTGTGGCCTTGAATTATAATGCTTGATGTTTTTGTCTTCAAGTAAATTTTAGAACTTCAGGCCATGTTGGTGCCATTCAGCCACTTCTTCAAGGAAAGTTTATAGTAACTGGAATACAAACTTAATTGCAAATGCATTAAAACTTTGAGTTTTCCCTGTTTCCATGACTTTATAATCTCCTGTGATACATTTTCTGAATGTGTCTCTCATAGAGAGAAACTTTTCTTTGTCCCTCATGAATTGCCAGCGCAATTACTGTCTTCTTCTTTACACAGTGCCTGTAATAAGCACTGTGATCTAATGATAAGCACCTTCAAAAATCAAGTAACCACACACAGTATTTTGAATCCTAATTATTACTGAAACCTACTGTTTTCACTAGTGAACCTGATCAGATTGCTAACAGAACTTATATGATGAAAATTGAGAAAACCAGATGTAATATCTATGAAAATTTAAAATTAATTTTTATGTGCCTACATACTGTAAATCAGCCAGTGTCAGCAAGCAGCAATTTGTATAGGATTGTTTCCTATTGTATTACTTTTGTTACAACACAAGAGTAGACAGTAGACTTGTAGTACGGTCTTCTCTGATATTGCAGCTTTTCCTGTACTAAGAAAGACAGTCAAGAAGTTTATTTTAACCTTCTGGATTTTTAAAGGATTGTATACTTTTGTCTGCTGTCTTTATAAATAATTTGAGGGTAGCTTCTAATAGCTGGAACATTAGAGAATATGAGTCCCTGATTCAGACATGGGACTGAAGTGCTCATAAATCTGTGCAAAAAACAAAGAAGGTACACGCTACCATTTGAAGTGCAGCTAAAACCCATAATTCTATCCTATATATTCCATATCTGACCTCAGTCCACACACATAGGTTACATGAGTAATGATAGGAATTCAGTTTGGAGCTCTTTGGAATTTACCTAAGATTTTATATTATGTCTTTCCTCACTAAAGGAAGCAAGACAGATTTAATTCTACTGACTGAAAATATATTAAAATTACTTTGATTGAGTTCAATTATTATGATCTGCATGATTAAAAATCATGTATAAAATCTGTTTTCTCTCTTGTAGAATCTATTACAAAGAAACCAATTAGAACAGTACTAGCAGAGGTAGAAGCAGCTTTAAGGAAACTTTAGGAGTTCTGTAGGAAGATATAAAGAGATGGTCAAGATAGCAACAAGACAAAGAAGACAGCAGTTCTTTAAAAAACATGGAAATAAAAAAAATAAAAGTTTTAAACTATAATATAATAATGAGAAATAGTGAAGCAATCTAGGAGAAAACATAAATACATTTCCATCTTAATAATCCCATATAAGTCATTGGGAAAATTCATATAGAAGGTGATTCTAAAAATGCTAATGTGCTTGCTTAAACCTTACAGTCATCTTTGGTTTTACTGGGGGATTCAGTGCTCTATATAAAAAAATCTTGAACTATTAATTTACTGTCCTAATACACATCTCATTTAAATAGAAACACTAATCATATTAAATTATCAAAAAATGCATGAACATGGTTATACAGAGTACCAGAAGTAAAATATTGTGCTGGTAGTTGATTGCCCTACTTCATAATTTGGAACAAACACATTCTCTCCCTGTGGAAACAGACCCAACAGTTTTCCAGTCAAAATTTACCTAATATGCCAAAAAGGCTTAAATTTCTATGCATTTAACCCAGGATAGTTTAATATAGATGCAAAGGAAAATAAAATAAATACAAAATAAAAATTAAAAAATAATAATCTAATAAAAATAAAACCCAAACAATGAAAGGACTAGAATCTAAAATAAAAGATGGAAAGTTCATTAAGCACAAAAGATCTTAATTCACTTAATACAAAGTGAAACAACCTTGTACAATACCTAATTTGCTTAGTTTTGGGTTTTAGGTACTAACTCCAAATGGCAGGGGTGATATAATATAAAATTATTAAGAAAATTGTATTAAAAATAAATGTGTTATCTGAAGAAAATATGTCCATTTATTGTTTTTGTTTTGAACAAACTCATCTTTCTCTTTTATGGAACAACATAATATTTGCATATATTTTTCCTAACAGAAATTTTTTTTCTCCTAGGAATTTGTTTTTCATCCTTGTGAAATAGGTTTACCTTGGAAGCAGTGAACAAACGGGATTTCATAAAATTTCAATTATCTGCATTGAATTGAACCTCTGATAGTTTTTTCAAATTAACCCTTAGTGTTTCTTCCCCAGTCTCAACATCTAATGCAATAAGAGATTGTATTTATATTAATCAAAATAAGTCAGGAATAAGTATAAATTAAAGAAATGCTAATAGAAATTACAACTGGAAAAATATACTGAATTACATTAAAAATTTCATAACCAATTTAATTAGGAATAATTTCCTAGATTCTAATATATTTGTTCATTTTTCTGAACAAGTAATATTATATAGTATAACATGTTGCATCAGAATTATCAAGTCTAAAAGCTAAACTTTTATCCTTAACAGAACTCCTTACATCTTTCATCTTATTTTACTCATAAAAACAGTAATAAAATAGGATTTAAAATTATTCAATAAATGAAAAATTTAAAAGCAAACATATGCCACTATGAAAATGCTGCAGAAAGAAAGCTATATAGTATTTCCAGATGTTGTTTTCTTATGTTGTCTACCTGCATTTTGCTGTGTGCTAGGTGCTTTGCAAATATAAAAGAAAAATCAAGCCTCTTATCATACAGAAATAAAAATTATTGTGTTAATGACATATGAAAATGGAAGCTGAAAGAACATGTAAGAGTGTTCACATAGATGTAGTGGTGATGGGGAAGGCTAGGGAAGCTATAGAAAATCTTCTCATTCCTGTCCCTTTCAATATACAACTGAAGAACTTAATACAACTTATAGTAGAAAAAGCTCTTGAGTTCCCTCTAGTATTTAATAAGCAGATAAAAAAAACCCAAACCCATGAAAAGCATAACACATTTAAGTATCTATAAATAGACCATTAATAAAAATCTTACCAGAAAAATCTGTCATTTTCCTAACACCTAATGACTAAAAGGCAACACAAAGTTACCCAGTTTATCCTATTAATGTAATTGAGGGTGCCATTCCTCCAGAAAGCCCTAATCCTTAAAAAGGAGAAGGAAAAATAAAAGGTGGATTAAACCATTTCATGAAGTCGTTTTCTTTTTACACGTCAGTTTCAGTCAATTACTGAGACTTTAAATGTGGATTTATGATTGCTGACCTACACCAACTCTAACCATCTCTCATTGTGTCTTTAGGTCAATCATCACATTGAATGAAACAACAAAGATTAACCATATTTAAATAAACATCTAGACAATATCATGCAAAACAGAATGCAATAATATCTATATCATGCTCAAAAGTTAAAAATTCAGTGCCAATATTTTTTTTCTTTCTTTCTCCTGGATTATGCAGTAAAATTGGATTTGCTGTGCCTTTACTAAAAAGAATTTCTCATAACTTTCAGATTCTTATGTTCATTAAACATTAATTCTACACATAGAATCTCACTAAATGTCCAGATTATTACACTTCTTACTTTTATCTTCTCCCCATTCTTTTGTATACCATAGGATTACAGAATCATTCAGGTAGGAAAGAACCTCAGTAGTTATCCAGTTCAGACTCCTGCTGAAAGCAGAATCTACACCAGTTTCACATCAGGTTGCTCAGAGGTTTGTCTAGTTGGGCCAGAGCTCCCACAGGCCTTCTACATCCAATACTTGATTATTCCTTTAGAGGAAACTTTTCTTTATCTAGTCAAAGCCTGCCTGGCTTCAGTTTATGACTGCTGTCTCATTGTCCTGCCATCCAACATTGTGATGAGCCTGTCTCAGTTTCTTACTAACCACCCTGAAGGTATGGAATGGATGCTACTTGCTCCCCCCAAAGCCATCTCTTCCTCCAAGCTTAACAGTAACAATTTCCTTCGTCTATTCTCATAGCATCTTTAAAACCGACATTTCTTGTCTTCCTCACAAGGAACTTCCTCATGGAGGGAAGTGGAGGGGCAAGCACTGATTTCTTCTGTCGGGTGACCAGTGACAGGACCCAAGGGAATATCATGAAGCTGTGTCAGAGGAGGTTTAAGCTGGATATCAGGAAAAGGTTCTTCACCCAGTGGGTGGTTGGGCACTGGAACAGGCTCCCCGGGGAAGTGGTCACAGCGCCAAGCCTGACAGAGCTCAAGAAGCATTTGGATGATACTCTCAGGCACATGGTATGACTTTTGGGGATGGTCCTGTGCAGGGCAGGAGTTAGACTTGATGATCCTTGGTTCCCTTCCAATTTCCAATCAGATTCTATGATTTTATAAATCTGGTATTATCAGGGCTTTGTATACCACCTGTTTTTCGTGTTCATACACACTAAAGAATTGCTGTCAACAGCAAAACATTTTTTTTTAATCACTCAGAAAACTTATTTAAATTGTCTGAAGAATTTGGAAATAGACATATTTCTCTCCTGAAGATGAGTAGTGACACTCAAAAAATCCTAAATTCTGCTTATGAAATCAGTGGTCATATGTAGTTCATGACTTCCTAAATTTTTCATTTCGTTTTCTGAGTCACTGACAAAATAATTTCAATCGACCATCAGGACCTGGATGCATTTGAATCCCCCTCTCTTTTGAAGAATAGTGGAAGAATACTTTCAGGCCATTCATGTGATCCATGTGATACTTTCTCAAATTATTTTCCAACTCTCATTTAAATGAGATTGAGTAGGCCAAGATGCAAACCAGCATGCCCAGAGTCAGAATATATGTCTTGGTGCATTTTTATGACAGACTAACAAGATCCCACAACACATACATCAAATGAATCTGCCCCTTTAGCTTGTGCTACACAGGATAAATCTATAGAGAAGGTAAGAAAAGAATGAGGCTTCTCTTCAAGAAGAAAAAAACACATCAGCTTGCAGCTTGTAACAAAGAAGAGGGAATAGTTTTTAACATAATATTAAAAGTCTGTTTAAAATTCAATGTATCCAGCCTTGGCAGGTGAAGTATCAACTCAATTCACCTTCTGTTTTTGATTTTTTTTCACATTTCCCTTTTAAACAGCTATTTATAAATTGTCTGACCCTTTCCAGTCAGGCATGCCATCCAGTAGTATGATATATGGCATGCATATTCTGATAGGAAAAGATTTTTGTTGCAATAAAAGCTAAATCAAATAAACAACTAAACATTTTAGTTCTTGTTACATGATAGTAGCAGAAGATGATCAGGAAATGTTCCTTAAATCTTCCTGAATTTTACAGAATATTACAGAAATACTGAAATGGGTGCAAAAGAAACCTGATATTGTTCCTCATATTGCTAACATATAACTTTGAAAATTATATTTTTAAACTTACCATCTATAAAATTACTTATATTCTTATTTTTGAAAATCAAAACTCCCAAAACTTTCCTAGGAAGAGAAAAATTATTTCTCTTCACATGAACAAATACTGTGTTTGCACATTAGTTTATTTTTAATTCAGATTCAGACATCAGTCACACTACTGTTTCAGGTCTCTGGGTCTGGATGGCTGTAGCTCTCTTTTAGGCTAATGAGAGTCAATTATCATATGAAGACTTCAAAATGTTCCTTCAGAAAAACGAGAATTTTCTATTTGCAGACTTGGAATGGTATTGTCTCTTGTTATTTATATATTTATTATACAAACCATTACAGACTCATCAGAAATTGCATGCGAGGCAGGCTACTGTGTTTTTCCATTGCTTCTGCATCCTTTGGGCCTATTGTCAGTAAGGGAGTGAAGATGAAAATTGGAGGTTTTCTCCATACCTGTTACATTATGCAATGTAACAGGTAGGCAAAACTGTTTAAGAGGTGGAATAGCACCACAAACTAACATTTCATGAATGTACTGAAGTACCATATTTCCACAAGAGGAACCTTGCATCAATCAAAATTAATAAAGCCGGTTGCTAAGATGTATATAATTTTACACCTGGCACTATTATTAAGGTAGTTAAATTCTCTGTTTTCTTACAAACCTATTACTTTTTCTTCAGAAAAAGCTCTTAAGACACTGATTAAAAATTGTAATCTTGTACACTTTATGAAATGTGTATTATGTCTCTATTGTGTTTCTAAAGAATGAATAGACTATAAAATAAATCTAAATCAATGAAATTAGAATTTAAGGACAGATAAGTGTTAGAGCATCCACTTAAAAGGTTGTATTTTCATGACAATTATACTAGAGTTAATTTTTGAAATGGATTTCATGGTATTTTTCTGAGAATCTCTGAGAAGTAACACAAGATTAATTGAACTAGTGTATTTCTTTTATCAGCACCTATAAAACTTGACAGCTACCATCTCCCTAATATAAATACAAAGCAGCAGATATGTGTGAGTCATTTACTGTAGCTGTATTGCTCCGACTAATGTATAATGTAAATGATTTAACAATTGCTATGAACACTAGAGCCTTAGGGAGCAGTTGTCCAACATGTTTCCCTCTGACAAGAGCAATCCGTCTTGCTCTTGATGTGTCAGGAGCTTTAAGCAGATGCATCATGACCCAGCACTGCTCCTGTGGCTGACCTGTGTAAAATCCTATGTGTATCAGTGGAAAATAAACCCCTTAAATTACAGAGATAGCTCTTACATAGTTATGAAGCTTCAATTTAACAGTAGAAGTCAGCAAGGAGAAAAAATAGCTTCCAGAATCTGCAGATCTCTTGTCTCTTCTGCTGCTCTCGAACATTTTTAATTCCTCAAAGTTTTTTGAGATACCACTAGTGGAGAAGATGAGATATAAGGCACTGGCTGTTTTATAGGCATATAACATAGAAGGTGTTTCTCTGATGCTTTGAAAAATAAAATTGTTCTACATTCCTCTTACCTCCTGTTTTGGTCATAATGTTCTAGTTTTCCTCCCTCAGAGATAAGGCCAAGTATGATTAATAATAAATGCTCTTTTTTTAAAATGGCTTCATCAGCTAAGCAAAATTGATGTATATGTAAAAAATAAAAACCATCATTATACTAAGTAAAACACTGGAACAACCGTAACTGCATTATTCTATGATAATCAAATGATACTATCCCATACTATACTAACAAAACTCAGTAGGTAAACATCCAAATTAAAACATGACTGTAATATTAATCTAAGATGTATGTCTTCTACTATGGGTGAACAGCTTCTCTGAACGCTGACCTAAGACTGAAAAAAGACTGTTTCATGGTTTCCTATGAAAGAAAATTATAATCTGTATGTCTTTAGATTTAAGACAACAGAAAGGTTAATATAAAATATGAAAGCAAACCAATTATAGACTATTTCCTTCTATTGTTTAATTCCTATACACTACATTTTAAAGTTTTACAGAGAACCTCTGTAATAGATTATGACGTTCATATAGAAAAAAAGACAAGTTATGACCTGTTGAGTTTCAAGAAGAATCAGTTCTGGAGGGCTCATTAAAAGCTGTTTTTCAGTAAGATATGCAGCTAATTGCTCTCAGTTTGTTCAGCTTTGAACTGAATTCAGACACCTAGTACATTACAAGGGGGCTGTCAAAATTTTAGATTAGTAAAGAAGGTAAATTTTACCACTGAAACATGTATTCCAGAGAATTGGAAAGAGTGTATAATATGTATGACAGTTTCTAAATCTGGAATACAAGAATTTCCGTTCAGTTTGCAATTAAGTGCTGTAAACACAATGCCAACACAGATCACTCAAGTCAGTAAATATAGTTCACTAAGTTGCAGGCAACAAAAGAAGATTTTTCTAATTTTGTCTAAACACATTTTTTTCAACATGTTTTTAGAGTCCACAGAACTTTTTCAACATCTTCTACTAAATGCAAGACCTATAGGAAAGGTCAAAAGCTTTGACAAAAAGACTATGTTATGACACAAAAAGAGAACAGGAGCAATTCAGGACATTGTCAATGTACAAAGTTACTGTAACAGTTAAAAATCTGTGAAATAAAACTCCTGTAAAAAATATTCTAGTATTGAATACTGTACATTTTAGAAAGGATAAACAGAAAAACCCAAACTTGTTTTTACAACTGTTCTTTTATATCTACAATCTAAGCTATTGATCCTACCTTTTTTAAAAGCTATTTTAAAAGCTACCTGTTTCAGCAAACCTGAATTTCAAGCTATTGTTATGTGAGAGTATCTTGCCAGCATGGAGATCAACCTAAAAGTCATTTTTCTTGTCAATAGATATTTTAGTTTTTCTATTTACACTAATTTTCAGTGCATTAGTGTCTTTGAACAGTATATCAACTTAGTTTGACCCTGAATGTATCTAGTGAAGGTCTAGTTTTTTTCATTCTTTTAAGAAGAAGCCAGTTTATATCCAAGTCAAAATCTCCGAGTCTTACATCATGACTATAATGGGCCATGATTTAGGACAGTGTGTGGTCGATTGTAAGATGGATCTTTAAAAGGTAAATGATTTGAAATTAGATATTAGCAGAAAAAAGGAAGTTAATTCAATAAATGTAAGTACTTCATAGTATGTGTGAAGACCAACTAGTGATTTGAGGCAGCTAGTTTAAGGCACTAGAAATAAGCTTTAAAAAATGAATGCCATCATCAAAACTTCCAAATGAAAAAAATGGCCCTGAAATAAAGATCATATGTGAAACTGTTAGACTTTCAGTATCTGGTTTGTTAAATTAACAGATCTAAATCAGGTTTGTAAGACCTTAAAAAAATTTAAAGATAAACACCTCACAAAGGCAACAGCCAAACAACTCTAAAACCTCACTGGGAGCTTTAAGTGTTTAAACATATAGCAGAACAAGATTTGCAATTCAGGATGCTCTCCTCAAATTAGAATCATAAATGACCTCCTCTCAAGAGAAGAACTAGGTTCACGTCTTTCATTTAAAATACTCCCCAAAGAGGAGCAAATCAGAGCATTAATATTCTCTTTCACCTTCTCATATCTCACTACCTAACTCAATTGACCAACAACCAAAGCACCACCAAAATATGGTGAGACTATATTTTAGTCTGAGCTAAAAAACATGTTGTTCCCTTGAGGGAGCATATTATGCAGCATCCTTTTTCCTTATATAGAGAGAATAAAAATACAAAAGAGGAAGAAAAAGAAATGTATGATTTTGGAACCCATTGATTTGAATAATTCCTTGTTTGGTCATCGGTGCTCTCAGGACTATTCATGCATTTTACATTAAACAATCACTGCAGGATTTACTCCTACATTTTAGTGTTCTTTTTAGTATAAGTGATTCTGGCTTTCTGTGAATCCAACAATGTCAGTATGTGTTGGGCCTACAGTGGCTATCATAACTTGCCATTATTTACTAATAATTTACTACTTTGACAACTCCAGATTCTCTACTTTCTACTTACTCTTTCCAGTCTATCCTGACCTAGCTGCTGGAAAATGGAAGTGGAGGGCCAGAGAAAACTCAAAGAAATTTTTTTTTTTTTGACCTGAGCCCAAAACAGTCTTGGATGCCATCTAAACACATTGAGGTCACATCATACTAAAAAAGGGTACCAAAGGAGAAAAAGACTCTCCACAAAACCCCACCAAAATAAGCTTTCTGTGAAAAGATAAAATCTTATATTTTTACATACGTTCTCTCACTTGACAAAAAAAAGAATAGAAGCACAGAAGTGACCTAGGACACTGGGAACAAAGGGAAGCTACACAGAAGAGGCACTTTGGGAACATGATGGAACAACAAAGATTAGTAGTAGTAAAATGTAATTCCTAGTTTGGAACTGTACCAGAAGGACAGATTAGGCTGGAGAATAACAATATCCATACAGTGTCATTAATCCTAAAAAAAAAATACATTAGTAATCTCCCTTCCAGCTCATATTTCTGCTTTACAGAACAAATTATAGATTTCTTTAGCCAGCAATTCACCATTTTATTAGTTTTTCGCAGATCCCAGTCATCTCCATCTTTACTGATAGTTTCTGATGAGGCAATACATCAAATGTTATGCTGCAGTCCTTGCAGATCATACCTATCACATTTTCCTTATTGAAAAAACAAACCCACAAAATTTCTCTTTAAAGCCCCACCACATTTTATCTCATCCTCAGTTTGATGCCCATGCATGCTTGAAATACTCTTCATTATTCTTTCAAAAATTTGTCCTTTTCCTTGACATTTTGACATTTAAGTTTAAACAATTCTCCCTCTCATCTGCCACTTGTCTATTTAAGTTTTCAGACCACCCAGTTTGTGGAGCCAGCGACAACTGAGTAAATCTATGCAAATATAGCTGTACTTTGTGTAGCTAGCTGTGGTGTAGCTATAACTTTATGTCACTAGGCACAAACTGATGAACTCTGCTAGACTGTACCACTCATGTGCAGAGTCCATCCACCTACATCTGCACTACGTTCCAAAGAGTGATGTGGACTTCCCTTTCTTACTTTTTCATGCCTAATTGTTTGAGGAATCCAGAATACTGCAATATTGCATTTGACCCTGCATTAGCTTCATGCTACTCTTAAAGTAGGAGACTTAATGTCATCCCTAAAATAATGAACTTTCATAAGGAAGGGTGCTATGCATGGGATGTGTTGTCCAGAAACTGCCAAGCTGGTGGCCAGAAATATGCTCTTTCATTATCTGGGGCATTCCAGCCCAGCATAACTCAGATAATGGAAACTGTGACTGAAATATTTACTGCTGTCCCATCATACCATATGTCATACATTTCTACAGATTAATTAAAAACTCTTGTAGTGGAGCTGCTATTTCTTTCCATACTGATCTTATTCATTCAGTATTGTGCATGAGGGATTTTCTCAGTTTCCCTGTATGATACATAGTAAACATTTGTTTGCTGTCACCTCTAACTTGACATCATTAATACTACATGAAAGTACTGGGGTGGAACTTTTTTTATTTTGAAAGCGATTTTTCTAATATTTTAAATAATCTTTCTATAGTGTCTCTTTATAGATAACTTTGAAATAGTTGGGTTGGACCTATCAAATGTTTTGTATATTTGCTGTAGTCCCACTAAAGATGGATGAGAAGATCCTCCAAATACACTGATGAATATGAAATCCATCAAAAAACATAGTAAGTGTTGTTTATAATTGCTAAATCATTGTATGTTTGTCTTTCTGTATGACATGCACCACAAAGTGAGAATTCATGAATTCTTACTGAAAAATGCATTAAAAAGCTTAGGATGATTTAGGGAATCAGTCTATGTGCAGTCCATAGAAATATTTAAGTCTGAAGTCCTCTTTCGATGTGGATCAAGTGTTTGCTGACAGGTTGCAACAGATATTCTTCAGTCTCAGTGCATAAGGGAAGTACTAACCCTAGCAACTGTCTAACAATCAAACAATAACCACGCTAAAAAGCATCCTAGGAAAGAAGACAGTTATGTAAAGATTGAATGGAAAGAAAGGATTTTCTAGAGATACAGAACATTTACTGTAAGAGAAAGTGTGACATATAAATTAGGATTGGGTTTTTGTAGAGAAGAGTAAGTAAAAAGCCACTCATTCAAAAAAAAAAAAGATATCTTCTTTAGTCAAAGGCAAAGCCATGGAAATAAAAGGCAAATAATGACCGAAGTGCTTAGAAAAGAAAGACAAGGATATTCCAGAAATTCTTATAAGTTTACAGAAGAAACATGAAAAGGAGACATGAAATTTTAGCTAAAGTTTAAATAAATATAGGAGAGGACCTCAGAGAGTGAATTTTTTTTTCCTAAGTCTCTTATGCTTCTTATCCTAGTACTATCAGCAGTTAATAAAGGAATTCTTGGTCTACTGATTAACAAAACTTGGAATATGAACTATTGTGTGGCTCCCTAACATGTGGGACTGGCTAGCTGGAATATCAAAAGTTCATGCTTGTCCACTGCATGGGTTCCAGCTAGACTTAAATGAGTACACATAAATGTACAGTTCTGTTGTGCTAAAAAGGGTCAACTTTGTACAAAATAGAGATATTTGTTGTTAGTTTTTCTGTCAGACTTGTTCAGAAACCTTTGTGTATGACAGATAGAAAGATTTCATGAGAAAGAAAGTACAACTTAGTCCCTGTAACTCTGCTGGACATACGAAATGTTAGCAGGGCTTCAGGCAAGCATGCTTATGGAGTGCACTAGATCCCAACATGGCACCTGGCAGCTTCAGGAGGCAAAAGACATGAATGTAAATATGTGATAGCTATATTGCCACTTCTCCAGGAGAAGAAAGCTATTTCACATTAAAACCTTGATGTGTAACAGCAGACATAATCCTAGGAGTTACAAACTTCATAGACTTTAGCATTCTAAACCTGGGGATAAATAACAGCTAATATATAACTGCTAGTATTAACAGTGTGTCTATTACTAATTTTTATCCTTCAAGTTTTCCATAGTACATCTTTCTTTTCATATATATCTATACATGACATGAGCTGTAAATTAGGTAGATTTTTTTGTTTTATCTATTTAGAAAATCTTTACATTTAAATAATAATAAACAAAGTCATAGAGACAATATTCTATTGTCTAGAATAATTCTGTGAATATCTCAGTATTTTCTGACACTGTCACTGCAAAATACATGTTTGTATTGTAAAAGAAGCAGCAACAGAAAATAACTCAGAAACTGTCACATACTTGCACACTATCTTGAAAGAATGAAGAAGGGAAGATGTTAAATGTTCTCTGATCCCTCTTTCACGTCTTACCTAAAGGATCATTGAGATCCATAAGCTGTTTCTAATTAGTTTCTAATGACCTGAGAGTTGTGCCAGTTTAGCATCTTCTGTATCTCATTTGATTTCCCTTTTGGGCTAAAACAATATCAGGAGGGCTAAAATGAAGGTAAAACACACCTCTATGATCCCTCTGGTTATTGGACCAGAGACATAAATACAGGAAGGGCTAAGAGTAAAGACCATCATCATCAGTAGTTTTATAACCTGTATCAACAAAAAAATACAGGAGTGATTGTATAACCATAGAGCATATTCCTTTACTCTTTACAAACTCAGAGACAAGGTCATGAATGAGAGGGAAAGGTTTGGTGTTGAACCCCTTATGTCCAGAATAAAGTTCTTTAACCTCTAAAAAATAAGGATTGCAAAAAAGTTACAACTTCCCTGGAAGATTCAGTAAGTATTAATCGGCTACACTATAAAGAAGAAAAAAATCTCAGCAACAATCTGTCTCAGGTGTGTTGAGGAAAAAAAATGGGTAAAGGATCAAATTCATATTTTTTGTTTATTAATTACTATTTGGTATCCCAAAAAACTTAGCAGTTTAGGAAGTGATCTAAGTAATTATGAAATTGGCACTGACTTTATAAAATGCATATCTCCAAGGTTTCAAAGCTAATTAGCTAAAATATTAAAGTAATCAAATTGCTGAATTTTTTAATTTAATGACAGTAATATTTGTGCATACTATGGTTACATACCTGTTTCCTATTTGCAAATAAATAAAGAGAGGGTAATGTTAGCCTTTAGTAATCCTTAGTGGAACATTTTTTCTTTTGGTTTTAAAATTTGGACTCATTATAGCTATATAATTGGTTACATATCATATTAAGAACTCATTCAGTTGTAAAACATCTCCACATATTTTAACTAAGAACTGCCTCAAGGTGATGAAATAGCAGTGATACAAAATTTCAGGGCTGTAAAGCAAGACAGAATGTCTTTGAAGAGCTGTTAAATCTATAAATCTCACAAACATTCTAAAATATGCCTTAAAATAGAGTGACCAAACTTGTAATTTAAAAGCAAAACAAATACTGACAATATTACATGCCATGACTGAGAGGGTAAAGTCACCATGATTAAAATGGAGTAATTCACTTTGAACTAACTCTAGCTGACTCCTCTAATATGCCTGAGGATTGTCTGTGGCAAGCCCAGAGGAAATCTTTTGTGCTTCAGTAAGCAATAAGCCTTGCAAATCATTATTCTTTCAAAGACTAACATAGATAACTGAGGATACCAGTAATATTTGGGCTTTTGCTTGAGCCCCTAGGAGTCCAAGATACTATTTAAATACAAGAACTTTTAAGGCTAGATTTCTATTATATGATTTACAGTATTTGCCCTTTTTAAGACATAACTAGTAGAGTCTCAGTGGAAAAAACCCAGAAGGAGTATTGTCCAATAATCCACCAAATACAAGAAATAAGAATAAAATTACTTAAAGCAATTCACACGGTTTGCAATCCACTAAAAACAGTGTTATGAATAAAGTCTCCAGCTAAACTGTTCTTTTTGCTGTTTCAAAGGTATTGGCCACACATTATTACATTGTTTTGTTTTGTTTTGTTTTGTTTTCTGGCAGTACTGAGCAATCTGTTACAACCAGCTGTTTTGTAATCCTTCAGTGACAGAACAGTGGTGGGATTAAGAAGCCCTTGTGATTCTTGTACTTCTCGCTCTGCTCTGATAAACATGCAACTTTCATCACAAGCATACAGATTGATGCCTGCATATCTTGCTACACACACTGTAAACAGCAACCTGATAGTCCATTGCTCCTTATAGGGAGATAACTGCTTTTACTTTTGAATTAATCTTGCATCGTAATTTTGCAGGTTAGTAACTATCCCATCATTCATTTCTATACTATTAAAAAATTAATTTCTCAACTTTGTGTGGAATGAATTCTAGCATTCATATTATAAAAAGTGATTAAAGATAGGTAAAACTTTAAAAACTTAGCATATCTTAGACTTTACTACACTAAATTGCCCAAGCCAAGAACTAATTAAGTCACATATGTGGAAGTAAAATAAATAAATGAAAATACATATTATAGATCAATACACCCAGAGAAGTTGTGGATTCCTCATTCCTGCAAGTCTTTAAGGCCAGGACTTTGACCTGTTGTAGTGAAGGGTGGCCCTGCCTGTGGCAGAGGGGATGTAACTGGATGATCTTTAAGGTCCCCTTGAACCCAAGACATTCTATCATTCTATGACTCTATTAATATAGCTGCAATAGTACCTTTGTGCTATGGAATCCAAATAGCAACATCATCTCATATACACCTCATGGGTGAAATAACATTAGATTTCCAGGAGCCTATCCACACACAAGAGGGACTGAGACCTATACTTACAGATTTACCCTATTCAAACACACTGGGCTTGTAGAAGCAACTTAGCAGTCAAAGATAGTACTCCATTTAAAGCTGTTGCAACATTAATGTTGTAGCTTGTCTCCATTTTTCAGTTAAATAGAGGTTTTCTTTTTCACATCACATAAAGTCTTCAACCAGCTCAGGCCCTCTAATAAATTGGAAAATCTGTTACAGTATATCTTCTATTATGCCACTTGTTACTTTAGTAAGACAGGAAATTAAAGCAATAAAACACTTTCAAAATGATAGGGCACACTCAGGCAGTCATTTTTCTTACATTCCAGTATTATTCTTCAAAAGACCTTTTATGATACTAATATTAAATTCTTTGAAGTCTGAAGAATCTGTTGAAAGTGTTGAATTTCTATGATACAAAGCTCAAATATTGCATCTACTCATGCATTTATTAAAATTGGGAATGTGGGATGGAATTAAAAAAAAAAAAGAGCACAAAATGCAATGCAGCTGAACAATATACGACCTGATATATTTTAGATCCAAATTAGAGAGTACATTGTGTGGAAATTTGATTTAATACTAAGGAAAATCTATTTTGCTTTTGTCTCACCTTACGTGGCGAAATGCACACCAGATGTGGTCATTCATATAAAAGGTTGGTAACTGCACACTGAAGCACAGAAAATGAGACAAATACTGTAATGGTCACTTATTTGGCATGCTCACATTAAGGAAATTGAATCAAGCTTATGAAACTATGCATTCTTTATTAACCCCATAGAAGAAGGTCACATTGACTGCTCTTCTAATGGAATGCACACTAAAAAGATTGAAAGACATCAAGTGAAAGAAAATCCTAAGTCTCCTGATGAAACATTTCCAAAATGAAATTAATAAAAGTGTTGAAAGATTTATCTCATTGTGAAGAACTAAATACATGTAATCACATGTATTTGGAGAAGAAAAAGTAAAAGGGGAAAGGGGAAAAGTGAAAGAATAAAAATGAAGAAAAAAGAAAACCAACCTAAGCTACCAAAGCTTATACTCAATGTCTGTTAAGTATTAAAGGTTAGACTTATGATCTTAAGAGGTCTTTTCCAACCTAAATGATTCTATGATTCTTTATTCATCATCATGTCAAATATATGGTAGAAGTAGATTCCTTGCTTACTAAGTGGGCAGTGAAGGTGCTCAATTAGGTAGCCTCGAGAAGAGTGAATGTTCACTATGTAACTTCTGATTCCTCTGCGATTTAAAGTTCTATATTCACTTTCCTTTTTACTGTAGCTATCAATTACTTTTCCAATTTCATTTGATCTTCTTTATAGAGATTTTTAACAACCTCTGGTGAGAGTTCTATTTTAGTACATGGACACTTTCATTTAGCTGTAGGTAACAATACACAGTTAGCAGACACACCATTGACACTCTGATTGAAATTTCTAGGTTCAAACAAAAAATAAGTCCTCTACCTCTCTACATTAACACAATGAAATAAAGTATAAATACTGAAGGTAAATAGGCTATTTTGTCATATCCCTCTAGTTCTTTAATGACCACTTTTCCCTTATATACCACAATTTTTCATTTTCTTTTTCATACATGTTTGACTGGAAATTAAGTGGGCCAAGGCTAAGATAAAAGCCACTCAATAACTTATGTTTTCTTTCTCATTTTTGACACATTTCTTCTCTGTTGGAATTCCAAAGCAATCAACTACCTGGGGATATATACTTCTTCAGAGATCTCCCCTCCGCTATATTGATTAACTCAAAAGCAGTTTTGGATATCTTCCAATGTACTACGACCATCTGGTCTCCCTTAAGCCTCACAAGCTGGAGTAGACTTGAATTGGTTAAAATGATGGTAATTTTCTAAATTATTAAGAAATTAGACATGTTCCTACTCTGCTTCCTTTCTTTGGTTTGTTAAGAAATTTCCTAGCTACCTGAGGAATCTTTGGGAATATTTTTTAACATTTACAACAGGTCTCAGAGACTGCAGGGAGATCACCTAACTCACTGCAGTGTGATACTCTTCAAGTGCATGTTGCTTACAACTGTGATGGAGGAAACAGTGAAAGTGCATTCCGGCTAATTTGTTAATCTGGCTGTCATTTTTATGTAAAAGAAGCTTGTGGAGCAAAAAGTCAGCCCATTGGTTTTATACAACATGGAAATGAGATATAGCTAGGCAACATAAAAGGCCCAAAGAGACACAAGGTATTTCTAGACTTAGTGATGTGGAGGCACCCATGAAAGAAATTTTTCAGGATTACAGAGAGAACCACCTCTAAAATGAGTAAAATGAGAGGTCTTTTGTTTGTTTGTTTTGGAGTTTTGTTTTTGTTTTTTTAATCAAGACAACATGGAGCTTTTCCTCTCTTTAGGTTTTATAGCATGTTTACCTGTTTGTTTTGGAAGAAATGTGACTAAAATGTCATGTGATAAATATTTTTCTTTCAATGCCCAGGAGAACAAGTCTTCTCAACACAGAAGCCCTTCTGCATTTATGCAGAGGGAGGAAAGAAGAAAGTAGAAGTCTTCTCACTTTATTGCGTATTCCATTAAAATATTTTCGTGTGAGATGGCAAGGAAATGTTGCATGCCACAGACTGACCTTGTGTACTTTCCGGTCTGTTCCCAGATGACTCTAGGTTGTTGTCCTTTAGCTTTTATTCCTTATTTTTGCCTCTTCCTACTGTCATGTATAATAGATCAGGAATCTCTTCATAATTACCAATCCCTCAAGGCCAGTGTGTCTTCTACCACCACATCTGAAAACTGTACTTTAATTATGCATTCAGAATTGGGAAAACAACTGTGACTATAACATCATCAGTAAAATTATGGCATAAAAGAACTACTAAAAAAATTTGCTTTGCCACAGCTTGGGCTCTAAGTATGTCCAGCTTCAGCATATAAACTTGTGCAAGTATACTCCCAGAACTGGGGATTTTGTTATTAAGAGGGAGGACTTTGATACAGGAAATTATTGGAAACCCTATAGATTCTTGAGTCATTGAGAGAAAGGATAGAACTTCTAGGGATTCTCTCCTTGGTAGCAAACATCATGTCTTGGTACTGGGGAAACAAAAAAGTTATATTGGAGACTTTCCTCCTAAAATATGATATAATCATGCCCAATACATAAAGCTTCAATTTTAAAAAAGAGTATTGTTCATGCGTACAGGTGTGCAAAGGTGTGTGTATAAATATATATATTTCAGAGAGTGTGTGCGCGTGTGTGTACATGCAGATAGTCTTATTTACTACTAAGTGTCACAAGTTATGAAAAATCACATTTTTGGGTGTTCTTTTATCAAAGGTTTTTTTGGGAATTCCTTGTAAGAATGGAGCACTGAAGAAATGATCCATCGCTAAATATGAAAGTATACTAAAAAACCCCCGATTTGTTAATGTCATTATGTACCACATTCCCTGAAAAGATGAATGTTAATTGAAATATGAAGCCAGAAAAAAGGATTTGTATTCTATCTCCAAAAAAGGGTGAACTAGGAAAAATATCTCTGAAAATCTGAACAAAAAAGGGAATGAAAACCATTAGAAATAAACTAAATGTGAGCAATGCCCCTTGGTTTGCTGAGGTAATATGAAGACAGTAAGGTTTCCTGTTTGGAGCAAATGGCTCTGGGCAAGAGGATTCTTGGTTCTAATCCCCACTGAGCCAACCTCAGGCAAGTCATTCAGCTTCCCTTTGCTTCACTCAATCCAGCTTAAAAACGCAAAAAGCAGGTCCTCAGTGAAGCCAGATGCTGCAATCAGGCCAGGATATCTCTTGGGCAAATAGACTGGGGGAAAAACCTGTAAGAAGAAAACTATATAAAGAAAGGGAAAAAAGGGTTCTTAATGGTTTGCAAGAGTTTGAACAGAGGCCAAATAACCACTATGCTGACATGAAATATTTCCTAACAGAATTTGAGATGTTATGTTAAAGTAGGTATATTTACTATTGAGATTTCTCAATTTATGATACTGTACCCTGCATAAAATATTTATTGTATTTGGACAATAATTTACTAGTTTACTGTCAGGAATTAGGACTCTTTCAAAGTTACAAATATGGGAAAAATATATTAGTAACTTAAGACACTACAATTTTTAAAGCACAGGGATTTCTTCTCACATAAAGTGAATCAATAATTCAGTTGTTCAGTGAATTCCCCTCTGCCTCCAAACATTTTACTAGAAAGATGAATATGAAAGTAGAATTGACAGCTTTAGGGTGTGATACACAAATAAAAGATAATGAAAACTAGAATTAAATTCATGGGCTGCATTTGTTTTCTCTGCATGCTTAATAGAGTCTCCCATTGTTAAGGACTCTGTAAGTAATCATAGATTTCTTATTTAGTCCACTGGAAGAAAAAAAATGAGGTACTCTGAGGATTAAAATGACACAAATTATAAAACAGATAAAATATATATGCATGGGCTACTCAGTTGGTGTTTTTTCTGCCAGCATGTAAAAAATTATAGATGCACTAAATATTTCAGAAATCATTCTCTTTACAACATTATGCATGGACTTGTCAGTTTTCACCACTGAGCTTTGTTGATTTATATCAAATACCTAATTTAAATATAAAAGGGATGGTTACATTTATAGCACACTTGAGTATTTAGGAATACCTATTGATATTGCAGCACTTATTTTTTTATTCATATAAAAGTAATCCATACAAATAAATAGAAGCAATGCTGATCAGCAGAAGGAACTGTGACCATTTCGTGCTTTTCAGATACATTTTGTTACAGACTGTAAATAAACAAAGAAGTCAGTGTACTACACAATATTAATTATATGTATATACTCTAATTGTCCTGATGAAGAAACTATTAGGTAAGACTGTTCTATGATATGCATTTTGTTGGCACACACAATCATCATGGTGTTGCTTTATACCTGAGAAAATATTTTTGAACTCAGCACACCTGTGTTGCAGTTTACTTAATGAACATGTAATAAATGGTATTATTCTGGCACACATTGTAAATAAATCTTTGGACAGCTGTAGTGTCAGTGAAGAATGAGATTAATTCCTTACAATAATGATAGGGCACCCTTGCAGTAGGGGTGCAAGGATTCCTCATACTTTGGTTCTTTTTTCTCCTATCTGTTGGAAGATCACTGTAGGTCAGTCATTATACCTTCAGGGAGAGCAGTAAGTCAAAAAATAATAGCAGTGCTATGACACTGCAGTGGGAGCAATGGGTTTGGTAGGAAAGGATGTGAAAAATGGAGTGCAAATGTGGACAAAACAGTTACTCTCCCACAAGCATGGTTCTATGGGAATCCATTATATTGAGAGCTGGCATACACTGTTATCACTGACTTAAGAGAAGTGAAAGAAATATAACCAGAGAACAAGCTATAATCAAAAAGAAAAATAAATATACTAAAATATATGTGTCATTGTGTGCACTTAAAAATTTGCTAGCAAATGTAAAATGAACTTGAAAAATCATTTTTAATTTAAAGAAAAAACCCGTTGTTTGCACCCTGCTCTGCTCTCTAATCTGCAAATAGATACAAGAAGAAACTTTATCCATTTCTTCATGTCCAGACATAATGGGATTTTTGAGAAAAGTGTGGAACCAAATATCTCAAGGACCAACAGTGTTTACTCACAATAGACAGGAAAAAACCCCAGTTCTGCAGCTGGGAATCTGGAAATATCATGCCTGCCAGATACCCTCTGGGCCTTCAGCAAGTCCCAAATCAGTGAACCTCAAAGAACTCCGAATGCTTTGAACAAAGTCTGCTAGAGTTTAATCCTAGGGTTTAATCTTTCACAGCAAGAAATCTTCATCATAGAATTTTGAAAATGCTATAGGCTTAATTAATTCTGGATAAATAATTCCATCAGCTCTTCTCTAAGATTCAATATTAGACATAATTTAAAATTCAATTTTTGATATAATTTTCTTTTTTTTTAAATGCAGGGCTATACTAAATGAGAGTCATACAAAATCAAGTCCAAGTCCTGCCCCAAAAATACGACAAAAAAGTACTCTGGTAAATGTATAATCTATAGTTAGAAATATTTCAATAATCAAATGTGTAAAATATGGCTAAATTGCTTGGGAAGTGACACAACCCAAAGGAATTGCAACTTTCTTTCCCTCTCCTCATTTTAGAGTGACAGAATAGAATTACTGGTAAGGACAAAGAAATGTGCTGATGTCTGCTCAAGATGTAACATGCAGGCATCTGTAACTGCTTAATCATCATCCATTCTGGATTGGTGAGGATAAAAGGGTTAACAAAATAGGACTAAAAGTAAATTTTCTGTTTCTAAATCAGATCTGTTCAGACATGCCATATGCACTTGTTCTCATCAAGGATTAAGTGCATGACAAGCTTGAACTTTTAACACCAAAATCTTTTGAGATATGGAAGAGCAAAAAAAGGTCACAACACTTCAGTAAAAGTGAAACATAAATTTTTCACAATATCGTCACTCAAAATTGACTCCCTTTATTTTCTTCGACCTTTCAAAAATAATCCACCATTGATCTAAGACTAAGAATGAGCAATAACAAATCGAATATGCATTTCCTCCCCTTGAAAGTTTAAATGAGTGAAAATAGGACTTGGAATACAGTAGTTCATGTTACTTTCACTTGGGAGTTGTTGCCCAAACTACAGTGTAATAGCATCTAATCTGAATTCAGAGGCAACAGCCAGACATCATCCCAGAATAAAATTGTGTTTTTTGAAAAAAAGGAAAAGCCAGCTGCCTCCTTTTCTAGATCCTTGCAGAAAATGAATGCATTACTGCTAGCAGATACAGGTTCCTTTCATCAAAAAAAATACAGTGATAAACAAGAGGTAAGGGGTAAAAAAGCAGGATTATAAGTTTGTAGCTATATCACTATCCTGAACCACAAATAGGAAATTGTTATAAAAAGATGTCTGTATTGTAAATTAATAAAATTTTCCATTTATTCAACTTTTTATGATGCATCTTTTCAAGTGTGATGTTAGCTGTTAAATAGTAAGAAAACAAACAGCTGGATAAACATTTGAAACCAAATAATTAATATTTACAAAATGCAGAAATAATAAAAGCTTGCATTAAAAAAAAAAATCTACTTTCAGAGATTCTTGGAACCAGCACCTAGGTATAGACTACTGTAGAGCAGTTCATCCTTCTGGTTCTCACTTTCAAAGCAGGTTTTCCATCACTGTCCTTTCATAAGTTTTCCACCCCCATGGAAAAAAGAAGGGGGAATATGCTGTGAGCATTTAATTAGACTATGTTTTTCCTGTTGAATAATACGATAGTTACGGAGTTTTAGGTTGTGTTCATGAATGAAACAAAATGTTCACCTTAAGACAAGGTAGATGTTGTATTTCAAACTTTGAACTTTTCCAGAGTTCTAACTTACTCTGCCAAAAGAAGCTTTAACTAGCTATATAAAAATCCTGTAATTGTACAGTATTTTCAGTACTAACCTAAAATGAGATTAATTCATATTCTGCATTTGAACAAAAGCGGAAATGGAAAAGTAATGCTGCAGGATCACAAATGACTGATGACTTATTAGAATAACAGAACTAAGTGTGGGGGTGCCAGAGACATAAAGCTCACTGGAAGTTAGACTGAAATTTACTATGATTTTTGGTAAAAATTTTACTGAATTAATTTCACTAAAGCTGTCAAAATTTCTACCAGAAATCAGCTAGCAATATTTTATGGACTTTTTCATAGACACATCGTGCTCATTCCCCTACTTCTTCCAAGCTGAAAGACTTTCTTTCGCCAACTTGCAGAACTCTTCACAGAATCACAGAATATGCCAAGCTGGAAGGTACTTAAAGTGAATCCTCTACTGCATGCACCCATAATAAATTTCTACATTTTTATGTTTAGTGTCACAGAATGTTGACACTAAACATGTTATGTTACTTTTTGGCTGGTAGTTAAGATTTTGCATGACCAGGGTAGCAGGTGTAGCTCCTGCTCCTCCAAAGCTACCGCACAGCCCCTCTGCCTAGAGTCAGGAGTGCCAGGCCAGGCCTGAGAAAATACCGCTATGAGCAGTCCACTGCATGGACATCCATCCATACCTGCTTGCGACAGGTACAGCCCAGGAACTGAAAGGGAAAACCCCCTCTTTACCTCCTTGTGTGCCCCTGAGGGGTGCCAAGATCAGAAGGGAGGGCTGGGACACACCTGCGACCCCCCTGCAGAGACCCCTCCCCAGACCTGAGGAAGCAGTAATGCCCACAGAGGCACTGCATGCTGCTATCTCGTCAGAAAAGGGCCCACCCTGCAGAGAGCCTGGTTCTGCACTTATATGTCACTGGAATGTTTTAATAAAACACATCCTGGGAGAACAGGAGCTTCATGGAGGCCTTTTTATGTGCCCATGCAAAAAAAAAGTCAGTGGGCCTTGGGACTCCCCCATTTCAAAGCTGTCATGACTCATGGTCTCAATCTGGCATAGGTATGTTTTGCAATACTTTTTTATTTTAACATCTCTTGTTTATGGAGGCACTGCTGAATAGCTGTCTATGACTATTGTTTCTAAATCTGCTGAAGGGCAGAGTATCACTCACTGTCTTACTGCTGCTCTGCATCTGTACTCAAGCAGCACATGGCTTGCATGTTTATATCATGAATGATAGATAAAAATCATCAGCTTCTTTCTTCCTGCTGATTTTTATCCTCATGTTGCTATAGAAAGCATGTGATGGGGAATTAACTATGAGCATAACAACAAGAAAATATTACAGCACCAATTCTTCAAGGTACAAACCTAACATGTAACCAAACTTCCTCCAGCTTTTCTCAAACTTATTTATACAGCTAGAACAACTTCAAGAAAATCTGCTCCCCAGAAACTTTCATTTAAAACATCAGCAGTCTTCAGCTGCTTTTTTGAGCTGACATGCTCTGGAATGCCAGAATGACAGAAATAGATACCAGGCTTTCTCAGGGCTGAATATGTTCATGGTTTATACAAAAGGCACTGTTACTTCACTGAAACAGATAGGTGAGTGAATTAACTTTTTTAAAAGATGGAGTGACAACTCAGATTTGCAGGACAGCCCACTTGGCAACATTCCCTAAATTGACTCCTAAAATGTTATGGATATTTGTCAAGGAAAACATTCTCTTTAACTATATTCATGAAGTCAGTGCACAGAAAGTTTTCCTTTGTGCTCCCTTACCAGTTCTAACATCCCTTAATACTAAGAAAAAAATATAGCAAGTAGCACTGGCAGAGCTCCATCTTTCAGGCACTGGGAGTTTTATATAAAAGGCCAGATCTCTGACTGTTTCAAAGGGAATATTTTCCATAAGATTCCTGGTTCTATACGGTAATGATGTTCATTTTGATAAGCTTTGATGGTTGTCAGCATACTGATTTTTCACACTATGACAACAGGTTTATACAAATGGCAAATAAGAATGACCAGCATATTAGAAAAATATGACTGAGTTAAATTACAATCAAAATATTATGAAATTAGTGTAAATATAAATATGTGTAAATATTATAATACCTTCTGACCATCCAAGTTTTAAAAGAGAAAGTTCTGAGGGAGCTGAGCCTGTTCAGCCTCGAGAGGACATGATTTAACATGCATAAATATCTAAAGGGTGGGTGTCAAGAGGCTAGAGCCAGGATCTTCTCAGTGGTGCCAACCAAGAGAATGAGAGGGAATAGGCAGAAACTGAGGCATAGGAAGTTCCACCATAACATAAGGAAGAAAATGAGGAAGAACTTCTTTACTGTGGTACTATCCTTGCATTGGAGCAGATTGCCCAGAGGGGTTGTAGACTCTCACCCATCAGAGATATTCAAGAACCATCTGGACACAATCCTGTGTCATGTGCTCTAGGATGACCCTGCTTGAGCAGGGAGGTTGGACCAGATGACCCACTGTGGTCCTTTCCAACCTCACCCATTCTGTGATTCTGTGATTCTGTGATTCTGTGATTCTGTGATTCTGTGATTCTGTGAAGTGCTCTAAAAATACCATAGAATGACAGAATAAGCAAATATGCTGAGTTGGAAGGGACCCACAAGGACCATCAAGTCCAACTCCTGCCCTGCACAGGACCATTCCCAAAAGTGTGTCTGAGAGTATGATCCAAATGCTTCTTGAACTCTTTCAGGCTTGGTGCTGTGACCACTTCCCTGGGGAACCTGTTCCACTGCCCAATCACCCTCTAGGTGAAGAAACCTTTTCTAATATCCAACCTAAACTTCCCCAACACAAATTCATAACATTCCCTCAGGCCCTGCCATTGCTCACCACAGAGAAGAGATCAGTGCCTGCCCCTCCTCTTCCCCTCACGAGGAAGTTGTAACTGCAGTGAGGTCTCCCCTCAGTCTTCTCTTCTCCAGGCTGAACAGGCCAAGTGGTCTCAGCCACTCCTCAGCTTCCCCTCAAAGCCCTTCAGCATCTTTGTTTCTTATGATTGACTGGACTATTAAGGGTTAATGACTCAACACATTCGTGAAGGTGTCAAGTGCTTTGTTGAAGCCCACTTCACATGGAAGAGGAGGTGAGATTTTGGGTGTAATGGGTAGTGAGATAAGAGACAGACTCCTGTAGAGACAGGATGGGTCCTCCTGTCATGCTAAATTGTGCTCCCTTACACACACCACTGGGTTGTAAAACTCCCCCTTCTCCTCTGGGAAAGTCTGGAAGGGCAGCCTTGTCATGTCTTGGAATGTTCCATAAACCACTAAAGTCTCCCAAAATGCCACCAGATTAATTTTCTGAAGGTCTTCTACAAGAGTAAAGCCCCCCTCCCCCCCCCCCACACTTCTCAGGGGAGGCACCGAGGCTTTCCATCAAAAATCTGAACATATATTAACTCACTGGACTTTGCATTCCATGGGTTTCTTTCTCCACCCCCAATGGATCAAGACCATCACTTCGACCAACGGTGCAATGATCAAGTCTCATTTCACCACCGTGAGTGGTGGCTATGAATCTTTGTACTGCTGTCTTCTCTCTCTCTTTCTTTCTTTTCCCTTATACATGTCCTTGGATGATATTTTTATGCTTTCATAGTGCAAGGTTTTCATATTGTTATATTATCATGAATAATAATAACACAAACTGTTAAATACCTGTTTTCCTTTGTAACCAAATTACCTTACAATAAACATTCCATATATATTTTCAAACATTGATCAGTCCGTGTTGTTTCACTATAATCCACTCAAGGAATCTATTAACAAGAACCTGGGTTCTCACATTGCCCTCCTTTGGACACTCTCTAATGGCTCAATATCCTTCTTATATTGTGGTGCCCCAAACTGCACACAATATTCAAGGTGAGGCTGCCCCAGTGCAGAGCAGAGCAGGAAAATCCCCTCCCTCAACCAGCTGGTGATGTTTCGCCTGATGCCCCCAGGACACGGTTGGCCCTCCTGGCTGCCAGGGCACTGCTGACTCATATTCAACTTGCCAGTGATCAGGACCCCCAGGTCCCTTTCTGTGGCACTGCTTTCCCAGTCTGTACATACATCCAGGGTTGCCCCCCCCCCATCCCAGGTGCAGAATCCAGCACTTCCTTTGTTGAACTTCATACAGTTGGTGATTACCCAGTCCACTAATATCACTACATAGAAGTTTAAAAAAATCCTGGTCAGGAGACAAGACCACAGAACAAATGTACAATACATGCTGAGAGTTAAGTGCATAATTGTCTGGGAATAAGTAATATTTGGGATGCCTGTTTATAAAAATTATCAGTTAAATGCATTTTCTTTAACATTATTGTTTAAATATGACCATAAGATCTCTAGACATCTGCAAGATAATAAGCACCTTTTTTATTACAACTATGAAGTATTAATTACAGTCTACCATAAAAAAAGCTAATGTTCATTGAGAGTTAATGGATATTAATTTTGTGTTATATTGGATTAAAAGATAAAGGAGTACTTTCTAATGAAAAACAATGTCATACTCTTTTTTAATATCCACCATCATAAAGATGTAAGAAACTTCTTATGTAATTTACACTACTTCTAGGTAGAACTGGAATCTTTACCTGTGTATGCAGCATCTCTTTTCAATAAATAGCTCGACTGCCTTTTGGTAATGTAGATTTAGCACTTTATCTGGCTCCTATCTCAATGATAATCACAGTGTCCTGTAAATTTTATATTTTTGGTTACAGAGGCAATCAACTTCAAGAAAGTGTAAAATTTCTCAAAGACATACTGGAATACAGGCTAAGAAGTCCTTGGATGCCAAGGTATATTTTCCGTCAGATAGCTCTGGGTACACTGCTTGGCACATAGCCTATCTACTTCTGCAACAGAAGTGTCTAGTATTTTCCATTCACCCTGTGGGTAGCTGAGACACCACATTTAGTTGGTGCCAAGATTAAGTGTGACATTGTTTCAATTAGGCACCCAAAGCTACTTGTTTGGACATTGGTCAAAAGCTTTGGCGAATTTTTGAGACGTATTGGACGATTCACCTGTTTGCTATGTCCAACATGCAGAATACTGACAAATAATATGCAAGAGAGCATCTATTCTGGACTTCAAGGCTAAAAAAACTTCAAGGTTTAAAAAAAAAAAAAGACGCTGATGATTTAACACACAAAAAATGTCCACACAGAGGTTAACCCATGTGTGGGTTATACAGAGTGATTTTTTTTTTTTTTTTTTAAGTAAAAGAGAAACACTGTGAAAAAGCCTTGTGGAATCATGCTGGGCCTTCTTAAAATGCTGAAGCTAGTTCTGTGCATATTTTTATTGATAACCTAAAGCAGCTGATACAAATTATAGGGGGAGACTGAAAGGATTCCTTCCAATGTGCAAAGTGGTCTAGCAGATTTACTACAACATCACAAAACAAACCATTTGAAAGCTAGTGGCAAGTGTTCCAACTACAATTCTCCATTTCCACACTCTCTTTAACTCATATAGATTTTGGAAAAATTTGGACAAGGCCTTTACAAAATGCTAGCATTTCTACCTAGTATAAAACTAGCTAATTCACCTAACTCAGCAACAGAAGACAATACTCATTGCAGAAGAGAGCCTTGTTGTTACTAAATAAAAATCAAAGTTTAGATTTAAGATAAATTCTTTTTTAAATTTCTTTTTTCTTTTAATATTCTGTGATTAACAAAATTATGCTCATGAGAACAGTCTCTGCTACAGCTTGAAGAAAAATTGATTTGTGTAAAAATGTTGCAAACATCTTGGTTCCGTTTGTTTTAAAATTTGTTGTACAGTGATCAGTTTGTTGACAGAACATCTGCTCATTTCATCCTTTGCAAGCTCAAATCTGTATTGCACTTCTGATCTGTTTTCGAGAGAGAATATCTTGACATATTTTTGGCTCTACAGTCATATTCGGTGTCAAGAGAAAGATTTCCATATTTGTCTTTTGCTCCTATGAAAAAGCACTCATGGAATGGATCTTTCATACATATTTTCCCCAGATGTTAATTCAAAACCTGAACCATCCCAAATATGTAAAGAACATCCAAAGTAAGTCAAAAAGTCATCAAAGTCTTAGATTTTCAGCTGTAGGACATTGTTAAAAATCATTGCCACTTTGGAATAAGTTCTAAGGTTGTATCTAACCAAGTTTTGAAATATCAGAGACTGCCTACACTGATTAATTAACAGGGCCAGTGAGAACTCTTAGGCTCTGGGGCTTATGAATATAAAATTTTTTTATATGTATTTAAGTTTTTTTAAAATACAAATTAGAATTTACAAACTAATCCCAATTTCAATTTGTAAAATTTAAAAAATAATTTTATAAAGAAAAATTAGTAATATCAGAATCTTATTTTTTTATATTAAAGGGTTTCCTTGGCATTGCAACTTACCTTCCTCTTTATGTTCAAAACACCCATTCTTGAACTATCATCAGTTCCATGATTAAATAACTAGCATCCAAAAAAGAAAAAAAACCCTGGGCTAACCACGCAACATGACTATGCCTGGAGGATGAAGTACTTCACTGTGTGTATTGAGTTTATAGACTTCTAAATCTAAATGGATGATTTCTTCATATTGCTTTTTATTTAATAACTCACACTGCAAGAAGATACAGGACAAAGATTCTATTTTTGTCTTTGGTCAAAGAGCTTTCAAACTCACATCTCATAAGCTATCACCTTCAATCTACTATGCTTTTTTTATATAGGAACTCTTAATCTTTTCAGTTATAGCAATTCTACTGTATATGGGATAATCAGAAATCACAGTTAGAAGATAATACAGGGAATAGAGAGTTTAGAATGAGAACACATTTCTAGCTTATTGGCTCAGCTCCTCAAATTCTTCCGAGTATGGTGGCTTGTTAAGGAAGTTCCATTTGGAACTTATGAATCCATCAGTAAAATGCATAAACAAACTTTGTGACAAAAATTGCAACTAGCAAATTCCATCACCATACAGAAACTTTAGCCATTAGGATGGATTTTTATCCCCACACTCCTGCATTCTCTCTGAGCTAATTAATATGTAATTATTTCAGGCAAAGTGGACTATCTGAAACAAGACAACAGGAGCATCCCTGTCTTATGATATTTCATAGGCTGGTACTTAGAGCAGTGCTAAAAGGGTGGAAGGCTATCATCTCCTCAGGAAGTTTTCTAATTATTGAATTTGCATACAGAAGCCTATGCAAGGCTTTAGAAGAAATGGAGTAATTTCCAATTTCAGCTCTCCGTCTCCTGTACTGGAAGATCAGAATACAGTTCAGAAAATTAATTCTGTAAATTCTGACCATTTTTTAAAATCCATCCACTCATACTTCAGAGGAGGTTGCAAACCTTTAAATAGTGACCCAAAGGAATAGTGTTTGACATGAACCAAATCACTTGATTTAATTTCACCAGTATAAGAGATTTAAGAATATGAGAATATGCTTACTTTCAAATAATTATTGACTTAAAATAACTATTGACTTAAAATAACAGCATGCATTATAAACAGTTACTTCAGGAATAAGGAAATACCTTGGCTGCTCATGCATCTCAGCTGGATTTTATATTTTGTGAACACATAATTAGTCTCAGAAAAGTCCTTTAAATCTATAAACCTTGCAGCGTTCTTAAACTAATATTTTTTTACTCTTCCTAGTAAACATGGCAACCAGAGCCCCCAAAATAGTCACTCTGATCCACCTCCACTTTTTCTTCCCAGAGAGAAAATGATGCAATCGTTTACTTCTTCCTCTCCTCCCATATTCATTGCTTGTAATAGAATGTTGAAACGCCACAGTTTACTGTGGTGGATTAAAACATTATTCCTCCCTTCTTCCTTGAAGCTGCTTAATTAACATTTCTACCAAACTGTTTAATTTATCCTACCTAAGGCTGGCTTCACCATTCTAAAGACATTGATAAAGCTTCATACATCATTTAATTAGAAATATTACATGCCCAGTCTCTTAACTAATTTAAAACTATCTCCTACCTAACAGTAATTTTTAAGATTAGTTTTAAGATTAGTTATTTATTTTTTTGAAAGAATGGCCACAGACACTAACTTGTAGAGATAAACTTGCAAACTCTGAACAGCCTCTTATCTCTAAGTGCCATGCCTAGAATCCCACATAGTGCCAGATTTAACATAGTAAGAATTACAACACGTGCTTTCAAATGAGACTGAGAATCTCATAAATTAAATATTATGTATTAGATAATATATTATTATTTTTATAGATAAATTAGAATTTATCAAAAGTGGATGACCATTTTGTATGATTACTTATATTGGCTCTCCATTCAGTACTTGTGAGTTCTCTTTGAGAATATTTACCACTGCATGGGTCTGTGCAGGCAACATATAACCTAGCCAAATGCAACAGAGCAGAAACCAAGCTTGAATGGGTGCCAAAAAGAGGATCAGAGTAATAAAGTGCCTATCATACAATGGATAAGTAAAAATGCTTATCCTCTTTAAGTTAGTGAAATAATGGCTAAGAGGATGTATTGTAGTGAAGAAGATATATAATTGCTCCCTATAAGTAACTATGTTTGGAAAAGAATTATATGCCATGAAAGGAGAAGGACTACTTAAACTAAAGGGCACTGTTGGCAGAAGAAATGTTATAAATTGTCCATGAATAAAATTAGGCTGGAGATTAAAAGTATTCTTAATGATCAGAGAGCAGTGATGATCTGCAACAGCTTCCCAATAGCAATAGTAGGGTGAAGAAAAACAAAGGACTCAGAAGCCAGTTCCCATTAAGATGGAGTCTGATCTGTTTATGAAAGTTATACAATTATATTGAGTAACAGAAATTGAGTCCAGTGAACAAAGAGATACATTTTCTATGCTATTTTTCTGTTTCATCTAATTGCTCTGCTCAGGACTAAAAGTTCAGTATAGCAAGGCTCATTATATGAGTGCTTTTGTTCTTTTCTTGATATGCCTCTTAGTGCCAAAACAAGAATCTATTTTACTAACAGTAAACACATTTTTTTGTCCTTCTAGATGTAAAGATATTGCATAAGGGAAGACTCTTCAACCTAGTTTATTTATTTATCCAGTTTGGGAAAATCTCAAGGACTCTACACATATTACTTATGAATACATCTACTCTTCCTTAATGTCTAGGCAAATTATTTTATTCTTCTCTTCTGGAAAAAAAAAAGCAGATGGTTAAATGTCACAACTTTAAAAAAGCCAACATAAAATAAAAGTCGGAAGTTTTAAGCATGAAATGTTATTAAATTAATTTTTTATGAGAACAGAAATATTGAAAAAGTGAGACCTAAATACATGGTCTCTATGGCAGAAAATTAGCTCTTGAGAGCTGGAGAAGAGAATAGGGAGAGGAGATACAGTATGATTTTTTTAAATCTCCATTTTCTACAAAGATCCCTGACAAGAATATCTATTAACTGCCTGATTTGCATAAATCTTCCACAACTGAAGCTCAAATAAGCCTTAAGCATTTAATTTTGAATCATCTTATTCAGTATTTTCCTGCACCAAATTTATTCTTCAATTCTCTCCAATTTTTTCCAGGCATACTGGTGGTAGCAATTTCCCTATAACATCAGTTAAGACTATCCCTTGTGAAGTTTTCTGGAGTGACTGAGGTAAAAATAAAAATGTTCTGATATTTTCCCCTGGGAGAGCACGAGCAGTTTCTTTGGCTTAAATAGGCTTTAACTGCATCCCACAGAGTGATGCTTCATAGCATATTATTAGTGGGATCAAAAAGAATGTTACGAGGAAAAGCTGAGCGATAGCCTATGTTAAGCACCACATGTATATTTCCCATCTATAGACTTTAAAAATTCAGAAATTTGGGGAGTCTATTTTTCACAATACTATTTTTATTGTTGTTTTCCCCTTGATGAATTTTTTTTTACTTACATATTTTCAATGGTAATATGTAAGGCTCACATATTAAATTTGCACACTAACAGAACCAGCTGCATGAATTTACAGATTTTGTGTTAAAAGGCGAGAGTTCTTCTGCAAGCCAAACAGTGGGTCAACTGCAAAGGATTTTGTTGTAATTTCTAGGACTTCTCCATTTAGCTAATTCTGAAGGCATATTTAAAATCCACTGGAAAAATAACTGAATAGTGTTCAGTTATTACGGTAACTTCCTAAAAAAATCCAACATTTCTAGTGAATATTTGGAAATTATTTTACTAGTATTTTGAAAGCATTCTAATTGCTTCATATGTAAAACAATGAGAAGAAAGGGGGGGTTTTTTACTAAAGAAAAAAAGTGGCCATGAGATTTGTATTTTGGTACAGATGAAAAATGGGTACATTTCATTGCAACTCCTAGGCAATTCATCTGTCCGCTAGTTTTCCACTGAGGCTCATTGCCACATAGTAATCCTTCTTCTAGCAGTCAAACAAAGTCTGATAATTCATTTTTGCTCATTATCAAACTTGATTTCTGGTGGGATTAATTCTCCTACACTGAATTCTAGGTGTAGTAATTATGTGAAATTCTCTGGAATATCTGAAATCAAAATACATTGGGCCAAATTCATCCCTTGAGTAGCTTTACAAGTATCATTGTTGTTAAGCCAAAAATAAATTTGACACTTTAACTTAAGGAATAAGGCAAGCAATATTATCACAAGTACTCAAATATTATTTGAAATAGCAACATAACCTGCTAATCATCCTTTTTTATGTCTTTTCTGCTTGTAGTAAGGTCTTTGAAGTCAATTGGATTGTGCTAATCTGATGTCTTCCACTGTGGAAGAGATGAAGGGAGACTGTTAGACCTCTCTTACATCTTATAAAGACATACTACTCTTCTTGGCTAATCAAAAAGATGCTGCTCTGTGGTGAGTACACTTGAGTTCTTAAGGTAATGCATAAACATGTTAGTGTTGGATGTAGGTCTACATGTATAGTGTTGTTATAAAGGAATGTCTGTTTTAAAAGAATCAAAACTTTATAGCACGATAATAAATAATTCAATTAACTGTTTTGAATAAAAGTTGGATTTCCATTGAATTGTGTAGAAAGAAAAAGACATATATTGTGATTCTTTTGCAATAATTTCAGTAGCAATATCTAACAAACAGAATTTTCATGGATGCAGTGGAATTTTTGCATTCCAAAGTTGTTGTTTATACTCCTCCATATCTCTAAAATAATTTGAAGTTAATATATCACATTGTGATCTAACTGTACTCTAAACCACAACTTACAGTAACAATGAATTAATTTTATTTTCTTCCTTCCACTACTATTCTTCCAGTTATGTTTTAGAATTCTCCAGGCAAGTGATCCAATATTGTATACACACTGGTTATTGGAAGAGAAAGACCTTAATCTTTTTAATAGCTAATACTTCTCTGGAGTATCCCAATCACTGTATTTGAATTGAGTTGAACTACTGAAGTCCTCAAGGAACCTATGGACATGCTACATAAATGGGGTAAGTTTCAGTGTCCTTTTTTTTCCCTTTACATTGGTGTAGATATGAGATTTGCTCTGTCAGACAGTATTAACATACTGAGTCTAACAGTCTCAAAAAAGGCATTCAACTTCTTGTTACAGATTTTTTTTTTTTTTTTAATATTAAGTTTATTTGGGGTACCTACTTTCATATATTTTTCACCTTTATCTTGACTTACTTCTTGCATGGGCATTCTCAGGTCTAAATGTTCCATATTGGAAACCTTGTCAAGTTGTTGACACATAGCTAGAGAAGGCATTCCTGATTTAAAGTTCTATGAATTTGTTTACTAACTAAATAAGATGAGATAAACAGAATATACGGTGAGGAACTGAGGATTAAAACAAAAAATCAATCTTTTCTGAGACAAACCTAATAACTGGTTCCAAAAGCTTTCATAAATTATTAGTTTTGAAATCACTCAAAGTGTCTGAAACACTGTGTCATTGATGTACTTGAAGTTCACCTAAGAAACTGTATCATCAAATGTGCCAACAAAAAATGCCAGCAGCCCTGCCACCTTGCAGTCAATCGCATATCTGTTTCAGAGTCAACAAGTGTCAGAGAATGTAATTTCATCTGCTTCTGTTGTATACATTTAAATGTTCATATTCTTACTGCGGATGGAAAAAGACTAAGAGCATTTGTCAGCTCTGTTTCACTCCAGCTGACAAAACGTATTTTTTCCCCATAAAGCTTATCCTTAATAAAATGCATATAGAGATAAATATTTTATATTTTTATGTGAATGTATGACTTATGTGCCATTAGTGTCTTTCAAAAAAGTTACTTTGCCTATATAATCAATGAAGAAATAGAGAATGGTCAAGTATCTGTTCAGGAAGACTTGCACAGCTGAGTACAAAGAAGACTGGAAATTTGGGTTCAGTGCTGAAAGCAAAGAAATACCATTGGCCAGGTAGTGGAAATAAAAGTGAATGGATTAAGTAAAAGTTGCTCCTGCACCCCAAGGAGGGGTTCTACACTATTCCAATGAACACCAGTTTGATATAAATTTTACGGGTGTCATCAGACACATACAAAGAAAAAGCTCGTTTGTTCTTGGAATCTCTCCCTCCCCTCCCCTCCCTTCCCCTCCCCTTCCCTCTTTTCTTTTTTCCCCTCCTCTTTTCTTTTTTCCCTATGGACTTTCTCCCTCCTCCCATTTCTCACCATGAATACAGACTAACAAAGCGCTCCCTGTTCTGAGCTACAGGACACATGCTGGGTGCAGCTCTTGAAGTGTGCTAAGCAAGGGCTAGAAGTAGGCAGCACAGTTAGTTAATGAAAGAATAACTTAAAGTGGTTTTGGGTGGTTGAAAAAAAGACCCACACATAGTGGTAATAAATTTTGCCCTTTTTGTTTCTGTTAGTAGCTGTTGATAGTTTCAGATCTTTCCTTTTAAAATCAATTTCAAATTATGTCTGGAACAGCAAAGTGCATTTAGCTCTGTCACTTTTTTTGGTAATTTCTATTAACCTTACTCTATGTATATTGATGCTAACTATACAAAGAATAATTAGGTGCAGTTAAGAAAAAATAATTTGCAATATGTACATTTATTATTATAGAGATTTCCTTAAATTATTTTAATTTTTCTTCTGCAATAGAGAATACTGTATTCATTACAGCCTTTGAATAAATCGAAGGACTAACAATATTTATTTTCTCTTTCCTCTACAGATTCTTTTGACATTAGCTTTTTGTACTCCAAGCATACTTTATCTGAGCTTGAATGTTCTGATACAATAGTGAAGATGGAATACTCAATATTTCTGTGTTTGGGAATCCACAGATTCTGCTGATTTAGCATATATTTTGCTTCACATAAACAGATAGAGGTTTGCATTTCAGGAAATTATTATTTTCATATAGTCACCGAGTAGCTCCATTACAAATAAACCCCCTTTCTTTAGTTGTTTATCCTTTGCCACTACTCTTCTACTGCCTTTTTATTCTTCCTCAAGTCTTGCTACAGAAAAAAAAAAAAAGGTAGTTTGCAGTGCAAGCAGGATAGAACAGAAATTCAACTCTCAAAAGTGAGGATGGAGATGTACACCTTACTAATCAAAAAGGAGACACCAAATGCAAGAGAGCTGGACAGGAAACAATACCAAATAATCTATGGATACTACTCAGTGCACTCTTGTCTGAATGCATACATGTTTAAGATTGTTAAACCAATACACACTGTACAAAGTGCTGAGTTGGGGGAAGTCAGAAACAACAACGAAGAACTTCATAGAATCATAGAATCAGATGGGTTGGAAACGACCTCTGAGAGCATCAAGTCCAACCCTTGATCCACTAGCACTGCAGTTACTAGACTATGGCACTAAGGGCCACATCCAGTCTCTTCTTAAATACCTCCAGGGACAGAGAATACACCACATCCCTGGGCAGCCTATTCTAATGCCTGATTACCCTGTAATTATTCTTTCTAATATCCAACCTAAACCTCCCCTGGTACAGCTTAAGACCATGCCCTCTTGTCTTACTGCTGGTTACCTGGGAGAAGAGACCAACCCCCACCTGGCTACAACCTCCTTTCAGGGAGTTGTAGAGAGTGATGAGGTCTCCCCTGAGCCTCCTCTTCTCCAGGCTAAACAACCCCAGCTCCCTCAGCCTCTCCTCACAGGACTTGTGTTCAAGTCCCTTCACCAGCCTGGTTGCTCTTCTCTGGACCTGCTCCAGCACCTCAATGTCCTTCCTGAACTGAGGGGCCCAGAACTGAACACAGCACTCCAGGTGTGGCCTCATCAGTGCTGAGTACAGGGGAAGAATCACTTCCTTGGTCCTGCTGGCGACACTGTTCCTGATACAGGCCAGAATGCCACTGGCCTTCTTGGCCACCTGGGCACACTGGCTGACGTTCAGCTTCCAATCACTCCAAACTCCCAGGTCCCTTTCTGCCTGGCTGCTTTCCAACCACTCTGTGCCCAGCCTTTAGTGCTGCAGGGGGTTGTTGTAACTTGATGGTAATGGTCTCAGAATTTTGCTGGTCTTGGGCATAACAAACGTGAGAGTGCTGTCAGAAACTTAAGTTCTGAGGAAAAATCAAGGGGAAAATTCAGCCCTCCTGATAGTCTCTAACTTGCAACAAAATGTAAAAGGAAAAAGCTGTAAAGCAAGATATCTTTCAAAATGGTTAATCCAGTAGGTTAAATATAGGTTCAACAAGTTTCACAGAATGGGATATAATGTGTCTCCATAGTAAGAAATGGAGAATGAAATTATCAAACTACTAATGAGCAAGAGAACTTGGGTTTTTCATGTCCTATTGCAATAAACAAGCTCATTTTTTGTATGAAAGAGAGGCTATGTTTAAGATTGAGGGGATACTGCAGCGATTGACTATTGTGCCCAGCCTTAAAGTTTCAAAAATGCTGTCACTTAGTACTGACTTCTGCTGTCCTAATGGAATGGCTGCTTATCCCTAGGGATCTTCCTTGTGACTGGTTTCAATAGTCACTAGAGAACACCTCTGCATGACAGGATCCTTATGACTCTCTTAAAAGCATTTCTATGATTCTTAACTGACCATATTTAGATCATTTCTAAATGCAGCCTGAGAGAGGGAATACATGACTTTTTAAGACTTGATGTAAAGTGATGGAAGTGTGATTTCAGAACAATTTGCTCAAAAATAGAAAATTTTGTGAATGAAAATGAAAAGATTAATTTTAAAAATTAGTACCCAGAAAAGATTGGACAAGATCAAACTTGTCTTAGATTTAGAGTGGAGGTGGGTTTTTCTTTATAGAGTTGGCTACCCTAAAAATGTGAAGATCAAATAGAACAACATATTGATCTGAATTTCTCTTGAAATACAGCCACACAAATCCTTATTTGATTACTTCAGCACTCAGTTTTCTGAAGTTAACAGCTCTGCTGTGTATAATGTCAACTCAGATTTTGAAAGGTATCTACTTCTGCTCTAATTAGCTGTGTTTTAGTTAAACATGCTATGTCTTTTACCTTGAAATTTCTGATATACAGACTAGCCACAATTATTCCTCTAGGGCTTTTAAAACCTAACAATTAGTCTTTACTGCGACGGTGATTTGGGAGTTTTAGGACTCCAGGATAGGGTTTTTAGCCCATTACCTGGAGAGGATATGCTCCCCCTCCCCTGCCCCTGTGCCTTGGGGTCCCAGGAGCCCAGCCAGGACCCACACAGAGACCACAGGGGAGGAGACGAGCGAGAGAGAGTTTATTCTCTGTCTAGGAACTTATATAAGTTTCAGGGGAATCTAAAAACTGACCAATAGAAAATTTCTGGAGGTTTACAAAACTCACCAATAGAAGGGAAAGGTTAAGAACCAATAGAAAAGGGTTAATAAAACCAATAAGAAGACTTCTCTTTATCTTCCCAAGGACATTCTTTCATACAATAACTGTTGTCCAGGGGGATTTTGGGAAGAAGAAACAGTAAGTTGGCAAGAAACAACAAAAAGTCATTTTGAAACGTTTAAATAACGTTAAAACCTTCTGTTTTTACAACATTTGTGCTATTTTCTTCACCTCCTTCACCAGTCCATTTCTGAAAGGACTTTTTCCGTCCTAAGTAGAGTGAGTCCAATGCCACACTTTACTATCACAGTCTTTCTGGTCTAATCTACGTTACGAAAAGGATCAAATACTGCACTTGTACTTTAAGGATTTTATGCTATTTAAGGTATACTTATTTATTTTTGGTTCCATCCCCGAAAAAATGGATTTTAAGAACTCTTAATATGAAGGTGCTAATTGAGACTTGAGTAGGCTACATCTTATCCCTATGCATTTCTACTCATCTGGAGGAGACAATGGCTTTCAAACTATAATGATAGGCAAAAACATCTAATGAAATAGTGATGTAGGAACACAGAATACTGGATCCAGATTAAGGAACCAGGGCCCAAACAGGTTCTGAATTACCTCCATATTGAGTGAAAGATTTTCCAGAAATTTATGGGCATTTTTGTTTAGTTCTCAAGTTCTCCAAGAAGACCTTATACCTGAATTTTTCAAAAGAATATTGCATTTCATGATAAACTTTTCCTGTTTGTGTCAACAGATGCCAGAGATCAGTTTCCCTTTTATGTTCTGAAAAGCTATGAGAACACTGAAATATTTTTCTTTTTCTATTAAAAAGAGCATAAAAAGAACTTAAAAACTTTGGTGGCATCTCAAAATGTATTGGCTGTTGTTTGAATTATCAAATTGCCAGTTTTTAAAGGGGCTTTTAATGGCTCATAAGTATTGCCTTTTTGGCTTTGCATGCAACTGAAGAAGAAAATTATATAGCACACATAAGAGCATGGCACAATTAGTACAACTTTACAAAAGTCTAAAATCCTCTCCTTCACTGCCACAGCTTGCTGATGAGCGATTACTTCCCAATATCATTACTGGAAATGAGTTCACTAGTAAAAATTAATCTATTGATGCCCACATAGTAAAAGATCTCAATTATTCATCCATCTTATTTATTACCTAACCTGTGTAGGACCATTTAGTCTTTTTGCTGTCTTTCCTTAAAGAAGAAATAATAGATTCATACACTTTATTTTCATATTTAGGATAAAAATAAAACCCCCTAATCATTGTTTATTTGATATCCAGTGGACAAATTAAGGAAACACCTGTGTATAATGTTTTATACAACTTGCTGAGGTTTGTGAACAACTAAATGATTCTTGATCATGAACAATGATTCTTGTATTAGGAAGATTAGATGAGTGTAGTTCTTTCAATTACAGTACTGTAAACTCTTAAAAGTTTGCTCATGAATTCTGTATGCTATTTGCCAAATTTTTACAGCTTTTGAGTCTCCCACTGGATTAGCCTGACACCAGGAAATGAGGAATGTCAAGGTATATACATAAGTGTTGCCTGAACAAAATGTACTAATTTTGTTGCTTTAACTTCAAGGTAAGAGGAATATAGTTTTGCCCCTGGCAAAATCTTCTCCCGAGGGAGAAGATTAATATCATAGAAATGCACTTTTCTCATCCTTATTCTTGTCATATTAAACTAGTATTAGATTAAGAGGGAATAGTAGTAAAATACCATTTTTAAGGAAATTTGGCTGTGACTCTACCACGTCTAGTTACACAGGTTACTGGACTACACTTCTAACCTTGTTAGGAGGACCTCTACCAAGTCATTTATTGGTTTGGACTTTAAGATTTGAAGCCATAGCAAGGATGATACAGATACATTATTTTTCCCACCACTCTGCAATGAGATTAAAAACTTGGCATGTGTTGGTCTTAAATGACCTTACAATTTGATACCATCAGAAGTGTGAGTTATAATTTACATTAACTCAAAAAAGAAGACTATCAGTATATTCAGTATATCAGTATGGCTAAATTTCACATTAGCAGTGGAAAAAGCATACTGCTTTACAAGATGTTTCTATTTAATAAGCACTATAAAGTTATGTGCTCGTTTTGTCTGGGGTAGAGTTAATTTTCTTCACAGTAGCTAGTATAGCCTATCTTTTGAATTTTTGCTGGAAATAGTGTCGATAATACAGGGATGTCTTAGTAACTGCTGAGCAGCACTTACACAGGGTCAAGGACATTTCTGCTCCTCACCCCACCCTAGTAGTGAGGAAGTTGGGGTGTATAAGGAGTTGTAAGGGGACACAGCCAGGACAGCTGACCCCAAATGACCCAAGGGATATTCCATAACATATGGCATCATGCTCAGCATCTAAAACAGGGAGATAAAGGAAAGGGGAAGTTCAGATTCCCAAATCACTGTTATGTATGATAGAGCCCTGCTTCCCTGGGGATGTCTGAACACCTGCCTGCCCATGAGAAGTGGTGAATGAATTCCTTGTTTTCTTTAGCTTTGCTTGCATACGTGGCTTTCCCTTTCCCTATTGAACTTCCTCTATCTCAACTCATGAGTTTTCTCACTTTCACTTTTCTAATTCTGTCCCCCTTCCCACTAGGGTAGAGTGAGGGAGCAGCTGCATGGTTCTTAGATACTGCCTGGGGTTCAACCACAACAACGAGGCCATTTCCACAGACAGACATGCTATGAGACTTGTTTTTTTTATTTGTTCCAGTTATAAGATCAAGTCTTCTTCTTTCAGCTTTCTTTTTATTTTTTTTTATGCCCCCCCCCCCCTTGGCCCTTTCCTGTATTCTTCCTGAATACAACATGGTTTGCACACTTCTGAGCATAATTTCTATGTCTATTAAAGGATGTTCTAGCTGTCCATTTTACCAAGACTCTTTTTTCCTCCTTGTTTGAGGTTAAAATGCATGGTTTGATCAGAGGACAGCAGTGACGCATGACTGCTCTATGCTAAATTAGAAGGTTTCTCATGCTTTGCATTTCTGCCTCTTGATTGGTAGGATGTGTATTTTGATTTATTATTTAGGATCATTTCCTTACTGTATGTGAACTCTACAGTTTTCAAAAATAAAAAATCAATGTAATGTTATTTCAGTAATAAAAATGGTAAATGTGTAAAAATTCTGTGTTCATATTCATCTGAAAAGATGAACTAAATTTACTCTGTTCAAGGTACCATTTTTCAATGTGTCAAAACAACTATATTTAAGATTATATATTCAGAATTGTTGATATGTGGCAGTTAGCCATTAGTGTTTAAATAAGAAAGCACAAAAAATTATGTGAAATTATTCTAAATTCAATTGGAGAATTTTAAACTCTTTTTTCACATACGTACAATCAAAATATCAGATAAAATCCTGAAAATAAGTGACAATGTTAGGCTGAAAAAAAAGTCAAAATTTAAGATTGTAAGTCCACAGTAAAAATCCTTTACATAAATATTTCAGCTGATTTAACCTCAGCCAGCAAAGGCCACATATACAAATATTCTAGTTTACCAACTTTACAGTTTTGTTTAGAGTATGATAATAGCAGTAGTGTACTCAAACATCTACATAGATAGTTTCAAACATACCCATCCTACTTCTCCAGTCTCTTAATATTTTTTATTAATCATAACAAAGGATTGGATTCTATCAATTTTGCTTTCAGGTCCTTCAAAGGCTTCATAATTTCCTTATTTTCTAAATGAAGTCTGTAGAGTAAACTTTATTCTGATCTCACTTTCAATGCTTCTACAGCTCTAATGGGTCTAATTTTTACTCTTAAAACCTTTTTCTTTTACTTAGTCCAACTTCATTTTGCTTGTACACAAGTTTTACACAAAGTCCCTTTACACAAAAAAGAATGGGAGACTATAATGTAAGTAAGAATCATAGACTTCTGTATGGACTACTCCTAATGATGTTTATTTTTTAAAAGTGGTATCAGGACAATATTAGGTGACTCAGAATCAGAAATTTCACATTAGTGACAGAAGCCTGCATCAGAAAGAAAATGATAGAACAATTATCTTAAAAAACAAACAAACAAACAAACAAACAAAAAACCCCCCACCAGGAATAGTGACATAGAAAGAAGATACATTTTTTTTTTTTAACAAGCAACCAATGAATTTTAACAGAGCAGCTGGTCTTTCTTGACATGAATGTTGGAAATCCATGTTTGAACAGTTTAAGAGGCAGCCTTGCAGCTCTGATAACAATAGGGGTCTGCCAAACTGAGTCATGGCAATTATCCACATGCAATCAGTTACTTTTCAACCCTGTTACATGTCATGGGCATACATGTTTGAACACTTTTCTTCATGTTCTCTTATCTAAACCAATCTTTAATTAATGGTTCCAATCTTCTATATTTTAGGTGCTACACAGAAATAGATTTTAAAAAATACCTTGCACGATATAATCAGGATTACAAAGGCCATATAATTTTAAAAATTAAACGTGTTTTGAGAATATACTTCCTAACACTAGAACTTTCTGAGCCAGTGGGAATAAGCACACCTTTGAAAGCCAAAATGAGCACTGATAAACCTTCAAGGTTTGTCGGGTCTGCAGTGTTCTCCATGCAAATAGATGGATTAGTTGGTACAATTTAAGAGTCTTGTGCTTTTTTTGACTTTTTTTTTTTTTTTAACAGTATCCCCCCTGCCTTGTAAACAAGCCTCTAAGCACAGAAAACAAAAAAATATATTTAATGCCCCCCTGTTCTGTTTCATTATTTACACCCCTCACATGTACTTCCTCAGCTGAGAAATGCTCTTTGATGATTATATCTCCAAAGAACATTGCTGTGATCACTTAATGTGCTGTGGAACCAGAGATAATCAATCAAAAGAACAGAAACAGAGAAAGCAACTTTCTGACTTTTTAAAAACTGATTTAGTTCTTATGAAAATGCAAAATTGACAGCTTTGAGATTGAAATAATCTTTCAAAAGGTGAATAGGAATAATGCAAATTATACAGTATTAAACCAATGTGTTCTCCCCCTAAAGGAATCACTTTTATAAGCTGAAGATGTCTGTTTTCACAGTCCAGTTGGCCAAGGTTTCCATACATTTCTTGATTTCTAGCACAGGAGCACCCCTGGTACTGGTTTTGTGATGCTGACATTAGCAAACTGGGAGTTCTGGGAAAACAGATATCACCATTTCATCTACTGTAAATCAGGGTTATAAGGCAATGAATATATTGGCAGTGTGATCTAATTTAGCTTTGAGTTACAATTTCTTCATACAATTTCTTTAAATTCTTTATAAAATCTTTTTTCTGTATATTTCTTTATATATAGAATTTGTATTACTTCTACCGAAACTGATACAAGGCTTTGAAAATGCATGCCTTATTTAAATGTGAGAATAAAAATAAACATAAAACAAAACTTACAGTGATGTTTCACGCTAGAGTAATCTAGTAATTATTGTAGCCACTAAGGCAACTTCTTGAGTTTCACCTAATAAGCATACTGCTGAATATTTGCAGTTAACAATACTTAAGTTATGGGGTTTTTTTTCTTTCTTTTCTCCACTCCACCCCTTAATTGTATTTTGTTCATCTTGTATCTACAAGAGACAAAATTCTATTTTGTTCTTCATCTTGTCATGAAGACCAAGAGCTGAACAGCCACAGCTGCAGCTGTTCCACAGTCCAAAATAAAAGTGGTATATTAATAGAGACAAACTTCTTCGAAGTTTTACTTGGTTTTAATTTTTCTCCAACTATCAACAGACATGTTAGCATAAACTGGTAGTTTGAATAAATGCTCTGGTTTTACAAATCTGATAATGACACAAAATATTTTGGGGGAGAAGACCAGTGCTTCTTTCCCCTCCCCCCCAAAATTAAAGAACTTAGAAGGTTCTAAGCATATTACTTGAGTTCAGCCTTCTGGAACTACATGAACAGACGGAGTTTTGGGGCAGTGTTACTTGTCAAACTTGCTGCTCTTTGAAGCCAAAGGTCACTAAGAGCTTAGATCTTTAAAGGTATGTTAGGGAATTAAAGCTCATATGTGGGCTTAAGCAGCTGGACTGCAAAGCCCTTTGCAGATGAAATCGAGTTTGGAAGCCTGAGACCATGTCCATAAGAACAGAGAGGGCATTTTGAGGGGCCTGAAACCAGGCCCTGAGAACAGAGAGTGTAAGCAGCAGAGGAGTACACCATTCCCATGAGAACAGATAAATGCACTGGCAGGGGAGTACACCTTTCCCATGGAAGCAGAGAGACATAGGTATGCACTAATTGTGTTTTCTCTTACTGTAATCAATGTTATTATCTGATACACTTTCATGAAAACCAAAACTAATAAGTTGGGGTGTTAGTGTCCATTATGTAATGAATGTCCAATCATTGATCGACACAGCTGCTGGGCATTCTGTATTAATGTCACTACCTTGCTTGAGAATAAAGGTTTTTTCTCTCTTGTATGCTTTGATGACACTACTTCTTGTTGTTCCTGTTGGCCACCTCAACATACATACCGTAACACTCATACAGAGGAACACTATGAAGAGTTTGAAGTAATTCAATATTAACAGAATCATCCCACAGGCCTTATCTGTCTTTTAAGAGGAATACCTGTTGTGGTTTAGGAATTGTACTCCCTAATTTAGTGTCCCAACCGTAACTCCAAAACCAGATGTTGCTCGCTCACTCTCCTCCTCCCTGCCACCTTTTTCTCCTTCCCCTCTGCCCTGCGGTGGACCGGAGAGGAGAATCGGAGACAAAAAGGCAAAGATCACTGGCTGAGATAAGAACAATTTACTGGAAATAGCAATGAAATAAGAAAATGAGCAGTACCAGCAAGAATATTAAAAAAAAAATGTACAAAAGAGGGAGTGCAGAGCTTGACCTGACCACAATCACACCATCCAAACCACTCCCTCTGACTCAGGACCAGCATTACCCTACCGCTTCCTCTGGCCATGCTTGCTCCACCAGAAGGAACGTTCTTCTCCTTGGAAGCAAGAGAGTGTCTTTGCCCTGCCCCTCACAATGAGATGAGGTAGTATCAAGAACACCTGGGTCCTGGCCATGCCCACTCAGCCACACCCCCTACCAGCTACTGCAAAAAAAAAGCTCTGTCCTGGTTGGAACCAGGACAATACCCCAGATGTTTGTTGTCCTATGACCACCCAGTGATAACTAAATCTGAGAGGCTGTGTGTGTATGGTATCATAGGTTGCTTGTGTTTGCAGGCTAGAAATGTGCTCATCTTTATTACCGTAGATTTCACAGGACATGCACTGCTGTAAAATCACAATCAGTGCTTAAGTCAAAAAGCAATCACCCCACTTCCCTTCCACTTCTTTGATAAATTGAAGAGTGAAAAGCATCCTGCAGGGAAGAGAACTGGCACAGAGTTATGCTGCATGGAGAATCTGAGCACACTCCATTTTTACTTTTATGAAGTAACATTTGTGACTGAATTTGCCTATTCAAAGTTGTAAAACTGTCACCTATGGCATTAGGTTCTCTCCAAGAACTTTTTAAAAATGGAAAGTAGCTACTCTTGTATTGTCATATTGCTTCAATGTTTTTGTACTATCAATAAAATAGATACCATACAGATCATGGGCAAAACAATAAAACTTCTCTTGACTTGACCTAATGGATTTTATATGTGAATGTGACAAATAAAAAACCCGATTATTTAATTAATCTGATAAGGGAATCACTAGGCAAAAGAAATTATAAATTATAAATTTGGATAGGGCTTATGTTTGGAGAAGCCAAGTGGAAGAACTGAAACATACTGAGTTCCTTGAAGTAATATAATTTCAATGCAAAATTCTTAAGATGGAAAGTGTTTAGTGTTAGGTGTTCATTATTTTTATGATATGTCTGTTAAGTTAACTAGAAAGTGCTAGAGATGGGTGGATTGCACCCGGCTGTCAGCAACAAACACAGCTTTGCAGGATCTAGTATCTCAGCAGACAGAGTACATGTATGCCAGCCAGTATGCCAGGGGAGCAGAAACAGAATTGGTTACTAGAGTCTGCAAAGTTCCCGTGTACCTTAAAATGCCCAGATGCAACATGATGAAATCTGAACAATGTGTTTGTGTGAATGCAGCCACATTAGCCTTTTATGTTGGCTATTTAGCTTGTGTGACATTCTGAGTGGGCACACTAACAGATTTGCCATATCCATTATCCTTAAGAAGAAATAGAATTAAGGCTGAGCAGAGAAGTGTGCCTACCTCAGTTTTCAAAATTTGCATTTACAGTACAATACAGTTCATGAATATAAAGAATTTTGTATCCATTGTTTATGTCCCCCTTTTTTCTCCTGAACAACAAAAACATTCTATGTAGCCTTTATTTCCTTTCATTTTATGTCTTGTGATACAGGTGTTCTTTCCTTTTCAATCAAGTATTTCAAAGTATTATGAGAAAACAATTTCAAACTACTCTTACGTACAATCAAGCAAAACATATGTCATTGAGCTAATAGGCCATAAGTAAATACTAAAAATGTTTATATTTTTAAGAGATACTGTTGTTGAAAGTAGTAAGTGACATGACTTTCCTATAAAGGAGTAATAAAAACCAAAACAAACCCACTCAGCATAAGAAGTGAGTTGCAACAGACATATACAAATGCAATTCATGGTAAGTCTTACATGACATGGCTTGAGTACCATAAAGTCATTCAAGCAGTATATTATCTGGGTCAGAGACTCCAACAGGCAGATCCCACCTTGGCCCATGGCTGCTCAAACTGTGCCTTTTGACTGATTCTGAAGAATGCAGATAAAAAGCCCTAGTGGCATATGTTTCCCATTGAAGAAGCCTATGCTGCTAAGAACTCCAGAGAGACATGAGTAAACATGGTAACACATGCAGCACAATCTAAAGTGTGACTCTAATTTAGGTTTTAAGAAAAAAGATTTTAAACTTCCTGAGTTGCCCAGGGCTTTTGTGTTAAAAATACACTGACGTAAGTTCAGTGTAAATGCAACCTTTGACATGTGCAAATTGTCACTGTGACAAAACAAAGGAAAGGTATTAACATTACATCGTTTTCAAAACATGCAGCTTCTGAGAAATATACTTTACCCTATGCAATTTTGCTTTACTCTTATCTTTGCTTTCTTGAGCTAACTGATACCATCACTTCTTTCCAGGAGTTAATTCCATTGTAGGCAGATTCTCATTTGCTTTTAACTCAGTATGTACAAATTTAGTTGTAGCTGCTTTTTTATCCATACATACCTTTTTAGGTATGAATATTTGTCCTTCTACTGGGACTGTTGTGGAGAAGTAGTTTTTTTTGGTAGAAACATGCCAAAAAACCCAGATCGTAATGCCACAGATGAGAGTGATCAAGCATTTTCTCTATTTCGCTACCACCATGTAATATCGGTCTTTGTAGGCTGCTGTTGTAGATATGTCTCAACAGATGCAGCATTAAGAATAAGCAGCATAATATGCTGAGTTGGAAGGACCCCATCAGGACCATCGAGTCCAACTCCTGGCCCTGCACAGGGTGCCCCAAGAATCACACCATGTGCCTCAGAGCGTTGTCCACACATTTCTTGAACTAAGCCATCCACTTCCCCTTGTGGATGTTGAAGACTGTAATGAGGTCTCCCCTCAGTCTCCTCTTCTCTAGGCTGAATAAACCAAACCTTGTATATGTTTACAACTGTTAGATTCTGAACAATTCTGATGTCAATAAGGATGTCAATTGAATCAAGTCACAAAATAATTTTTTATCCTTCTCGTGGGAAAATTGTTTGTTGGCCAAATGGTAGCCACTTATAAAAACAAACTTAACCAACTCCTTCCTTCCTTTAACACTTCTGTTCTAGGAGATATCTTATACTCATGTCTGGGTTTACACCTACATATATGCATCTACTCTATTTGCTATTTGAGCTAGTAATGCTTGATTGGAAGTCTGCACTAAGTTGTTCAGCTCCTCTGCTCCCTGGAATTCTCAGCCACAATCACAAGAATTGTGTTCTCCTTGCCCCATTACCTGTTTTTGTTGTTTCATTACCATTTTATCCTGCAAGAGTGGAAAAGGTTAACACAAGACCACCTCTCCTAATTATATGTGTCATGCTACCCTACAGATGATGTGCTGGTCATGGAATAGCAACTGGTGTCAGACCCCCCTAAGGGGTCTGACATAACCCCTTAGATAGGGATCAAGAACAGATAAGGCAAAGAAAAAGCAATGAGGTATGTTTGGGAATGGGTTAAAAATTGCAATAGAAAGTTACATTCTTTGTAACTTTGACTCATTAAAGCATTCCAGCTTGCTATGGAGTCTACAGTTTGTAACAAGCTGAATGAAAGGGTGTCCTTTTGTGTATTACATTTTAAGACCGGTTGGAATAAATTCCATCTGGTCTTATACCTGTAGTTTCTATTGAATAGTTTAGGATTTTTCAGAAATACATCCTGAGTTGGCTATACTATGCTTCTTTTTGAAGAAGTTAATACTTGGTTGTGCCTACTGTTTTACTGCTTCAAAAAATATAATTAAGATAGTGACAAATGTGTTCAAACATGTCTTATTCCAACATGTGAATCACTCTATTTATTCTGGTGTTTATTTGCTTTTACTTTAAGTTCTGAAAGTAGCATTGTCACTATATCCAGATGAGCAACATGGTATCAACAATTCTAAAATAGGGTGGGAAGGGCTTTTTTTAGAATACTTTGCAATCAAGATTTCATTCAAAGAATAAAAAATATTCATACTAGAAGCATTCCCTTACTACATTCAAGGGCAAGACATACTGGACCATGAAATATTTTAATGGAGCAGTGTAGAAGAATTTACCTTCCTCTTTAGTTGAAGGGCTTTTACCACGATTTCTCTTGCCAAACTTGTCAGTGTTTTGTGACCTGCTGACTTATCCTTGGGAGGTGCTTGTCTTGGCATTGACTAGAGAAGGAAACCCAGATGCTTAACTTTTGTATGGCTCAAGTTAAGTTAAACCCTTCAGTACACATAGAAAGCAAGATCAGGAGATTGGCATATGATTCCAAATTTTCCATTGATGTTATGGGATCTTGACTTGATATTGTTTTTTCTCCATGAGTAAAATCACTAAGTTAGGGAAATGGAAAGTCATACTCATTTAAAACCATGGATTACAGTGGGAAATAAAATATTTTTGTGTGAAAATAGTAACATTCTATCAAAAATACTGTAGGAGGTTGAAATAAAACTAATGGTTATTTAAAAATGAATGCTATGAGACTCTTGTGGAAGTAAACTAAAAATTCTTATTTGAAGCATATTGTTAGAGACCAATAATAAAGAGTAACTTGAACCACTTTCCAAAAAACCTCAGCTATAACAACTTACCTAGTGCAAAAAGCCTGCTTCTAATGGATAAGGATTTTTTTCAAAACATCACTTAAACATGATTCACATTACATAAAAAGCATTTGATGGGGGTTTTACTTTTATTTGTGTTGCTTAAGCAAAAAGAAATTGTTGCCATTGAAGGAGAGTGGAAGATTAAAAGATTAAATCAGACCACTACACATGACTATCACAACAGAAAGATTTATGATAGTCAAATGGGAAAAACTACCTTTTTTCTTGAACTTCATGATTATATATAGTGAGGAGAGTTAATATTTTTTAAAGTCTTTGCTCCTTCAGGCTAATGACTTCAGAATCCTATGCTTGTAACCACAGATACAGCTATGATCAATTATTTAAAATGCCTTTCTCTCCTCCCTCACCCTTCGATTTTTGGTGGAATTCACTGTAGCACTCACTCAGCTGGTATAAATCAGTTTTTAAAGGGAGGAGTTGATTTACCACTGGATGTGCTTGGCCATCTGCAGTTTACCACTCTAAATATTTCTATAATCCTCTTTTCAAACTCCTAGAAAATATTTTATTTCCTTCTACACTAAACATATTTGTGGTGTTGACAGTTAGTCCTTATTTCGCAAACTGTTAGACTGACCTGATGCTACTGTTCCTTATGAAGAAATTTTTCTCCCTACCTGTTTAAATGATGACACTTGTAGCAGCAGGTAATTTTCTGGATTAAAAGAAGTCATTGATGAGTAGTGAGCTCCTACAGCTCCTAGAGGCATAGAATAAACCCCTAGATTTCCTAAGGTTCTAAAGTGAAAAAGGGAACTAGTTCTGACAACCCTACTTTCAGGAGCTTCCTGCTGCTGGAAAGGGTTAGCAGCAAGAATTTCAGGGGAAATGGATATGCGAGAGTGCACAGCCTGTAGGTAGGTATGTGGGAAAAGGTGTGGAAATGTGGTTGGACTAGCAACTTGTCAGTTTGGTGGAAGAAAGGGAACAGTATTTCTATTACCATATGCAAGGATAATTGAATAAAAGACTTCAGTATTGTGCAAGAAGTGAAATGAGAGGATGTAGGAATTGAATTTGCTGCATTTTCTGTTTCAAATTCAATCAGCAATTATCCCCTTATGTAGCCACAGAACCAAGAGAGAGTACAGATGAGAAGATCATTCATCATCCAAATGTGGATATGTAAGTTGGTTTTTTTGGTTTGGTTTGTTTTTTTTTAAGTTCTTATACTACCTCATAGAGATCTAATGGTTAAATAGATCTACAGTTGTTTCTCTAAAGGTTATTGGCTAGCACATCTTATATCATACAGAACATAGGACATCCTTAATGCTTACAGCACATTATTGACTAAGCAGCTTTGTAATCTTTTTTTTGTTTTTATTCTAATTTTCTGGCAAGCAGTGCACAGGTCCAGAAAAACAGATTCCATGATGTTAATAAAATAATGCCCAGAGTATGAAAAACATTATTTGTTAATAGGAGATGTAGAAAAATACTTGAATACAGATAGCTTTTGTATTCAAGTTCCATGTCTAATTATATTTTAGAAGACTTAAAAACACTGACATTTACATTCCTTAGTGAGGAATACCCAGTTTGAAATTTTACCACAAAAGCTAATGACCCTATTAACTCTAATTTGTTTACTCACCAGTCTGGAACAGTTTCTTCCACAGGTACTCCTTTGATGTTCAAAATTAAGCTTCCTAGAGGCTTGAGAAATTAAATGCTGAAGGAGGTCAATTATCCAACAGTTGCCTTAAAGATAAGGACTGCCCCTCCTACATTGTTTTAAAATTATTTTTCCTGATGAATGCAAAAAAACCGCTATGATTGCTAAACATGTCAGGCTCTCCCACAGGTTTGCTAGGACATAATAGGCAGTTCTAAGTTTGGCCATTTAGGAGAGTGCCTAATTATGTCAGGCAATACAAAGACATGATTTTTTTTTTTATTGTACTGAGACTTAATCTTTAATCAAAGTGCAAATGTAATTAATTATTATTTCATAATCTGTATTTTTGAGTTTAGAATTTGCATAATATCTCAAATATGACCTCTAGCAGCTCCTGATTAGCATGAGCCACTTGCTATGGCAAGTTTAATTTTTGTATTTATACAGAATGTATAAATCATAGGCTGTCATAGGCTTACATTTTTTTTGTTCTACTTAGTATTGTCTATACCTACACTACATATGCTGTTGTACCAACCTTAAAGATGTAATAATGTTTTTATTTGAAAGAAAACATGAAATAAAAAAGGCTAGTTATTCAGGTACAGTGTGAATTAAAAAAAAAATTGTGATAGTCAGCACAGATTTTTTTCCAATATGACTATTTTCTCTGCAACAGTGCACCAAAAGGGATAGGGTATGGTTTCAAACCCTGTAGACAGCAGTAGTTTTCAACTTCTTAAGACATTCCCAGGAAAAAAGCACTGGCTCCCACTGAATTCTTAATATACAAAAGAACATGAACTCAGAGACTACCACTAATCAGTTCTTGCTAGATATGAGAGGTGAAAGCTGGTGCCTCATATAGAGAACAACCATTCCCAGAACAGCACAGATACTGAGGGATCCCAGCATGATTCTAGTCCATACAGCTACAACTGGGGAGGCTGTAATGGGTGCAGCCAAGCCCCTTCTGAATGCCTCTCTGCAATATTAAGCAAGTTCCTTAACAGGGCGTCAAGTATCTACTACAGTGGAAAACTCTAGTAAATTTCTGCTGGCATTCAGAATAAAGCTCATGTAAAATACAGAGATATGGGATAAATCCATTAAAAAACCCCCGGTGTAAAGCAAAAAAAAAAATCCACCACAAAACCAAAATCTATCCCCCCACCCTCCCCCCTGCAAATAGATTCTTAGAAGAATTCAAAAGGAAGCTATGCTTTCTCCAGCAAAAATTCTCTGTGTTTAAAGAGCCTCAAGAGGTGCCAGATGGCTAGTCCTACTTCCTATCTTTGTAAAAGAGCATCCAGAATGTTCAGCCTTAATTTGGTTCAGAGTTTTCTGGTGGATGGGAGGATTCAGTTCTTTCTGATTTTGATGTGAAGAATATTTATCATCTGACAATATCATGTGTTGGTGGTATGGGGAATCATATCACTTCTCTCTTTTCAAAGAGTTATGAATCCAAATCCTGCTACAACTAGTGGGTGAATGACATCCTTCTGAAAATGTTAAGCAAATTCTGGGAAATCAGGCATGAAAATGAACTGCAGATAAGGAAACATAAGGTTAAGGGATTCTGAGAAACCCTTCAGCTCTCATACAGCTGGTGGTTGTGAGAAAGAAAACGGTTCCCTGTAATATCACAGTGCCATAAGGAATGATGTGGGCTGTATCAGTTCCATCCCAAAGACTGCTGGAACTGACAAGGATATGTTTGCTGTTAGGTATTCCTTCTAATTAAAAAAAAATCAACCCAAAAATCCTTCTGATAAAATACATCATTGAATTAAAAAGGGCTATATAAAAGGATAATAACAAATAGGAGATTCCCAGGCATGTTTTTTTAGATTTGAGAGGTGATGATGGTTCCCAAGAGAATGGAACTTCATATTGAATTCAAAAATTGGTTTTGAATCCAACATACATGGGTATCTCAGTGAATTTTTAAATTGCAAGGTCTATGAAACCTGTTAGCCTTGTGAGAACAATGATATCTGGTTAAAGGTTGTCTTTAACTGTATGAATGGTAGAGCAAAAAAAACCCACTTCCTTATTTGGTCTTCTTAATAAAGATAATACTTTTAGTTAGTACAGAGTTCTGTGACTCTCCAGTACAGAGTTATCTCACTTTTTGCTGAGCTCCAAACTTACTTATGTAATGACAATGTGCGCAAAAAAAAAAAAATTGTTTGCCTAATTTCACACCAAGTAGGAGATAAGTACAACAGCATGTTACAATGTTGGCAATAGGACAAAAATATCAGGGTAATGCGAGGTGAACATCTATAGCACTTATTTGAAATCCAGTAAATGTCATTTTCATTCCAGATTGGATACCTTCTGTTTCTTTAGAAAACCCTGAACTAGGAGTGATTTGAAGTGTGACTATCAGACATATAACATCTCTAGAAACTTCAATATGGTGTGTTTCCTGATGCTTAGATGTCTTCTCCTCCTCTTTTAAAAGCACCAATATGTGTTTTACAACCTTGGTTATATTTCATTTTTTTCCTCTTCACTCCAGTAAATAAAATTACTCCATATAAATCATTCCATAAGATTTCCTAACATATATGGTCTTAGTAGCATATAGTAATTCCAAATGGAATTGAATCTGGCCAGGGATGTTAAAGGCAGGAGGAAGGGCCTCTGTAAGTACACAGGTGACAAAAATCTAAGGAAAATGCAGGCCTGACACTTAAGGTTTAACAATGCATGGAAGAGGCTGAGATATGGAATGCCTTTTTTGCTTCAGTCTTTACAAGCAAGACTGTCCTTCAGGAAATCCAGACCCTAGAGCCCAGGGTATTTCACTGCAGCATGGAAGGTATACCCTTGGTGAAAGAGGATAAGTTCAGGCAATACTTAAGCAAACTGGAGGGGGGCCCTGATGGGGTGCACCCATGAGTGTTGAGGGAGCTGGCAGATATCATTACAAGACCACTCTCAATAATCTTAGATGGATCATGGAGATTAGGAGAAATTAATGTCACTCCTATCTTCAAGAAGTGGAAGAAGGAGGACCCAGGGAACCACAGGTCAATCAGCCTTACTTCAAACCCTAAGGAAGTGATAGAGCAGCTAATAATGGAAAGAACTTCCAGGCACATGAACAAGAAAATCTTCAGGAGTACTCACCTAAAGGAGAAGTCATTCTTGACCAACCTGATAACCTTCTACGATGAAATGATTGGCCTATGATGAGGGGAGAGCAGTGCCTACTGTCTACCAAGACTTCAGTAAGGCTTTTGACACTTTCTTCCATAAGATCCTCCTAGAAAAGCTGTTGAATTGTGGGCTGGATGTGTCTACAGTAAGGTGGCATTGTTGAGGCCACATATGGAGTACTGTATCCAGTTCTGGGCTCCTCAGTACAAGAGAAACATGAATATACTGGACAGAGTTGAATGAAGGGCCACAAAGATGATTAAGGAATTGTAGTGTCTCTCATATGAGGAAGAACTGAGAGAGCTGCACTGAGAAAGGGCTCAGGAAGGGATCTCATCAATGTATATAAATGTCTGAGGTGAGAGTACAAAGATGGAGTCAGGCTCTTTCCAGTAGTGTACAGTGACAGGACAAGAGGCAATGGGCACAGGCTAAAACATAGGATGCTCTGTTTAAACATAAGGAAACACTTTCTTACTGTGAGAGTGACTGACTACTGGAACAGGATACCCAGAAAGATTGTAGAGTTGCCATCCCTGGAGTTATTCAAAAGTCAGATGGACATGGTCCTGAGCAACCTTCTTGAACAGAGGCTTGGCCAAGACATTTTCCAGAGGTCCCTTTCAACCTCAACTATTCTATGATTCTGTAAAATACATGTGGAAGGACACGTACTGATTTAGATATTCCAGAACTAAAAATTAGCAGGTGTTCACGGTAAAGCAAGCATGTCTGTGTTTATCTCAGTCTGGAAACTTTAAAACCATAAACACTGAATCATCTCAGAGCACCATGTGTGCAACAGCCAGTCAGTAACGTTCTCAGAAAAAAAAACTAACAACGAATCACAAGCCAAAACTCGTGTGCCTCACTGCAGAAATTCACAACACTTTCAAGACTTTGTTGAAGACAGATTACTAGAAGAGTATCTATAAACTCTACTTTTCTTTTCTACGGCGCTCTGGAAGTATATAGTTGCGCAACTCAAAACAAACAACAGTTCTCTTAATGCCGACAAGATTGATAGTCATTTAGCTCCACAAGGTGCTTCACAAGGCTGGGGTGGCTCTCACCTTGAAGAGGGACCGAGCTGCTACATGTTTTGATTGGTAATCTGTAGAAACTATACTAACGTTTCTAATGCTGAAGTGTATTACAGGATTTGCGTGCATTCATATGCCTGCACGATAACCTTTCTGCCTATCCCCAAGCGCTCAGGGATCATCATGTAGCAATTTGGACTTAGCCCAAATAAGATGCATGTAGAAGAATGTTACAAGGCTGTTTACAAGGTAATGGTCAGTTTTTCTGTTTTCCAGCATATATTAGCTAAATATTACTGCTCTTGCTTTGTATAATATTTTCTTTCATAAACTTTTATCGCTCTGTACATGTGTTTGTGCACACACAAAATCCCACATAAAATCTGCTGAGATTTTCAATGGCTAAGAAAGAATAGAGGTAACTCTCTCACAAACTGAGGAAAAAAAGTTTTCATTTTGCATTGTCCCAGGTCTCAAATTTTGGTCAAACTCATATTCTGAGTGATAGCATGCATCAATATTTCCAGCTCTTGTTCATCACTTGCTGTGCTTGGAAATGGGAGCTGACAATGAAAGCACCTCCTCAACAAAAACTATTGCACCACTGTTCTTCATTTGAGCAAAAAGAAAAAGATGCTGAGATCAAAAGAATAAAATAAAAGGTTAAAAGGAAATCAAACTTGAAAGAAGGAAAGAGAACAGTTAATTGGAGGGTCTGATTCAGATGTGTTCTTGCAGTGCTCGTTCCTAATTTACTATCTGCTCCTCATCTCGGCACAGCAGTCTAACAAGAATTCCACTGCCTCCTCATTTCCCCCCTGGCTGTGCCCCCTATTTCAGACCTGCGCACAGTGTTACAGTATTCCCTCCAGCTTTTTTCCCCCTATATTGAGCTCTGGGACCTTTATACATTCACCATCATCCCTGTAATTCTAGGGCAGCAGACTTGCATGTTGTCACTGATGGCCTAAGGATTAGAATATTGTATAAGGCAGGTTTTTCGACTTCAGCTCTGTGAACTCAGTACTAACACTAGGGAAATACTTACAAAGGCATAAACAAAGGAGACAAATCTACACAAAGAAACAGTGGAAAGAAGCGGGTGGGAGGAGAGTGGAAAGAATAAACCAAGGTATTTTAGAATAAAAAAAGTGCCAGCTGTCTCCAAAATCTCTAAGAAAATGAGAAAATAGCAAGATTTCAGCTTGTAACTTGTTAATGTATAAAATTTTAGAATAGCAGTAGATAAAACTGTGTTTATAAGGAGAAAAGTAATGCAGGGATTTGTTACACAGAGTAAATTAAAATCCATACTATTGCTTTGCTGAATTACTCAGAATCAGCATCTTTTGCTTTCACCAATCTCTGGCTTTATAGATGCCTTATATCTACCTACAAAAAGACTTCCCAGAATGTTTGCTTTGAAATACATCATCGCTGTTCTTTTCAGATGCCTCCTTTTCTTAAATAAACAAATCAACAGGAGATGCATTGCCATTTATCCTATATCCCTCTATTTCTGCATGTTTCCAGTTGACTGCTAAGTTCCTCAATTTCAGAGGCTGCTATGCAATTAAAGCAATACATTCTAAACAGCACAGAATATACTGGTGGAAAGCATAAAAGATTAGATTGCTGCTGCTGATTTAACTTTGACTTCAATTGCTTCTTCCTGTTTTTACTGCTATCTGGTCCAGAAAGGTGTGGAGGTAATCTCCTTGACTGCCCTTGATGTCAAAGGTGCTTTATGACTCACAAAGAAGAATATGCTGGCTGCAAGTGAAGTGAATAAGTAGTGGTTTGACCTTCCTGATATCAGGTGGACTACATGAAGATAGAGTAAGCTGCATGCAACATGGTAAAAATAGATTAGAAATGTTATAAAATGTGGAATAGTGCATTATTTGTCATAATTCAGATTTCTCTCTGGGGACCACTAGCAGTCTAACTCTACCCTGCAATGTCACCTTTCCTAACTAGGTAGACACTACAACATTGCAAAAAAGAAGTGTGTAGCAGATGAAGCATTATGCATAGAGGTTGTTAAAAGCATAAATAGTGGCTTAATTAAATGGCAAAATAAATAAATGCAATTTCGTGTTCTTTAGCATTCTTTACCCAACAGTCAACTTTAAAACACCTCACAAAAGGTAAAATGCCCACTTCAGTCATGTCCACTTCTGATCAAATTGATTCAGAAAAAGACAATATTTTATCCGTCCTCTTTGGAGTTCAAGTATGAATGGTGAAGCAAAAGAGAGTGAAACTGAGGGAAACATGAAAAGCTTGATTTGTTAGGACCCCTGCTGTCTGAAAAGAGATCAAAGCTCAGGAGGAGGCTGTAAAACAGCCGAATGCACTGCACAGAAACATGGCCTGTGGCAGCTGCTCTGGGCACACTCTCGCAACACAGGTGTACCTCCAAGTCTGCTCTGCCAGCTGAATCATGGGAGCAGGTTACCTCTTCTTCTTCTTCATTATTTCAACTGCAGTCACTGAGGAGATGTGGGCTCCATCCATCACAATGCACAAATTCACAGTGCGCAGATTCAGCACAGGCCTAATTAAAGCTTTTCCTTTCATTTGTGGAGATAATTAGACTTTCATCTCACCAGGAAGCTTCAGAAAGATCTATTTCGTTCTTCAATAAAAGCTACATCAAACAAAAGCAGATTTTAATCGCCTTTTCTTTGGGGCATGAGTCAATAATGAAAGATGTCATGGGTAACAAAAATTGTGTGCAGGGGGAAAAAAAGGAGGGAAAAAAGACCAAGCTATGTTCTTTAATTAACACCATGTTTGCAAACACCATTAATTTCTCTCATTAAAATGATTTTTATCTACAACTGATTGTTGATAAAACAATCGATTTGAACATCTCATCTGTTTCACTGCTATTCAGGAACCCATCTGCTGTGCTGTAAAGAAGGAAACATGCAGGCTGTTAAGCAACATGTGAGAACAATAAAAAATGCATATGTGTGTGTCAGGGATTTGTGAGGCTCACTGCAGGGCAAGGGCCACCTTTTCTCAGAACATCTATAAAAAATGACTTGGTAGCAGGCCAAAGGACAAAATGTCACAAAGATCAGAAGTGCATAAATAACAAATGAATTAATATGTGCAGGAAGAAAGGTTCCATCTGTTTTGGGAGGCATCGGTAAACAGGCTAAGAAAAATAAGGAGATTTTCAGACATATTTAACACCACATCATGAGCTGCTGTGATGTAATATTAGAGGACAGACTTGCCAAGCTTACTGCCTTTGTCTTTTTCATTAGTAGTAGAACACAAGTGTCCTTTCCTACTACCTTTCACACTGGAGCAAGGGGAAAGCATTTTTGGCTCCAGGCCCACGGCACATTATTTATTTATTTAACCATTTGACACAGTGTTTCTGTATGGGCTGCCTGGTGCGCAGGCTCACAAAGAGGGTGTAGCTGATGTCTGTGGGAATTGAAGTCCGGCATTCTAAGGAGGGGAATAAAGCAGTCTTCCACCCTAGAGTTTACAGCAACCCCAAAGAACTGTTAGGCTCATAGCATGAAGACATTTAGTGAAGAGAGAGTTTCTTTAAGTATCATTTATGATATTTGCTTTGCAGCAGGCAGGGAACTGTTTTTCATACAGTATCATCACTAGCAGCAACAATGTACAGCGGCAGTGCAGAGCCCAATGTCAGTCTGCTTAATGCCTTTTTGGACACGATAAAGTGTTGTAATTCATCAGAATCTCACCCGAACTTCCTCTATTAGCTAAAAATAATAGCAAAAAACCAAAAAGAAGAAAGGATTAAATGTGCATTACTAAGCACTCTGCTACTGTTGTGACCTTCCTGGGAAACTGAGGAAATGAAAAGATTTAATGGAACCTTTTTTTGAAGAATCTACAGATATCTTTAAATCTCACAATGTTGATGCCTGGTTCATTGTGTCTTTATGCTGTTAGCTCTGGCATATGTCAGTTGTTTGGGAAACCAAAGTTTGTGGGAGCTTGACAGACATTTCTTCTTGATGCATTTAGCCACTAAGATCCCTGGTGAGTATCCAGATTCTAACAGAGCTGCACATGTCTGTTCCTGTGACTGTAAGAGATGGAAGTTTTTCCTGTTTGGGTTCCTTTTTCTCAAGTTCACTCAGTCACTTAAAAATAAAACTGCAATCTTCTTCTGTGTATGCTACATTTATGCTTATCTGCTCCTTCCCCCCAATAAATGAGGACTGTTTTTATTTTAAATTATGACAAAAACCTATGCACAAGGCACTGAGTTGATCCATGCTGCTAGGATCTAGCAGAAAAATCTCTTACAGCTCAAGACAGAAGGTTTAACAGAAGATTCTCCCAATTCTCCTTGAAACTCTCAAAAAACCTTTTTTTTGAACTTGGTTATGTTTCAGATAATTATCATCATTTCCCAGTACCCTGGGCCAAGGTTTGCTTCCATTTATGTCTTTTTTAGCATTTAGCTCAATGGAAGTTTCATCTATTCTAAGTTACAGAGAAGTGAGGAGAGAACTCCAAATAGTAAACATTGATTGAAAAATTTACTTTGAAAAAAGAAAATGAAAAATGGGACAAAAAGAAAACTTCTGACAATATTTTTTTGCAAAGATATTCCTGGCTTCAATGGAATAGAAGCTTTTTTTTTCCCCCCTTCCTTTCCTTTTCTTTTTTTCCCCCCCACTTTCTGTTTTCTTTCTCTTTAATGAGCATGTTGCATGCAGAAGGAATAATGACTCATGATCAGAACTCTGAAAGACCCAACAGCACTATAGCCCTTCCTCTGTCAAAAAGTTTTCAAACTAAAACATTGCCTAGATAAAATGACTTCAGCATACTTCTGAGCTCCTTAATCAGGATATACACATACTTCTGATCCAGTGTTTTTTAATAGGAAACCATTTCCCCACTCATCCCTGGGTAAGTTAGTTTATGCAATATAAATATATTGTTCATACAGAGAATGCAGCTGATCTTCAAAAGTGAAAACTCTCATGAGCAAGTGAACCCAAACTAAGATCTTTACTAACTATCTGGATGATACTGCTGAGCTACAAACTGCTAGAGAAATCAGAGGAAACAGCTCAACCAGCTCCAGATTTGGTCACTACTTGCAATGCAGACACTTTACTTGGTCCTTATTTCATGAAAGAGGACAGGAGCCAAAGGTAGGTGACCTGTCAGAGGAGAAGGAACAGAAGACAAATAGAAAAGACTGTTCTCAGTTTTAAAGGCAAAACTGGGAATATACTTCTGCAATGCTTGCCTTAAATTTTGGTAGGCTGAACTCACCTACTGCTATCAGCTGCAGAGGAAATGAGAGTTGCCACTGCTTCTAAAATTTTCAGCAAGGATAGAGCAATATTTAGTTTCCAAAAAGCCTGTCACACTGTCAGTGGTGCAGGGACTGAGTGGGCACAAAGCTGCTGCTAATGAATAGGAAGGCTAGAGGCAGATGGTCTTCAAACGTAAGAAAAGTGTCATAAAACGATATAATGGGTGAAAAACTCATTTAGCCAAACCCTTCCTGTCAAAACATTATCTTGTATCTCTGTGTCAGGCGGAAATCCATTCCTATTTAACAAATACATGAAATACCATACAGATAGCCCAAAGACTGGACTTTTAGAGTCCTCTACCAAGACATAGGAGATGTTCCAAGTTGAAGTCATCAGTCAACTATAACAAAATTAGTCTGAAGGTACTATTAATAGAGTTGTTATTCATCAAAAAACTCTCATACTGGAAACTATATTTGATAGTAAGATAAATGCTTTTGTTGCTTCCCTTCAGCTTCTATGGGAGAACTGTTGACACTATCATATGAATGAGAGCTCTGGAGCAGTGTTGGAGAATTTAAAATAGATGGTTGTCAATGAAGTCCTGTATTGACCAAGTCATACAAACAAAAGCATCACTTGAGGTTCTCAAGAGATGAATGCTGAGATTAACTGAAATGACAACAGCCAAATGTCAGAATTTTTAGTTTAGCTGCTCTCTGATAGTTTTTTGCTGAAAAGTTTTTAAGCCTGTTTTGCATCTTATAGCTGTTAAAATTCTAATCAGACCGGTCACTGCCTATGTTGACTATTTTATTTCTGAGTCTAACAAAACTGGTCAGTTTATCACAGCCTACAAATCTCACCTAATATATTTCTTTCTACAACAAGACGGCTCAAGCAGTACTGTTAAGGTATAGGGAGATAAGGTCAGGTTCCCTACAGCTGGGTAAAGCTGAGTTTGTGTTTTTTTTCTTGAATGAGCTTGAGCAAGTGACAATCATCTCCCTTTGTTAAATCAAACACAAACGTAAACACATAGGAGTATAAAAGATCAGCAGGTAAAGAAAAGGGAATTTGTGCATGTATGCATATTTTGATTTCAGCAAAATGCAAAATATGACTGTGTTTTCATCTGTGATTTGCCTGTGTTATGTCATAAATATTTGATTTATAAATGGCATTCACAACAATGAATACCTTTATGATCACAAGGATCTTAAAGGTATAAAGTTTGACTGATGATCTGGCTACACTTTCCCACACTTGCATATGCAGTGCAGAACATGAGGTACTCTGCATCATGTATTTATATATGTGCATGTGTATATATTCTGCATGACATCACAAACTGGCAGCATCTGCTCAACCTTATGTATAAAATGTGAGGAATGTTTCTGAGTCAACAATGTTTCTGAGTGTGTTTAACAGGAGGAACATTTCTAAAATTAGAAGGAGATTCAATTAGAAGGAGATTGCAATACCTAGATGATTAGTAAATTTGGTTAATGACTTATATGATAAATATGTATTTTATGAATGTCTTATTAGCAGTGTAATGAATTCATGAAGACTACTATCTTGTAGCACAAACTGGCTTGTTTATAAATGTACAAATGAAGTGGGAATGTCCCACTTTAGCATTTAAACCTGAATAATTGACAGAGTAATCGTCTTTGTACAAGAGTATCCAAAGGAGTTTTTAGGTATTGGTACAAGTGTCGTGTGCAATAGTATAAGTCTTTACATGCACATATCCAACTCCTAAATATGTCTGAACCAACCTTTCTGTTAAAAACTAAAAGCAAGCAAACAAAAAAAGCCTAAAAAATAACCAATGTTAGACTGATTCTTCTTCTGGAAAAATAGGAAGATTTTTTCCCCTTCCCTATATGACAATAAAATGTAGTAATTGGAAAGAGAAATATACAACTTATTAGCTATCAATCGATTAAAAAAAGTTTCTCTTTTTTACCTCTCTTTTAAGCCAAGCTCTATTTCTTTTTAAGGTGGGGCATATAAAGATGTTGGGTACATAAACCAGTATAAGCTTTCTAAGCTCTGAAATAAAGCATACATTTCTAACAGTGAGAGCCTCATAAAGTTAACCAATCCAAATATCATTAATAAAAACCACAAATAGCCCACCCCAAAGCCCCAAGCAAACAAACAAAACCAACAAAACCCCTCCCATCCAAAACAAAGGTCAACTCAAGTAGTCTTAACTATTAGGCAGCAAAAGAAATGCCCTGAACAGACCCGGATGTCTACTAGCAAGGGGAAATCACTGGCATAGTTCAAAGATAGATAGCTATGTACAGAAAAAAAAAACAAAAAAAGATTTAATTCTTTAATCATACTTATTTTTTTTCATGTGGACCAGAATATAAAAACTTAATGTTTTTTAAGAACTCTAATATAGAAGAAATGGTGTGAGCCTATTTTAAAGCTAAAATGGTTTTCCTGACTGAAAACTGGAAATTATGATCTTTCATATCCAAGTGTCAATGAAATGTAAGTGCCCACCAGATTGCTGGCCCACCCATAGATTATTAATGCACAATTAATCTACTAGGGCAACTGTAGAGTGTCATTTAGCTTCAGAGCCCATAAGTATAAAACAGCAACACACTGTGAAATTAATGGTAACACTTAAAGGTCCCATTGTTATTAATTCATTTGACATTCACTGTAATCACACTGGTCTTTAATGAATTCATTTGGCATGTGAATATTACATGTACTTTCAAACGCACTCCACTGCAAATCAGTGTTAATTGATGTCCTGAATTGAAATGGTTTCTCTCTCTCTCTAACTTCTTATTTTTAGCCTACCCTACTTTTTGTCAAGGGTCTTTTTCCCAGAAAGGTTTATACATGGCATATGAAATCACATGCTTTTATAATAATTGCTATAACTGGATGTCAAAATAGCATACAAACCTGACCAAAGGATCATATGGTACTGAAGCTCTGCAGTAACTTGTTCTATGGTAATAAACTCTAAACTCCATTGAAATTTGGAAGCTCTTAGTGCTACATATTCTATGAATATTTTCACTTTATTGTTGTGCACAAATTGCCTGTGAACATCTTTGGCTTATATAAAACGGACTGTCGTCATCGGTTATCATTTTATGCAGTTCAGTTTTATAGCAGGAACTGGCTATATCTATCTCCCTGCACTCAGTGACTACAGCTGTGCATTTGGGAAATGTCTGTATTTGTGCCAGTGGAAATCGTCTCCTTCCCTTATATGTAATCACTGCTTCCAAGAACTGTGGAGTGCTGAGAAATTCCTCTTAATGTTACATGCAAGCAGTTAATATGAAAAGATTTAATAAAAGGGAACTGCAACAATTCCAACTTAGTAGCTAGTCCTAGATAAAATATTCCAAATTGGAAAATCCTTCATGCCAATAAAATAGTATTAGTTATAATTAACAAATTTCCTGACTTATTTCCTTAGATATCTATCAACACTCTTCTGATGTTCTTGTTTCCCAAGAAACTAAGGGAGTCTTGGGGTGAGCCAAAGGAGTCCCTGATATCAAACCATTTCCTAAGTTAAACACTTCCTAAGGCCTGTGGACAGTATATTCAGGGATCTTTGTAATCTTGTTTTTAAATTGAGAGTAAATTTTAAATTTAAATTGAGAGTAATATGGGACTATGGTGTCTGACATCACATTTATCAGAAATTTGTCAGCCATTCTTAAAAGTAACACACAAAACAATAAAAATGTGTATTCAGAAGTATAGATGTAATTACTCATGAAGATAACATCAACATTATTGTGTCAATATTATTATTGAATAAAAGTAGAGGTAAACCGAATCAAAGCATATAGAATATGCACACACTTACTGAAAAATGCCTAAAAATTTGTGGTGCCACTAATTTTTGGTCATCTTAAAGGACCTGCATTGTTTTTCAAAGGATGCAAGATTAATGTTTTCTCCAATTCTAGGCCTTCTTGATTCTCAATAATTTAAGTCAACATACCGCAAACTGTGACATAAAAAGTACCTTTACTTGGGCTGAAAAATAATGAAACAGAAAAGAGGTCGAGGTCCCACTGATTTAATTTGTCTCAATACTATTATCTGGTGGGCAATATATTTTAAAAGCACTTCTTACTTTTTCAACTAGCATTTCCTACAATAAGTTTCTAATTTTTCTTTTGTATTTTATGTGAAAGCTAGAGAATATTGTTTAAACTTTTACAAGACAGTAAAATATTTTTAATGGCACTCAGTAACTCAAGGGATGCAAAATATCATAAAAAAAGGGAATCGTCATCATCATGGCTTGGCTTCGTGAATGAAGATTTCGAAGGGCTCTACCTGTGCTTGGTGCAGGCTCACTGATGGCTGAAAAGGCCAATGCGAGACTTGGTTGCCAAAGAAGGCCCAATGAATAAAACTATTTTAAGAACAAAGATAGATAAATTCATCTGAAGCAAAAGTCAAGAGTGTCTGGCCAAGTAGTACTGATTAAAGTTAATAAGTATTTATCTTCCCTCACTTTCTTTAATACACTCAGAATGATGAACATACTCTAAATGGAAAAGCATGATTGCTGAATCTCCATCAATTGTCATTAATATCCTGGAAGTGAAGAACATGCCTTGAGGTCTAACTATATTTTATTCTATTAGGCAGTTCCTTACTTGCACAATGACTGAGTTATGGTCCTTTTTTAGTTCAAAACTTTCAGTCATCATTTTCTTAATGACTTTTGAGGAAAGAACATTTTAATAAGCTAGCACTTACCCACTGTTAAAGGTCCCCAAAGTCACAAAATAGACAGCCTTGTTTCACACCAACACGAAGCAACAATGCCTACAATTAGGTTTGTCACACACCTTTCATTCTCTGAAGTAGGCAACTGAAATCTCAAGGGGTGAGTCAGTGAATTTTTGTTATTGACCCTTTGAAAACACGAATTTGAACATGTTAGTAGTCTCTGGGAATTTCAATTTGCTTATGCTCACTAGAGATATGCTAAGAATTTAGCGGTTGAATCGTGAAAATTGTATAGACCAAGAATGTTGTAGCCCAACACTGTAAAAGAGCCAGACAGGACCTTCTGTATGGTTGGTTGTTTTTCTAACTAGTCATGGTTGTTCTAGAATGAGGTATGAATAAGGAAAATTGTCTCATTAGTTCTTGAAGAGAGAAGAAAAAGCTGAGGAAACAATCTGGCATACAGAGGAATCAGGAGGACTCATTATCTCTGCATAAACCACATTTTGCCAATTAGGGATTAAGGACTAAAATCCCTAACCCTGTGAGTGTTTTCACACTGATTCCCAGCTAGCTTCTACATTTCCAGAAAACAGGATATGTGTGGACCTTTTTGTTGTGTCCTCATAATTGCTATAAATCCACATTTCCTTTGTAGCAGTGTCCTTTCTTGTCTATCTGGAATTGGCTTTGCAATCTCACTGCCAGGGTAGATGTGACATCCATGTTGCAGTGTGCAGATGGTTTGAAGTTGCCTACATTGCAAACAGATGACAAATGTTGGTGCAGGCTTAATTTGGTGTGCTAATGAGTCTGTTTAAAATTCTTGCCTCAGTGACAGGATAATACTTCTATAATGTGGTTTATATAGGACATTTGATTCATTTTGTGCAAAAGATGGGTGAACAACGTTTGCTGAAAGGATTTCTACAAAACTCTCTACTCTTAATAAATGACTGAAAGAATGTACAAGAAAAAATGTCCTGACTACTCAGAATCTTGAATGATCAAAATATGAACTAAAATCCTGAAATTTGTACAAAGTTTAAAACCTCAGAGATAATGACAGTTATTCACAACAAGAAAACATGCAAACATGATCATAATATTTAAGCAATGCAGCACAGTTGTACTCTCAGCCATTCTCCAAACTGAAATGGAAAGATGGCCACAGATTAATGAGATTATAAAATGAATTTAGCAAGCTTCTTGTTATCTGAATGTTTATCAGAAACCTCTGAGGCTTTAAGAATTGCATAGCTCTTGGAATGCACAAAGTATTCTACATGAAAATGATATTGGCTTTGATATCTTTGGAGAAAGGTGAATGAAGATATTTGATTGTTCAATGGCAGAAATATTCCTGGCTCAGCTGTTAGGAGAATCCTGCCATGCATAGATAACACATTTCAAGTATGATTATGCTTATAAAATTTTTGCTGCACCTTAAGATGAACCATAAAATAATCATTTTAGATGTAAAGACAGCATAACATGCAGAGATTCAAATCAGCACAGGTGCAATAAAAACCCAAAGTATTTTTAACATTAGATCCACTATTTGCTTCTCATGTCTGCTTAACTAAACCCAGAAAAGAACAGATATTTTGATCTGTGGAAAAACTCTTTATATAATCACAAATTGACTAAGAATTAGTAGACATTTGCACTGTCTTAACAACCAGCTGTATCAACAATACACTATGTGTTTTGCACATTTCTGTAGTTAGCTGCTGTTCCTGTTCCAAAGAGCTAAAAATCCAAACCTGAATAGAGAAAACAGGAAGAACAAATGGCAAGAAGAAGGAAATAGAAATATCCGCATTTAATAGATAAAGGACCAAGGTCCTACGAGACAAAAATGAATTGCTTGGAGTCACACTGTATGTCTGCAGTAATACTTCAATATTTACACATTTTGAAACAGAGACAGAGCATAAAACTAGTATAAATAGTAAAAAGAACACACAGATTTTCTATAGTTAAGTACAGCATACAGTGGTGTCAAGGTTTTTTCTTGTTGGAGACCAAATAAACAGTTTCAATGTTCTTCACAGATTTATGTTGTGCAGTATCTTGGCAGTACAAACAACTGGAACACAAATGGGGAGGGAACATTTTTCAAAGTAATGATTATAATTGCCTATTCCCTCTTTAAAAATGAGTTTCCATAAAGATAACATTTCAATATTGTCAAACAGGACAATTTGCACAAAATAACAGACACTAGCCTATAATATTTAGGGTTTCTCAGCTACACTGGGTCATCCAGATCCTGTCTTACTGCTGCAACCCCCTTGCTCTCTCCTTTATTGTAATATTATCCTGATTTTTACATCTTCCTTCTTACCTTCCCCCTTCCAAGTTCTTCTCCTTCTCCTTCTCCCCATGCCTCTCCACAAACCTCAGAGTAATTTGCAATTCTCCTTCCCAAATACCAGAAAAAGGCATAGATTGCTTTGCCAGAAAATGGGAATGTGAACAAACAATACATGTGAGTAAATAGAAGTGCATTGGTACTTTTATTATGTTAACGAAGAGGGGAAAGGCAGCTGGTGAGAGTGTAGAAGGCAACATGTTTCTGCACTTAACTGACACCCATGAACCTCTTCCCTGGCTGTCTGTCTGGCCAGGCAAGTTGCATGCAACTTGTGGCAGAATACCTATAGTTACACCCACTCTCTTCTGCTGATGCAGGCCAGGAGCCCTGCACAGTGTGGATGGTCAGCCAGGCAGGCAGGACACCCTCACAGCTCCTTGGCTTTGGAGAAGCAGAGGGTACCTATATCTCCTCTGCTGGTTTTCAGACTGGAGCTGACCTCAACTTTGAATAACTTTCCTTATGGAAACAAATTTGTGAGGTGTACACATAATTTAAATTCAGGATTCACACATTTTCTGTAATTTAGTGACCTACTTGTTCAGCTCTGCAAATAACAGTTGCCTTTCTACAGATGAAGGTGTTAGAGGTGGCCCTTTTATAAAGTAATGCGTTCACAAAAGATCACATTAAGACCTTAGACCTGTTATTAAACCCTAAAAGTTTTTTTAGTTGGATGCTAATCTATTTTTTCACTTTATTAAAAGTTTTTTAATATTACCCCATGCTGGTTTAAATAATTTGCAACCAGGAGGATTACAGTCTTTAACAGGGAACTAATGACTATTCTGACTCCTAAAGAAGACTTCAGAAATTCATGTGGTATAAATATCTTCCATAAATACCGAAGAGAGAGTGTTGTTTTCAAAAGTTTAATAAGCTTTACTTTAGGCAAAAGAAGAGAAATATAGTTGAAAAGCAGATAACTATCTGTAGAGTTTGTAAAAATTATTACATAATATTTCTACTCCAACCCTCTGTATTATGTTAATAAGAAGGCATTAAACAACAGAAGAAAAGCTGATGAAAGAACAAGAAAAAATCCTTTTTACATGTTGCTTGGATCTTTGACATAAAGACAGTGGATAATAATGAATTACTAATTGTTTTTACACCATGTTTATTGAAACCATATCTAGAATGTATATTAGTACTGTCTTGGAAGGAATGATTTCAGCAATGCTTTATTGTCAAAGTAAGTTCTTAGGAATTTACTGTGTGAACCAAAATTCTTCATTAAATTTTAAACACTACAGTGTCTTTGTAGCCATTATGCCAGTATAAGAGCATCTGGAAATGGGTACTGGAAATGTATGGATATATAAAAATATACATGCATATATATATATATATATCTGGTGGGAATTTATGGAAAATGCAAAACATATTCAAAAGTAGCTGACTATTAGCATAAATGGTACAGTGAGTTGCTCAACAATTTTTCTACCTTTTTTTGCTATTACATGAATTGAACTTTTAAGGTTGCTGGTTCTGCCTTGGGCAGAAGTGGCACAAATTTAAAAACAGAGGGTAAAGCAGTCTTATCATTTGATCTCATTTATTTATTTACCATTTAAATTAAAGCCCATGATCTTGTGGAAACCGTTACACTATTTAGCTTATTGTAAGGTTGGGAAATCACCTATTTTGTTTTAAGACAGAGAAACTGTTACACTCTCCTCTTTATCTTGACATATGCAAATACAAATGGAAAATTCTTGTATTAGAAAAGAAAGAGAACTACCTGATTGTAGATGAAAACTATCACAAGCCAGGAACTATGTATTCATGTTCTCTTAACCTATCACATCACATTTGCTTTCATTCTCCTATCACACCGATATGTATGTTTGTGGGAGACTGGCAGCAGCAGAAGGGCATGCTAGTTTTATTATAATGGTTGTTATTGTAATGGTATTTCATGACAACAAACATTTCATCTGTAAAGGAAATCTCTTCTTCAGTACCAGAGCACCGTTCTTGAGATCACCAACAATATTATGACATCAAGGGCACTTCACAGACAGTAGTAAGATTTTAAACTACAACAAACAAAAATTCACCAAACCTTGTGCAACCAGTCTGTTTATTTTCTAGAAGATAGAAGATGAAGGGTGTCCCATTAGAAAACTATGAAATGGCAGAACACAAAAATTATCTTTTGGGGGGGGAGAATAATAAATACCATTTTTAAACTTTCATACTTTCATGTCATGAAGAGTTTCAAATAAAATTGAATTGAAATTTATTGAAATTTAATTGAAATCCAAGCTGAAGTAAAGAGCACTGGCATCTCAGGTTCCTGATGACTAATAGCTTTGAATTGTAACATAGCATTGTCTAAAAGGGCCCATTTTAACTTGTTCTTTCCTTGGTGTTTGGTTTCCACAGGAAACAGGAAATTTCCTTGTTATTATCCAAAAAACCCTAGGGTTTTTAAATAAGCTGGATAATATAAAAGAAATTCTGTTGTTACACTAATAACGTAAGAATGGCATAAATCACAGTCTTACTTATCACAGAATCATAAGATCAACTAGGTTGGAAAAGACCTCTGAGGTCATCATGTCCGACCCTTGATCCAACACTGCTGTGGTTACCAGACCACTTGCTGGATTTCAGTATAGCTCCAGCAGCTGCTTATACCTAGTTTGAAACTTTACAATTGTTTTGAGATAAGGTTCTTTAGTTTTGTTTATTCAATTAAATGATTTACTTAATTTTAATTTTATATAGAAAAGCTGGATACATTCAGTGACACAAAGTCAGGGCACTAATCTGTGGTCACTCTACATTTATTCAGCAGCAGGAGCAAAAGCAACAGGTGAAGGAAAAGTGCAACTGACACCAGCAAACTCTGGAGTCAAAGTATTCATCTGGAACGAGCAGATATCTATTCAGATCTCTTCTGAACGGGAAGAAAGAATTCAAGGAAATTGAATCAGTTTTCCAAAATGTGAGTGAGCAGCCTTGTGATCAGATCACAGAGGAAAAACCACAGTGAACACAGTGGAGTGNCTTGATCCAACACTGCTGTGGTTACCAGACCACTTGCTGGATTTCAATATAGCTCCAGCAGCTGCTTATACCTAGTTTGAGATAAGGTTCTTCAGTTTTGTTTATTCAATTAAATGATTTACTTAATTTTAATTTTATATAGAAAAGCTGGATACATTCAGTGACACAAAGTCAGGGCACTAATCTGTGGTCACTCTACATTTATTCAGCAGCAGGAGCAAAAGCAACAGGTGAAGGAAAAGTGCAACTGACACCAGCAAACTCTGGAGTCAAAGTATTCATCTGGAACGAGCAGATATCTATTCAGATCTCTTCTGAACAGGAAGAAATTGTGCATTACATGTTTGAAAGTATCCCAAAAGAAACAGGGCTATTTTTTTTTTTTT